>SRMA01027344.1:29953-213990 GCA_007224835.1 Danionella cerebrum
CCCCCCCATCTCTCTCTCTCTCTCTCTCTCTCTCTCTCTCTCTCTCTCTCTCTCTCTCTCTCTCTCTCTCTCTCTCAAAGTCGGCAGATGCTGATGCGAGTATAGTTACACTCATTCTGACTCACATCTTAATCCCCGACACGGTGTCACTATAGCTCCTCGTTGTTCCTCCCCAGTGAACTTTGCGCAGCCCTTTCAATCTGAGCAGGTCATCACGATGGTGATCTCTGGAGAAGACGTGCACTGACACGGAACGTTTCGAAGAGAGCAAGACACGTTTTAGATATCTTAAACCTTAAGAGGAAGCGAGAGCCGCTTCCATTCTACGAGGCTTCTACCGGCTCAAACCAGTGGCAAACGGGAACTGCCGAGTTATTGTATTCAGACTGAAAGGCTGAGGAGAGCTCGATGAAGAGAAGTCTAGAATTCCACTAGAAATGCGCGACAGTGAGCAGAGACGGACGAGACGGACGTAACACCAGCTAGAGAAGATAACTGAAAGCCCTCATTACAAGAGACCGGAGCGGAGAACCTGGAAGGTATGCGACTAACTCGGAAAACTACTCTAATTAACTCGGTGCATTATTTTAAAAGTAGCCGAGGCACAGAAATAGATTATTTATTTACTAAATTTCATGGTGTGTATTGGTTCGAAATATGAAACATATTTTCATCATTGAACCGATGAACACAATCAATTCAAGTAAATTCATAGGATATTTTTAATGTACTGATTTGATTCAGGTGTTCTATTATCTAATCCAGAGATTGATTACACTCCATGCAGTATCATCCATGCAGTATTCACCAGCTATCTTCACGAAAATCTAAATCTGTATAGTGTTTTAATGTAACATTTTTTTTTAATGTGTTAATTTAACTCTGTGGAGTGATTGAGGTCAACTCTGCGGGTGTTAAATCAACTCACAGCTCTGTAGTGTAATGTAGAACTTAACACATGCACATTTTTTTGCATTTTAAAACGAGTTAAAATAAAATAAAAACAATCAAATGTGACAGCGGTGTGTTGTATTTTCAAGGAAATCGTATATAGTGTTACATTTTTTATGTGTTAATTTAACTCAGCAAAAACGATTGAAATCAACTCCGCAGGTGTGTTTTTTCTGTGTAGTGTGTATATATATATATATATATATATATGACTCATGGTGTCTTGCTTTTTTTCTGTTTGAGAAAAAAATTGAGTTTTGAAAGTTTCTGTGCTTTATATTATTCAATCAAAGCATAGTTTTATAAAAAAATCTAGCAGATTGGTTTCTAAGTTCACGACCACTTTAAGTTGCACTGTGAGAAAACCGATTAATGCTTGAGATGACGATGGTGTTTGTTTAGAAAGGCAGAATTCAATATCTAGAAAATAAAAGACATGAGCAAAACTATTGTATCTTTTCTTCCAGCTTTTGAGAAAATTCATGGAGTGCAAAGCACCCTGCTGTCATGAAAAAGTATATATTGCGTAAGGGATAATCCAAGGCTAGCTGTGCATTAAATGATTTTAATGCTCACCAATGATGTAAATGAATAGCATAAATTTTAAAACTGCTTAGTTTTAATCCTATGAATCTGTGTCCGCCAGTAAATGATACTTAGGTTGTTTATAAAATCCGATAAAATGTGTTATATTCCGGAACTTTGGATATAAAAAAAATGTATTTTTTTCCACATTATAGCTAAACCAGGATTTATTTTCCAGTGAGCCAAATAACAGCGGATGACATGAAGAACAGCAAAGTTAACCTTTAGGAGACAAAAGAATTTAGGATAAATGTACAGATAAATCTACAATCTACTATTGTGTGTACTTTCAATAGAATTTCTGCAAGTCGAGTGTAACTAACAATTACAAGTCATATTTTATTATGAAATCTGGTTTAGTAATAGATTTTAAGTCATGTCAATTTGTTTAGTACCTTTTTCCTTTTTTACCTTTTACTGAGAACCAAAGTTGCATTAGCTTTCTAATTCTTGTATTTACTATAGCTATAACAAACTACATTTTAGCCTTATTTATTTGAGAAACATCTGATAACTCTTTTAAATCAGATTTAGTCTTTTTTTTAAAGATAAACTCACTGTATTTTATTTACAGAATTGGTAGTACACAATTTATTTGTTGTATCACATTGGGACTTCCTGTTTTATCTAGTTGTGGTCTTTAATAGAAACACATTCAAAAAGCATCCCAGTTAACCTACCCAGGGTGTACCCATCCTTTCACTTAGACACTAATCAGGAAAAGAGGGTGAAGAAAATGATTGGATGGATGGATGAATGATGTTGCCATGGTTACTCAGCTGACAATAAGTAAGTGTCTTGAAAATTCAGAAATATCCACTATAATTAATGTAACTATGATAATTTGGTTGGGTTAGTCTAACACTGGCCCCAAAATGTTCTTTGGTTGGCCTGATTTATATCCCACTATATTTTAACCTCACATATTGTGTTGAAGTACATTTAGAAACAGCCATTTCTGGGTTCTTGTGTTTTACAATGTTGTTCCAGATTTAAAGGCAGTGTTTAAATCTACTACTACATCCATGTGCACGCTTTTCTTCTTTAAATCCTTTCACTCTACCTCACCAATTCATCTCTATCTCAGATTATTTTGCTGTAATCCACAATTGAAGTTACATCTGAACCTGTGTTATGCAACGGGTCATTCTGTAGATATTGTTGGTTACTCAACCTGTACATGTTTGTTTATTTGAAACAGGTTCCTCTATCAGTAAAAGTAAAATATTAGCATTTTACTCTTGAGGAATAAAAAGCACAGGATTGATATTTTACACAAACGTTTGAAAATCTTTTGTACTCACTAATTGCTATGGCTTAGTTCTTTTGGCTATTGTCAAGCATTAAAATCTTCAAAATGCTCTATTTTTTACTTGATATTGTAAAACATGGCAACGTCACTAAAATGATAAAAAAAAATCCACCCAGATTTTTGCAGTTAGTTACTGCATTATGTTTTATGGCCTCTGTAAAAGAGCTGTTTTGAAATTCCTGGTAAATAACATCAAATGCCATAAGATCAATCCCCTCTCGTTACCATTAATTCTGCCCAACATGTGTTGTCAACTCCCCCTCATACCTTATGAATGGTAAACTTCCATCGTTGACCTCATTAGCAGCCATGGCTTCAAAAGTCTGTGTGGTGACCTAGTGTCTAAAGAACTCTCCTCGTTGAACACCCAGTGGGCATGTTTTTTTTATTTTTTATTTTTGTTGTTTTTTTAAGAAAATACACTGCCACCATCTGGGTTGCTAATTCAAATCTCAGACAAACAAATTAGTCGAAATTATGAAAGCCATCTGAGGGCTCCTTTTTTCTCATTTCCTTGTAGAAAAAGGGGAAGTTAGACATATAATGGGTCATGGGGTTAATGTGGCCATTGTAAGTTAAATCAATAATATAGCTACACATAAGCACAAAAAAAAAGTAAAATAAATGAATGAGAAAGTACTCTGCAATTAATTTTATTTAATTCTGGGCCATATTGATCTTTGGTCTGCCTTGAACTATAAATTTAACATTTTTGAAGTGGGAATTGGTGTACATTTAAATATGCAACCAGACCATTAATATATCTTCCAGTTAAACGCTGTGAATAGTCATGGCCCAACAGAACAATGTGGTTCATGTTTGTTCACAATCAGGGTGACTTTGTTAAATATGGAGGTATTTGAAATAGAAAAAAGAGGCCCTTAGGAAATGACCATAAAATACAAGCTGAAATGAAAATAAAAAGACACACAAACTTACAAATCCTTGGTGACCCATGTTCAGAGTTGATTCTTTGTGTGGTGATGGAGAGAACTTGACAGAATGAGAATGACACGTGTGAAGAAGAAAATGATGTAAGGATATGTGAGGAAAGATAAATAATAAGACACAGCTAGGAAGTTTTTTTTTAGGTCAGATCCATCCCACTGGCTCTTGATGTTTCATACCCTTTTCAGACACTCTGGAGAGAATAATCTTTGAATCATAGACCCACATCTGTCTTCAAAGAGGCACCAAAAATCTAAATACCTGGACTTTATGATTATGACATACTTAGTTTAAAATCTTAAAACAAGTTTTATTGATATTATATAAAATATTAATCAAGTATTGCCAGTTTTTCTTTTGCATATTTTCTGAAAACGTCCTTAACATTCTTTTCGAAAGATACTCTCTTATTTTTTTTCAACAGTGAGAACCTGTCCGTGATATAAATGTTGAGGTTTGCACACACAACTTTACAGATCCTGTCCAAATCCGTTAGATCTGAGGATAATGTGTGTCTACTTGAACTTTACTGCAGTGTAATTCTACATCACTTTTGACACCCCCAAAGCATAGTATTTCCACGACCAGGTTTGACAGCGAAGTTGGTGTTTTGTGTTTGTAAGCAGCATTCCTTCTCCTCCAAATGCAGTGTGTTGAATTAGGGTGCTTTCACAACACTAGTTTGTTTCATTTGGAACAACTGACACATTGTTCTGCGAATGGACTGGCGACCTGTCCACGGTGTACCAGCAGACCCCCCTAACCCCTAAAGGCAATAAACATGCAGGAAATTGAATAAATTAGTGGATGATACATTGTTGTAATCGTCTGCAGATTTCGTCCTCATTCAATCCACACTGATTGCTTTGGTCCGCACCGGTTGAAAACACAGCCATGTGACTGCTTTTTGATTGGTTAGAATGAAAGTGCACATGGAAGTAAACAACGGACAGAATGCCTGAGTGCCCTGCTTGATTTTGACCCATGGTATCTTTTACTATATCTTTTGTGTTAACCACTTATGATGCACTTTGCAAATGATGCTCGGTCAATGGAAAACGCTGCCTTGTAAACTCGCCAACCCATAATGCCATGCACAAGCGAGTACAGTAGATGTATTTGTTCAAAAAGCACGTTTTGTTGTCCTTATTGGTTTTAGTTTGTGTCATAGATCGATCAAACTCATTACAAACGAACCACTCTAGAGTCTCAGACCGCCTTTTTAGTCCGCTTATTGTCTGTTTTATATAGTTCAGTTATTGCTTTCTCACTCGCCCAAAAGAACCGAACTAAAATGGAAAGCCAACTCTAGTTTGATTGAATTTCATTAAACAAGTCCGGTGTGAAAGCACCCTTAGGGTCTCATTTGTGCTCTAAATCATTCACATGATCACGGGTAAACCTAAGAAGGCTCTGTAAATGTACTTTGCAAGTTATTCCATTTAATCTAGTTTTAAGTATATACAACTATTAACAAAGGTTGCTTGTGGTATTCTTCTAAATATTGTGTTTAATAAATTTCAACAAATTTTCAGATCGAAAGTAGACTGATAATATTGCTCAAATTGATGTTTAGACTGGTTTGAGCAGTTTTTATCTATAAGCCACTTGGTTACTGAACAAAAATGGGCCGGTGTAAACTTTAGCGTATACCGTAATTCATCTATACAGCATAGAATGAGAAACACACAAAGTTTGATTTGATGAGAATACAACAGCAAACACTAATCATCTTCTCAATCATAGTTTAAAAGGTCTGCTGGTATAGCAGGAAGTTTTTTTTTGCTTAAGACTCCAGACACATGCTGCTTTTCCAGTTTTGGGTCAAAACAAAGCACTTTCTGTTTATGCCACCACATGTGAAAAATCTCACGTCATTTTGGTACATTTCCTAAGTCTTCACTACATGTTCACGTTAGATGGCACAATAATAAACAACCCTTAATTATTAGGGGTGTAACGGTACGCTAAAATCGTATTCGGTTCGGTACAGTGTCTTGGAGAGTTCGGTTCGGTTCATTCGGTTCGGTACAAAACAATAAGAACTTACATAATCTTTATTTTGAAAAGCTGCCAATACACAATAGAATTCTTGCATAAAATAAATAAAAGTGACACATTTGGGTGATATTTTAAATAAATTGCACACTTTATTAAGAAAAACACATTTTTTTTTAAATAAAAAATGAAATACTGCAACTAGTTAGGATAGATTACCCATCCACATTTTCTGAAGAGAGCATATATCTGGTTATAATATCTCCAGCAGTAGAAAATGTTAGATGTGTTGCCTGCCCGATCTCCGTGGAACAATGTCGGCATACAACTTTACATTTATCCACTCGTCTATCCCCGTTATGTTTTTTAACAGAGAAGCCAAAGTGTTCTCAAACACGAGACCGTAGTGAGGTGAGAGGGTCTTCAAGCTCTGGCTTCTCTTTCGCTTTTGCCATGTAATTTTCCTTCTCACGCTCGTGCTCGTCACTCAATAGCGTCCGTGCGGAAACTATCTCCGTGCAACAATGTCGGCATACAACTTTAAATTTATCCACTTGTCTATCCCCGTTATGTCTTTTAACAGAGAAGCGACAGTGTTCTCAAACACTAGACCGCAGTGAGGTGAGAGGGTCTTCAAGCTCTGGCTTCTCTTTCGCTTTTGATATGATTCTCGCGCTCGTGCTCGTCAGTCAATAGCGTCCGTGCGGAAACTCGCCTAGGAACATTGTTGCGCTGCGCTTAATATCGCGCTGATAATACATTTATATCATTTAATAAAAATACCGAATACCGAAACGGTACGCAAGTGTCCCGAACCGAACAGGCCGTACCGAAACGGTTCAATACATAACGTGAACCGTTACACCCCTATTAATTATGTAACTTAACTAATTAAAAAACTCTTCGAAGCACAAAATTAATTTTGAATTAGCTGGAAGTTCTGGGTTGGTTCCTAACCATTCGACCAACGAATACTGGCAATGATTTATTTGTTTCTTCTAAAACTATTTTTTGATGACAATAAAAGTATATGTGTGTATCAGTTTTCAAGGGTCAAAGGGAAAAAAGTTCGATTTTTGTACCTATCCCTGTCACATTGTATACCATAAAATATGCACATTTTATTATAAAAATGAAACTTAAAAAATTATTTACCAAATCAAGGTATAAACCCTTGAGGGAAATGAATGTGCTGTCTTTCATGTCACATGTAAAGATGCAGATTGATGTTTGTCAAAGCATTTTTTCAGATATAATTGAAACCACAGTTCTTTGTTTCTTGACGTTGTTGTGATGCGTTTGCTAGGTAGGATAGCATTGCATGTAGGTGAAGGTGATCATAATGAATCATCAAATGAATCATTAAGTGCCTGGTGGAAATTATCACTAGAAATAAAGCTTCCGTAAAAGCTATTCAAAACCCAGTTAGATTATTGTTAATCTAATGAGTGAAAGAGTGGACATTGCTAAGCCTTATTATCTGATTGCTACTGTAGGATGATTTACTGAGTACGGGCGCTGTACTCAGTAAATCACATTTCTATCCATGTGTTGATAAATTAAAATGTAGACGATGGTGTACTGACAATATAAGAAATAGATACAGATAAGAAATAGCATGTTGGCTCATATGAAGGGCACTGGAAAACAATAACCTTTAGCATTTCACAGTAGATTAATTGGAGAAAAGGAAAAGGCTCTAAATGCCTGGCGTCTTGGAGCTGTCAGTTCCCTTCTGGTTCTTAATTGATGAGGTCATATTGGAGAGAAACTTTGGCCATCAATGATCTGCAGTGAGCCAAAATGGGAATGGAGTCTGTTTGCATCATCAGTCAGAGCAAGGGGTGGGTGAATTACTGCTGTTCAGGGTGAGATGCTGTAAAGGAGGTCCACACTTAATGGAAATTTCACCCAGCTCACTGAGTTAAAGATGAATGTAAAGTAGATTTGTCATCAATGCTTGCATTTACAAATAGAAAACCTTTTTACGGTTAAGTCAGATTTGATTGATTCATGTGAAGTATTTATTAAACCTGAGATTAACAGATTAGGGTCAGTAGGGTCAGGTTTTTTATGGTTGGGTACAAAACAGTGCCTGTAGTCTTGTGTTTTGGGGGAGGGGTGAACTGGATTGGGTTGATATGTGGAGATATTGTGTCTGGAAGGACTAACATTTTTTTTTCGAGGCTCATACGAACTAGCTGTAGCTGGCATGATTACTGTTTGTGATCAGCTGTAACTCTTGAGACAACTCTAGAAAATAGACTGTTTTATTTTGGGTGGTATAATTGCTGGCTGTCCCATGTTCTGTCGGCAAACTGGATTCTGATTGGCTGGCAGGTGTTGACATATATAACTCAGCTTGAAGAGATCAATCCTCCTCTAGTCCAAATTTAAATTGTTAACAACTCTCCTAAGACATTTTTGTGACATTTGTCTTAAGCAAGTTTGATTCCTCAAAATAGTGAGCATTTTTATTGTTCTGCAATAATATCATTTAAGTATTAGATTTTTGTTATATTAGTGATGTAATATTGCAAAATGCATTGTTAAATAATCTTTCAGATGGCTAAAGGTTTGATTAGAAATCAGGTTTGAGCACTTCGAGGAGTGCTGCAGTAAATCAGAGATCATGCTCCTCGACTAAATTTGGCACTTTACGTCTCGTTCTCATTACATGTTATTTTCCCCATCACTCTTGTTTCACACTCTCTTTCTCTTTTAAGTTCCAACTCTACCACTTTCAACTGTGGATGTCATCTCATACCTCCAGTCTCCTTCTATGATTGACAGTTTTTGCTCACAATACAGTTCACAAATCTCTCTTAGGAATCATATCTGTTTACCATTATTACATGCTTTCATGATAATCCTAACACATGCTAGCTCGAGCGTCAAGATTAGGACTGATGCATTACTATCTAGCCATGAACAGAAAATAAAGAGGTTCAGCAGAGGTGAATTAATTAGAGAAGTTTTCAGTGGTTTGATCAGTGGTTGCCAAACTTTTCCCAGCCCCATATCCCTTGAGACATGTCAGCCTCGGCCACGTACTCACGCAGCTCACTTGACGGCAGTATTTAATGCGATGGATGTCCTTGAGGCTCACAGCTCTTCAATGTTTGGTTCAATTTGGGAAAGGCTTAAATCATTTTGCACACAACATCAATCCCTGTTTTTTATTTTCATGTTTGGTAAAGCAGAAAATCCAGGTTCACATAAGTATGAAGTGAAAGGCATCAGAGTTGTGCTCAGTACTAGGCTGAAATACTGGTACTTTTGAGTGACTTTTACTGATGCGTCAGTGGGATCTCAATTAGGTTCTCCTGGTCAGACACTAACCATGAAGTAGGTATGGCGATGAATGGGTGTGTATCCAATCATTTGACGCATTCACCTCTGAGAAATACCAGCGTTACTGCGCTATCAGCTCCTAAGAACAACAGGTCCCACAAGTCAAAATTCACAATTTTTGAAAAAAAAAAAAAAAAAAAAAAGAAATAAAAATTCATGCAAGAGATACATAACATAATGCAAATTATTGGCAATATTTGAGATTTTTTTTTTGTATAGACATGCTGAAAACCTTAAATGAGATTTAATATATTAATACCTAAAAGTGATTTAAAAATTTTATCTCCGGAAACTTTACCATCAGTTTTCACCCAAAAATGGATTCCTCATCTGGTGAACAATCTGTTATCCTTCGTCAAATCTCTTTAAGATGAGTCAAAGAACTTACACGGATTCAGATGCACTATACGTGGTTTTAGTATGTTAGTAATCCAACATATTGCATTAATTGTACATTAAAAAGGATAGTTTCGCGGGTGGCAGAGGCAGGGAGGCCTGGTTGTAAACCCCAACAGGGCAATTTATAACAAAACACAAGGATTCAAAAGGCGAAAACATTAAAATGCCAGAGATGACCACACATATTAGGCCATTAAAAATAAGGAGACCATGATCTGTTGGGGACAGCAATGTAGCCACGCCCAGTGGCATTGCAGCTCCGACCTCATCGATGTCGGCGCTCGGGATCCCGGGCCCGAGGTATGGAATCCAGAGGGTGCCGGAGTCCCGCCTTCTCTGGGCTCTTCGAGCTCATCCAGCCACTAGGGGGCAACATTGTGTAAGCGATGTTAGAGCGCACCCAGCGATATGCAATAGAGTGAGATACACACTTTGTGAATAACATCTCAATAACATTGTCATGACATTCTCCTCCACAGATTCTATTTCAGGCCAATGTCCTTGTAGTGCTTGTCTTTTCTGTCTTACATTACGCTGTTTGCATCAACAAAACTGCTTAATCATTCTGTCAGAATATTTACGAGTTTCCGTAGACTAGCAACAAGCTGCATTGTGATTGGTCAAACGTGTTTCTGTCGCCTGTGATGGCTTAGAAAATTGACCTAGGAGCGAAAAAGATCATTTACGACCTTTCCACACGACAAATTTACATTGTTGATGTAAAAGGGGTCACTAACAAGTATTACTTTAAAAATGCACGTTAAAATCGTGCCTAGTGTTTAAAGGCCTTAAAATCCATACTCTATTTATACATGTAGTATGTATACATGCAGTATGTAGCAGCAGCAGTGCAGCTACTAGAAATTTTAATGTCCACTTAGAAATAAATATGTAAACAAAGCCCCTCTCCACACTTCATGGGTGTTTTGGTCACTTTATCCACCTCTTCTATGGGAATACATAGGCATTCACTGGGCAGCCGAGAGAAATACTGTAAGCCCTTGGCTGTGTTCCTTCGTGGCCATCCTTTGGGGTTTTCTTCAGGCTAGCAATGCCCAGAAAATCTCCAACTGTGATGGCTTTGTCTAATAAAGAGAAGTAACACATTTGCTTCAAGCTCCTCCCAGGACACAGAGCTCCTCTAAGGGAGTTGCCTGCAAACATGCAAAGAAAGCTCATTTTGGCCAATTTTCTTTTTTTACTATATACTTTTAAATGGACGTCACTTTTAAAACCAAGGCTTTTAATAAAACTATGTGTAGTCAAGGGCACGACCATACACACTCACATAAATACATACACACACATGCACTTGTGGTTTCTTAGTCCTCCTGCTGAGCGGCCAGCTGCTTGTTTTGTCAGGAGTGGGCTGTCTGGTTCTGAGCTTGCTGTTCCTGTCCAAAAGCCTCAAGATTCAGCTGCTGCTGAAGGTCACTGTGTAGAAACCTGCTATATTCACTAAAAGCTGTCTGTGTAGAGGTCAGAGAATTTGAGTTCTTCTTTGTCCACCTGCTGACAAAATGACTTTACCCTTAGGAGAGCAATTCTTGTTCCACCGCTATGTTATCATTAATGTGATAATAGCATGTAATAGCTGAGAAAAAAGAACATTGTGTCGCATTGCTGGATCTCTGAACAAACTGTGAAAGTAGCTCTTTAAAATACATTTCTATTTTTAAGATTTATTTTTTTCAGATAGAACAGTAGAGTGAGACAGGAAGACAGAGCGGGGAGAGATGGAAAAGACGACAGGAGCAGGAATCGAACACACATTTTCAGCGCACTGTCCACAACTCCAATATTTCGTTTGGTGGTGTACCAATGTTTCAATGGTTGACGTACCATTATTATTATGGACATATCGTTACTAAATCGACGAATTATTTACTCTATGTTCTTTCCATCTTTCGTCTTTTTTATATCGTGTCCTACAATGACCTGGATTATACTGTTATCTTCCCCGGAGTCTCTTCCTCTCTGTAATATTTTTGATTTAGTGTGAGATGACATCTTAGAAGGGCTCAGTGCACTGATTCTGACTTGTGCCCACCAGCATAATACAGCATATATTAAACAGTGAGGCTAACACAACACCAGCAGTCCCCAGTGTAACAACAAATGTACCGGTAGTTCTTTTTATGAAGTGAGCTAAACAAGAACACAGACTTACACTTCACAGCTACATCTTTCCAATCTTATGCTACTGCAGGTTCCACTGACTCCCACAGCACTTTCCGTTAAGCATTACCATCTATTTAACATTCATGGTCATGGCACCTGCACAAGACCGCTAGCTTTCATCATTAGCTAACAAGCATGCAATTAGCTAATTATGAAATATAATATCCTGCTTTTCTCAGCAAATCTGACTGTGAGACGGTGGTCATACTTGATCATTGTTAAAAATCTTAACGCTGCAATTTAACATGTACCTTAAAATAAGAATGATTTTTAAAGAGGAGAAGATAAAATCTCTAGGAGGAGTTTGTAAAAGTACACAAAAGTGGCCATTTTTAAATTGCAGACATCCTGTTATCCGTAATCATCCATCCATTTTCCAACCCGCTTATTCCCTTTTGGGGTCAGGGGGGTCTGCTGGTGCGTATCTCCAGCGCACATTGGGCGAGATGCAGGGGTACACCGTAGACAGGTCGCCAGTCCATCGCAGGGGAATATTCACTCACACATTCACACCTAATGGGAATTTAGATTATTCTGTTAACCTAACCACATGTTTTTGGGATTGTGTGGTAAACCAGGAAGGTCACCAAGCCTCAAACCGACAACCTTCTAACTGGAAGGCCACAGTGCTACCCACTGCGCCGCCTATCTGTAATCAATATTAGTTATATTTAAGTCTTGTTACCCTATATATGTGTGGCAAATTTCATTTGCATAAAACTGTTAGAGCATTATAAGCGGATATGCGCTAGGCAGCGCTATAGAGCCACTTTGTCACACCCCATTTTCAAACTCAAATCAGATTCTGTGGCATTTTGAGCACATTCAGACTCTCATAAATGCACTGAAAACGGAAAGATTCTCTGAGCAAGTACAATCAACGCACCTTCAGTGCTTGAGGCCTAAATAAGTGTACTGGTTTCTCTGGTTTTTGAAAAAAACGTACGTCTTCAGAGTTATAGACTTCATTTCTAGCTTTGATTTCCTTAAACCTCAAAACACAGACACCTTAAATGTACAGAATATACAAAAATTGCTGTGATTTTTAGCATTTTATGTCTAAACAGAATCTGGTTGAAGTATTTGGGCCATGCGAGCAGTGGATGACATACAGCATTCAAGTTCAGATTTTTTTCAGAAATTAAATGGCTTTTAAATAATAACATAACTTCTTACATATGTTATCACAAGCCTTGTGTTATGGCAAAGCCTATAGGGATGGCACACACGTTTAATTTTGCAGAAAATATTGAACTATCCACGTTTCAATTGTTCCTTGAAAAAACTTGTTACTTCACTTGTTGACATTTTTGTTGAAACCAGAATTAACTTCACAGTTAATTCACTGCAATATAATCAAAATGTGAGTGTTAATGGTGTTAATGATTTGTTCTTGCAAATAAAGTTGTGCTTGAGCTTCACATTTCACTGAGCAATAACAGTTTCAAGCATAATGGACTTAGCAAACGACCTATTATTGACCAATAGATATTTTTACTTATAATTTAGAATTTTTGCCCTAGTTAGGTCAAAAACAGACAGGTAACACAAATGATGGGAACCACCAGTGGCTCTGTATGTAACACTCTATCTCTGACACTTTACATTATCAGATGTCAACGCATTACCAAAGAGAGGACATTTATTGTAGATCATTTAGACATTAACACTTTACATTAACACATAGCATGCAGGTCATTTGTGATTTCAACAGTTCATAGACACAGGAGCAAGCATTTCTGCCCCTATCTCATTTCTAAACCAGTTTAGTGTGGCAACAGAAGAGAAACATTGACTGTGGGACAAGAAAGCTCAAGGTTCATAAAAATATTCTGAAGCTGGACGGCCTTGATGGTGACGTACACTGTCTATCCAGAACATCCAGGATCTGAGGGAGGGCTGCAAGTGTGTCAGATTAAAACCCAGTTCATTTCTTTAAGCCATTCAAACGACAGACGGAAAATGCAGAGTTGCAGCAGTGACATGGAAATTATGATTTTTGTCAGACATGAATATAATCCCTAAAGTCAACTTATATAATGTGTATGTATATACTTAGGATTAGATGTAAGACAAGAATTGACTTTAGATAATCATTAAAAAAATACGGTTCTCTTAAAAGAATTTGAGGTGCACATCTGGCATTATTAGCATAACCTCCCAGTTGTCTCAATTTAACCATTTGCTACATAAATGTGTCTCGATCCACCAATAAATCAGTAAGGGATGTGTGTTCTGGACCAGAATGACAGCTGTCACATCACCCAGGTGAATGCTGCATACTGGTGGTGGATGACCACCACCCACTCAAAAAATATGCCAAGCATTATGTGACAAATCTCAATTAAAAACCGTATTAAACATCATTCTCACTCTTTTTGTGTGCACAGTGTTCTCATAATCTCCACTGGTGCAGTATTTTTGTCATAATTAATTTTAACAGATTTTGCTTAGTCTGTATTTTTGTACACGCACTCAATATTTTTAAGCTGGATTTTTAGTCTGCATCAAGCCTTCCAAACATTGCATCTATCATTGAAAATTTCATGTGGCATATTCTGGGTACTTTCGTATCTTCTTCTTCTACTTTCGGCTGTTCCCAGTTTAGGAGTCGCCACAGCGAATCATCTGTTTCCACCTAACTCTGTCCTCAGTATCCTCTACTCTTGCACCATCTACCTTCATGTCTTCTTTCAGCACATCCATATATCTCGTCTTTGGCCGTCCTCTTGATCTCCTGCATGGCTTCTTCATCTCCAACATCCTTCTACCAATATACCCACTATCCTTCCTCTGCACAAGTCCAAACCATCTCAATCTGGCCTCTCTGACTTTGTCTCCAAAACAACCAACCTGAGCTGTCCCTCTGATGTGCTCGTTCCTAATCTTGTCCATCCTCGTCACTCCTAAACTGAACCTCAACATCCTCATCTCTGCTACTTCCATCTCTGCCTCTTCCTCATTGCCTCTGTCTCCAACACATACATCATGGCTGGTCTCACTACTGTTCTGTACACCTTTCCTTTGATTCTTGCTGACACTCTTCTGTCACACAACACCCCTGACACTTTTCTCCATCCACTCCAACCTGCCTGCACTCGTCTCTTCACCCCTTTTCCACACTCCCCGTCGCACTGGACTGTTGACCCCAAATACCTAAACTCCTGCACCTTCTTGACCTCAGTGCCCTGTAACCTCACTGTTCTACTTCCCTCCCTCTCGTTCAAACACATGTATATTCAATAGAAAAGACAGAGGATATGAAATCTAAATGTTTACTATAAGTTCAAGAATAGCACTTGTTACAGGTATCTGGAATTTTTACACAGGCACAGCAACAAATTAGTATAGCACGTGTAGTATGTGCATCTTTCAGCGGGTGAAATGGAGGGTTTTCTGCAAAAAAATAAATTAAAAATAAACTGAGAGAAGTATGGCATAAATTAGAAAGTCGCACTTATTTATTCACTAAGCTTAATAATGATGAAAGAATACAATTTTCATAAAAGACAGTTTAGAACAAAATGAAATTCTGATGAAAATAACTAAAATAACCCTTCACTGAATGTAAATATAAGAAAATATATTTAGCCACCCCACCCTTCAGTTTGACCAACTGTACTTCCCTACTTCGGTTTAGCCACAGCCTTTCTTTTAAGGTGGAACTTTGATTGAGGTTAGCCAAACTGGCAAGTAAAAATAGTTTCTGAGTAAACTGAAGGATCATCCAACTCCACACAAGCTTTAACCTGCCAGCCAGAGCTTCTAAATGCTCCAGATTACACCCTCAGCTCTGGAAGCCAAAGCTTTAATATATGCATTTTCATGAAGCTGCCTGTGTCTGTCTGCATATTTTACTGGAAATTTGGAAAGTATCGACAGTTTGTTCATCTCCCCAGCGTGTCTAAGAGAAACTCAAGACAGACACAGGGCAAGAAATCCAGCTCCCTTGTGTGTGTCAAGGGTAGACAGGCCATGTGTTCGGATGCTAATGAGGCGTAGACTGAGGAGATGTCAACTTTTCCATTGTGAGGGCAAAACACACAACTACAAACAAAAAACACAAGAGAAAGAATACAAAATCTGTACAGTGCACAAATATCTACATACATAGATTACAATACAATAAAATGCATAAATATTAGGAATAATAATGTGTCATCACGATAAAAATGAACAGAGAATTAAAACTTGTTAAATGCAGCAAACCACTTAATCTTTTGTGTCTTCCAAATGTTAATTGGGAGCACAACCTTCACAAACATGTTTTAAGGAATTAAGTAAATAATCATTGTAGCATTTTGATTCAACATGTCAAACCTTTTGTTTTTAGCACTTGTTCAGTGTTTTGTACTTAAAAAAAAATCTACTACCTTTGGCCATGAACAATTTAAAATCAAAGGAAGTGCTCCATAGGAATTTGTCAATAACTGCATTCATGTATCTGGCAGAGACTTTTATCCAAAACCATTTAGATTTCACAGAACCCAAGACCTCTGCTTCACTTAAGCCACTGGAAAACTCATTATGTTTTTGCACTACAGTTTAATAGAACAGGTGAGAGCACAAAGTATTTAAGTTTGAGTCACAAAACCTGTTCGTCGTCTCACTTTGTTTACATTCATATTCAAGGTAGGTGTAATCTATAATAATTTTAATGGGGCTTAAATGGGATTTTAAATGATGTGCTGCTCAATCTTCTACTTTTTGCTCACTCGAGTTGCCAGAAAGCAGAAAAACAAGATTCCGTTTCCGTTTATAAGACATTTATAACTCTTCAATTTGACGTCACCATACACAGTAAAATCCTAAGAGTTAAATTAACTCTACTCTGAGTGTATTTGGTCCCACTCTATATAGAGTTAAACCGACTCTGAGAAAGAGTAATTTAATAATCTATTTTCTTCATGTTTTTCCAAATCTGCATGGAAAATGCAAACTAAATATTAACTATTCAGAGAGGGACCAAGTCCACTCCAGAAAGAGTAAAAACAGACAAAAATAGACTGTTTAGTTCAAATAGACTTATTTAAATAACTCTCCTTCAGAGTTGGTTTAACTCTATATAGAGTGGGACCAAATACACTCTGAGTAGTAGTCACACTGCTTATACTAAACCAAGGGTTAGTTAATCCTGGGTGTTCATTAAAAGACGTTTCACATTCCTTAACCTCGATCGTACAGCAGGCAACGGAGCAGTTACCAGTTTTTAAAACACTTTGTTGCGTAGGTCAATAGTATAAGTATAAATTACACACAAATGCAAAAAAACTAAGACTTGTGTTTAGTTGAACAGTATCGTCATGGTTTACAGTTGCATCCTCATATCAGACATTATGGGTTGTCCTTTTATTGCTGGATTCGGCATTTTCGAATGAAACAAACTACATTCATGTATTTAGGAAACACTTTAAAATACCACATTATGAATGCAAACACTTCTCTATGAGTCGCCTGCTTGTGACTTGTGTAATCCACTCTGATTTCTAATTGGCGTTCTGTTGCCAAGCATTGAGCATCTTCATATCAAAATAAACAAAATAAACAGGCGTGAAATGTGTCTTTACCCGGGCTCAAAAGATTTGTTTAGAATGACGATAAATGTCGGTTCCCTTTCAGTCGGTCCCGGAGACGTTAGTCGGGATTAGACCGACTGAATGGGAGCGAATCACCGTGAGAGCGACTGACGAACATATTAACGGGCAAATTAATTTGCAGGCGAAGGTGATTGATTAGCAATCAGCCGGGTATAAAGCCGGGCGTGCCTAAGCCTCAGTATGCAATTTTCCTTCGGAGCTGACTGAGTGAGACTCTCTCTCCTGAACTTTGACGCTCTTTGCTCTCGCTTGAAAGATCAGTAGGTTGCTTACCTCTCGGCAATACTTGGTGTTGACCTCTGCTAGCCCCAGAATAGCACGCCACCAAAAACGCCAGCACCTCGAAGATCTCTCAGGCAAGCCTGTCCAGTGTTTCAGCCGTTTTCTCATAAATCCTGTCCGTTTTTCACGACACGATGAGCAAAACGTGCATTACTCCTAACTGCGGTGGATTTATCTCGTCGAAAGACGGTCATGAGCGTTGTGTGGAGTGTTTGGGCTTCCAACACGCCTGCGCAGCGTTTGTGAGGCGAGAGTGTGTGCACTGCAACGCTCTGCCGGGCCGCACGCTGAGATACAGACGGTCTTTCTTCGAGGAAGAGGACGCCGGAGCTTCGGCTCTTGGCGCTCCTACGAACCGGAGTGAGCCGGCTGTTTTCTCCCCGGATGTTTTGGGTCGAACGGTGTCAGGTGACTCCTCGCACCACCCCCAAATGCCGAGCGTGCTCCCCGTCTGGTCCGCGAATGAGTCGGAGAGCGCTTCGGCGTTACCCGGCCCCTCGTGTGATCCTGATGACGATCTGCTATCCATCGCAGCATCGGAAGGGGCGCGATCTTCGAGTTCTTCCGGCTCAGCGCTGCCGCCCTCCGGGGTCTCGGCCGAGCCGGAGCTCGATGCTCACGCGGTGCTCTCCAAAGCCGCGGCCGCAACTGGGCTTGAGGTGCCTACGCCCTCTAGCTCAGCGCCGTCGCGGCTGGATGACTGGTTCCTGGGTAAGCTCCGGGGCTCCGTCCCCCGCGCTCCTGCGGTCCCTTTCTTCCCGGAGGTGCACGAGGAGCTTACAAAATTCTGGCGGGCTCCCCTGTCTGCCAGGGCTTCTAGCTCCTCCCCTTCACCGCTCTGGATGGTGCAGCAGCTAGGGGATACTCCTCGATTCCCCAGGTGGAGCAGGCTGTCGCGGTGCACCTGTGCCCCGCCAGTGCTGCCGCTTGGCGATCTCGTCCGAGTGTGCCCTCCAAAGCCGGAAAAGTTTCGTCTGCCCTGATGGCGAAAGCTTATTCGGCTACGGGTCAAGCTGCTGCATCGCTGCATGCCATGGCGACCTTACAGGTCTTTCAGGCCAAGGTCCTCCGTGACATGCACCAGGGTGGTGGCGACCAACAGTCCATAATGGACTTACGCTCAGCCACTGATTTTGCGCTTCGTGCTACGAAATCAGCAGCGCTGAACATCGGTCGCACGATGGCCACACTTGCGGTACAGGAGCGCCATCTTTGGTTGGAGCAGGCCTCTATGCTTCCCGATGACCGAAACCGGTTTCTGGATGCACCTGTCTCCCAAGATGGCCTCTTTGGCATCGCCGTGGACGATTTTGCGTCAAAGGTCTCCACGAGCAGGAAACAGGCGGAGGGTCTGGGTGAGCTCATGGTCCCTCGTCGGAAGCGGCGGGCTCCTGCCGCTTCCGCGCCGGACCCCTCTCCGCCTGTGCGACGCCAAAGAGAGCGACTCTCGCCACGGTCTCGCCCTTCGACCTCTGGTCCGAGGAAGACCCCTGCACGACGAAAGTCGCAGTCAACCTCAGAGGGTACTTGACGGCAGATGAGGGCTTCTAGTAAGAAGCGCCCCTGAGGTTGGCGACTCGGGAGGAAATGAGCTCGTCTTTGGGTCTGGTCATCGACCCAGCTCCCCCAGGGAGCTCCTTGCTGCCGTCCTCCGGGACGGCGGCACCTATTGTGTCAAAGATAGAACTCACTTCCTACCCGAGAATAGCGGTCTCGCATGCCCGACGGTCTGGGGTTCCTCTTCCTCGGTCTCCGACGAAGACCCCGACATGGGCCCGAGCCCCGCTGGCCATGGCAGAGAGCGCGGGGGCACACCACCCCTGCCCTCATCTGACCATCTCCCAGGGTCCTCCCCTGGTGATTCCGCCCATAAGTCCGCCTCCGGGCGGCCCCGCCATGGGGACCATCGGCACGTCCCGACCACGACCCCTGTCAGCTTACCTGGGAGCCTGGCGGAAGCTTCCCGGGGTCTCACAGTGGGTGGTCCGGACAATCCGGCAGGGCTACACGATTCAGTTCGTGTCCGCCCCCAGGTTTCGAGGTGTGTTTCACACTCCTGTTCCACGAACAGGCGCCTCACTCCTGCGAGAGGAGATCGATGCCCTTTTAACAAAAGGTGCGATCGAGCCGGTACCCCCAGCCGACATGGAACGAGGGTTTTACAGCCCATACTTCCTGGTCCCCAAGAAATCAGGCGGGCTGCGACCAATCTTGGATCTGAGGCGTCTAAACCGGCACCTGGCCAAGTACCGGTTCAAGATGCTGACGGTCCGCTGCATTCTCCCGTGCATCCGTCCTGGAGATTGGTTCGCAACAATCGACCTGAAGGACGCGTACTTTCAGGTAGAAGTGGTAACGAGACACAGACCCTTTCTAAGGTTCTGTTTCGAGGGCCATGCTTACCAGTACAAGGTCCTACCCTTCGGTCTTGCCCTATCCCCTCGCACCTTCACGAAGGTTGTCAGGGCCGCGCTAGCCCCGCTCCGCCGGGCAGGCATTCGGATCCTGGATTACCTCGACGACTGGCTTCTCATAGCCTCGTCCAGAGACCAGTTGATCCGACACCAGGGCAAGGTGCTTTCGCACTTAAACCGTTTGGGTCTGAAGGTCAACTGGGAAAAGAGCCGCCTCACTCCGGTGAGGACCATCTCTTTTCTCGGGATGGAGCTGAACTCCGAGAGCATGCTGGCGCAACTATCGGTAGATCGCGCCAGGGCCTTGCTGACCGCCCTTTTCGCGGTGTCTTCTCGACCAGTGGTCAGACTGAAGTTATTTCAGAGGCTCCTGGGGCATATGGCAGCCGCAGCCCCAGTCATCCGACTCGGGCTCCTGCATATGCCACCACTGCAGCTATGGCTTCTCTCACGAGTTCCGAGTTGGGCATGGCGTCGGGGAGCCTTACGCCTGCCTACGGCAGACGCGCTCCCTTACCTGAAGGTCTGGAAGACGGAGTGCTTTCTGAGGTCTGGGGTGCCTCTTTCGAGCCACCCCAACCGTGTGGTGGTCACCACCGATGCCTCCAAGACTGGTTGGGGCGCCGTGTGCGGTTCCCACCGAGAGTCCGGTGCCTGGACCGGAAGACGCTCTCGCTGGCACATAAACCGTCTCGAGCTAGTTGCAGTCATTCTAGCGCTACGGCGCTTCTGCCCGCTCCTTCGGGGGCGGCACGTGCTGGTCAGGACCGACAGCACTGCGGTAGTAGCGTACATCAACCGCCAGGGCGGTGTGCGCTCCCGTGCTCTGCACTACCTCGCCCAACGACTGCTCCTCTGGAGTCAGAGCAGACTTTTGTCGCTCAAAGCCTGTTATATCCCCGGAGAGTGCAACCGGATCGCGGATTCGCTGTCCAGGTTCCACCCCACGGCAGGAGAATGGCGACTCCATCCTCGGGCTGTTCAGCAGATATGGGACACCTTCGGCCAGGCACACATAGATCTGTTTGCCTCCCGCCAGAACACCCATTGCCGGCTTTTCTACTCCCTGTCCCTGGCTCCTCTCGGGACAGATGCGCTGGCACACTGCTGGCCCAGGAACAAACGCTTATATGCGTTTCCCCCAGTGAGCCTTCTAGCACAGTTACTGTGCAAGGTCAGGGAGGACGAGCACGAACTGCTTCTGATCGCCCCTTTTTGGCCGAACAGAGCGTGGTTCCCAGACCTCATCGCGCTCGTGACAGCCCCCCCCTGGCCGATCCCTCTGAGTCCAGACCTCCTTACTCAGGGGGGGGGATACAGGCACCCGCGGCCAGACCTCTGGGCCCTACACGTATGGCATATCTGTCCGCGGTGGACCCCGAGCCTCTACCACCCTCCGTGGTGAGAACTTTGGACCACGCGCTAGCACCCTCTACTCGAGCATGCTACGCTGGTAAATGGGGTCGGTTCGTCGAGTGGTGCTCTTCCCGCCAGGAAGACCCCAGGTCGTGCCCCATCAGAGTCGTGTTGACCTTTCTCCAGGAGAGGTTCGATCGGGGGCTGTCCCCTTCGTCCCTCAAGGTCTACGCCGCCGCTATTTCTGCCTTTCACCTTCGGGTCGAAGGGAAATCAGTGGGCAGCCACGAACTGACGGTGAGATTTCTCAAGGGAGCTAGGCGTCTCAGGCCGCCTAGACCCCCCTCTGTTCCCTCTTGGGACCTCTCCGTCGCCCTGTCTGGGCTGCGGAAGTCTCCTTTTGAGCCGTTGCACTCTGCGGAGCTGCGCGTCCTCTCACTGAAGACCGCACTCCTGCTCGCTCTGGCCTCAATTAAGAGGGTGGGAGATCTCCAGGCACTGTCCGCCGACGAATCCTGCCTGGAATTCGGCCCTGGCGATTCTCTGGTTACCATCAGACCCAGGCCCGGATTCATCCCCAAGGTCCCATCCGTCCCCTTCCGGGACCAGGTGGTGACCCTGCAAGCTCTGCCCCGGGAGGAGGCAGAACCAGCCCAGGGTTCGTTATGTCCTGTGCGAGCTCTTCGGATCTACTTGGACAGAACCCGGGAGCTTCGCAGCTCCCAGCAGCTCTTCATATGTTTCGGAGGCCAGCGTAAGGGTTCCGCGGTCTCCAAGCAACGGCTTGCCCACTGGCTAGTGGAGGCCATTCGCCTTGCTTATGAGGTGTGTGAGGTTCCCTGCCCTCTCCATCTGAGGGCCCACTCCACTCGCGGCATCGCTGCCTCGTGGGCGTTGGCTAGAGGGGCCTCACTCTCCGACATATGTAGAGCTGCGGGCTGGTCTACACCTAATACATTCATCAGGTTCTACAACCTTGATGTAGGCTCTGTTCCCTCTGCGGTCCTGAGTGGTGGCAGTCACCCTTAGGGGACGGAGCAGGTGTAAGCTTGCAGTACTCTCCTCGTCATCAGGAGAAGTACACCTTTCTAAGAGCTCCCCCTTCGGGCGGCTCTCCCATCCTCCCCCCTTCGGCATCTGACTGAGCGGAGCAGTCAGCGCTGCCAGGTTCCGTGTGGTGGCTTTGCTCCGGCCTGGTCCCCGCAGAACTAGGGTACAGATCTGGGAGTCCCTCTCTGGCGCTCCCTTTCTATGTTCTCTATACAGCTCCCCCTTCAGGTGGCTAGTATGAACCCGTTCCGTTACTCCCCTTGTTTTTTTGGTGCGTAACGATGACTTCCGTCTCTGCCGATTTTCTCTTGCAGAACGATGACCCGCTGGTAGCCCTTCGGGCCTCGACGCGATCTCCGCCACTCCTCCCTGCGGGTCGAGGGGTGCCTCCTTCTGGTCGTCAGCATCAACCAAGTACAGCATATGCTCTCAGTGTTGGACGACTTCCCCGTCAATGAGTGTTCCGGGCAGGGGCAGAAGGAGTTCCCCATTCAGGTACACGGCCTTGTTACTAACCCCTCTTTTGTGTTTAGTGCCGGCCTGTCTGGAAGGACTTCGGGCATGGCCCTTTACAGAGGCTCCCATTCAGTCGGTCTAATCCCGACTAACGTCTCCGGGACCGACTGAAAGGGAACGTCTAGGTTACTTGCGTAACCCCACGTTCCCTGAATAGGGAACGGAGACGTTACCCTTCGCCATGCCCTGGAAGTCATGGATCTGAGGTAAGCTGGGAGGTAAGTGGGTCCAGCTCCTCGGAAAATTCCATACTGAGGCTTAGGCACGCCCGGCTTTATACCCGGCTGATTGCTAATCAATCACCTTCGCCTGCAAATTAATTTGCCCGTTAATATGTTCGTCAGTCGCTCTCACGGTGATTCGCTCCCATTCAGTCGGTCTAATCCCGACTAACGTCTCCGTTCCCTATTCAGGGAACGTGGGGTTACGCAAGTAACCTAGACGTTAATTGCAGTGTGAAAAACTCTTTTTAGTTATAATAATAGCTCTAAATAAACTCCCAAATGTTGACAAAATGGTTGTTTTATAACTAAAATCCAGTTTTTAGTCAAGAGCTCTTTAACACTATTATTAAAATGTCTTTAAATGTATTTAAAAAAATGTTTGATAAATAATAAAATGGAAAGTTGTGTCTCTAAATAACTTTTATTTGAGATGGCTTTCAAAAAAACATGCCTAAAAGAAAAAAAATAATAATTTACTAATACTATTACCGTCTTGAGGCAGACCACTTGAACTCAATATAAACGTAATCGAACTCTTACTTAAACTCCCTGCGTTCACCTTGATTTTTATAAGCTGCTTGTGCTTACCCTTGTTGTCACAGCAACCTGAACCATTACACAGACAACCAACTACGATAACCGCACACATTTCACGTCATTCGGTTCCTTTTGCCTGTCTGCCTGGAGACATGGTTAGCAGCATCAGTGGCAGATATGGACAAATTTTTGGCATTTTTAAAGAGATACCAATACAGGACCCCAATGAATCCAGTTTTTAACCTTTGTTTTCATATACATTAACATTAGATGGATGTTATGTCAATGCACTGTGAACACGTGTATTTGCTTTAAAAATTGTTTTTGGGGACCCATACTTGCAGCTCCTTTAAAAACAGCTTGTAAAAGAATTTATATTCTGAATGTCCTCAAGGCAATCTTGAAAATACTCTCCCTCGCTGGTGACCAAACCAACTAATCTTCTTTTAAGATCCATTTCCTTTCCATTCAAGTACATGAGCACATTTATCTCTTTAATTTATCTCATATGTCTTCTGTCTCAGGGTTTGTGTCCTCCTGAGTCAGCGCTGTACTTTCAGCTTTAAAAACTAAGAAGCAGCAGTGTAAACCCACAAAGACTACCTACACATTTAGCAGATTTTAACATGACTTACTGGCTTTTGTCAGCACTATAAACACCCCCAAACCTCACCACCAATATGCTCATTTTCCAGGCAATTAGTGTAATAAAACAGTCTTCATAATTTACTGATGACTGCATAGCAAAGCAATGTAAATTTCTGCATTTATTTCTAGGTTTGTGTTCACTGGTGCTTATAGAATACATTCATGTTAATCAGAATACACAAGGGGCCTATATTAAAAGTAGAAAAGTAGAAATTGAATATGTGTTGCATATTTTTTAAAAGAGTATTGGAGGAAGCAGACTAATGTTGTGTGAAAAGATGGATGTATGGTATAAAAGTGTAGGTGTGTCGAGGTGAAATACAATTAATGTGCTGAGACAAATGCTACAAGAGCTATAAAAAACAGAGAATGTCACACAAGAAATATGGCATTTCACACAAAAGGCCTTGAAACACAGAGACAAACTTATAGAGTGAAATTAAACAACACTTCGCTGAGTTTTACAGTATGGCATCTGTAGTTGTTCACGTAGCGCTCCTTTTATATTTCAAATCTGAACCTGGTTTAAATTAAATGCTATGTACTCATTTGCAAATAAATTTGTCAAATATGTTTTACCCGAGTCCTGGGAGCCCCTAAATCCTGCTGAGTCAAAGGGCCAAATACAGATATTTTTCTCATAACATCCACACCCCCAAAGAAATGGTATGAACAGACCTGTCTGTCACCAGTGAACACCTGAAAGATTTAGCGCAACAAAGTGATTTAGGTTTGTCATAGCCATGATCACCAGCAGAAACTCATAAGTATGTAAATATCTGGCTAATCAGATAGCAGTGCTAAAGATCTCTTTTGAAGATCAGATTATTTACCCCACTGCCGAGAAATCCAGTGAAAATGCTCAATTTTTTTCAAAATACATTTGACATGCATAGACTGCATAAAATTCTGAAAATAATGTTGTTCATGACCATTTCAAACCCATTTTGTGGGACAGAATAATATTATGTGCTATCTCAGTATATGCTGAACATTTAAATGTTGTTGTAGAGCCAGATGTTGGAGCATTTTCTTGTGAAATAGGAGCGTAAGTAAAAAAAACTCACTCACCAAGTGTCTCTCCATCTTTCTGTTTCTCTTCAGGTGGTGTGAAACTGTAAACTGGGTTGATCCGCCTCAGCACACCATGCTTTCACACATTACTTCTTCACATCTTCCCCCCATCTCCTTGAGTCCCCTTTTCCTCCCCATCCTTTACCTGTCTTTCCCAATCCCCTCTCAAGCCGACTTCCAAGATCTTGAACAATCTTCTTCAAACTGCTCCCTGAAAGATGTTTGTACGGATGGCGTCCTTTTGCCAATGTGGAATCCCCAGAATCCTTCAGTTGGGGATAAAGTGGCCCGTGCCATTGTGTACCTGGTGGCACTAGTCTACATGTTCTTAGGTATGTCAATCATTGCTGACCGTTTCATGACTGCCATCGAAGTCATCACTTCTCAAGAGAAGGAGATAACAACAAAGAGACCCAACGGTGAAACAGTCACCACAACTGTACGGATTTGGAATGAGACTGTCTCCAATTTAACCCTGATGGCTCTGGGGTCATCCGCCCCTGAAATCCTGCTTTCAGTCATTGAGGTCTGTGGGCACAATTTTGAAGCAGGTTCTCTTGGTCCAAGCACCATTGTTGGTAGCGCAGCCTTCAACATGTTTGTGATCATTGGCATCTGCGTCTATGTTGTACCCGAAGGTGAAAGGCGAAAGGTCAAGCATCTTCGGGTGTTTTTTGTGACTGCAGCATGGAGTATGTTTGCCTACATCTGGCTCTACCTGATCATCTCTGTGTTTTCCCCTGGTGAGGTGGAAGTATGGGAAGCAGTCCTGACATTCCTATTCTTCCCACTCTGTGTGGTCCAGGCTTGGATTGCAGATCGCAGATTGCTATTTTACAAGTATACCCGTAGGCACTACAGAACCGATAAAAGTCGTGGAATTATTGTGTCAGAGGCTGGGGAGGAAATCGGGAAGGATGCAGGGTTCACAAAGACTGAACTGCTGGAAATCGATGGAATTACAACAAATATAGATGGATTCTTAGGAGAAGGTGGGGCTGGTGGACGTGATCAAGAAGATGAAGCCAGGAGAGAAATGGCAAAAACTCTAAAAGAACTGAAGCAGAGACATCCCGATAAGGACACGGAACAGCTCATAGAGATGGCCAATTATCAGGTATTTAACCTACGGAAAATAAAAAAGATACTTTATATAGTTTATGTGTGTAGTGATAATTGGTACAATTTTGCTAAATTGTTTTTCACAGTTTCCTAGTGCACTATCAGTTAAACAAATGATATACAGCTATTTATAGAGGTACAGAATTCACACTTTCCTGTCTGGTAAATATAAACCAAGATCTTCAATGGTCTCATTTCAGGTTCTGATTCAGCAGCAGAAGAGCCGAGCTTTCTACAGAATTCAGGCAACAAGGATGATGATTGGTGCAGGGAACATTCTGAAGAAACACGCTGCGGATCAGGCTCGTAAAGTGGTTAGCACCGGGGAACCCCGGGAGCACGAAGACGACCCTCTTGTTACAAGAATAGACTTTGAACCTGCCCTCTACCAGTGCTTTGAGAACTGCGGGTCTTTAAAACTTACTGTGCAAAGACACGGAGGAGTAGCCGGATGTACTGTTAAGGTGAGTCAAAAGATGCTTGTTTGTTTGTACAATGTGGTCTCTTATCTTGAGACTTGACCCCATCCATCTTTAGATTAGATTATGGATTGTTTTGCCACATCTATCTTGCCTCATTACCTCCATTTTAGTTTCTCTTGTATGTTGTCTTGGTTCATTTTGAGATATTTCGGTTCCATCATAAGGGTTTATTTTGTTGGGGATAAAGGCATTTGTTCACCATTGCTTGTATGGGTCTTTTTAGCATTCTCGCTGATTACTCTGGTCTGAACCAGTTGAAATGAACCAATAAGCAACATGTAGTTGAAGCACATCTCTCAGTGGTCAAATGTAAGCTATGGAAAGTCCTACAGAAGTTATCGGAAGTGAAAAATGGTTGCTTTAGATGATCACCTCCAAATTTCTAAACTTAACTTGCTTTGAAGCTATGTTGCTAAAGCACTATTAACAAATAAAGAGTTTCAAAATCCAAATAGAGGCGAAAAGTGAAGCTTATTCAGTGATAACTTGATATCTTAAAAAGACCATTTGTCACGTTTTGAAATGAAGCATTTTCGTATTTTGCATACGCTTCAACATTTATGAATTTAATAGACACTTTTAAGCAAAGTAAATTTCTTTCAAGCAATTAACATTTTAGTTATTTCTTCCTTTCACTGGGGTTTGAACCCCGTTGCGAGTGCAGGAGACTTTTCAAATGCATATCACCATCCAATAATGCCGTGCCTGTTGCATTTTTTTGCATCCAGACAGCGAAATGTGCTGTGAAATATGAATTCACTGTTAAGTAACATCAAACTGAACTTATATTTACAATGTTATCTATTTTATGAAAAAAAAAACTAAAAAAAATAACAGGCTTCTTTCAAATTTTAAATAGATTTTAGAGTTTAGTCATATTGACATGGCTCACATTATATTATGTAACTGACCTCTCCATTTTGGTGTCAGTGATTTGGACCAACACTGCCGCACATGAAACAGAATACAAGTTGAATTACCACCCCAGTACCACCTCGGGCAGTGTTTGCTCAAATAGCATTAGGGCAGGGTTTATATAGATCCACACCACTGACACTGTTGTTATTTCACACTATTATTTAGATAATGTCAAATGAACTGAATGTGTTGAAGCGTATAATCTAGTTTTAAAATGATTTACAGATTTTACCCCTCCATAAGTAATTCATGCATGTTGTACACAATTTCCAACATGGCCATGTGTGCAAGCCCAAGGAACTGTGAAGAGTGGCACAGTTTCTGTTGTATGGGAATGGTTCGGGGTTTGTGTCTTCAGTCATTGACCAAGTCGGTTTAAAAAAATAAATATTTGGTTTAAAAAAGAAAATTGCATTTCTTGAAAACCCCCAGCCCTACTTTTCCTCATGTCCATGTGTTTATTTGTTGTCTCCAGGTGGACTACCGCACTGAAGATGGCACAGCCAATGCTGGTTCTGACTATGAGTTTGTTGAGGGCACACTAGTCTTCAAACCCGGCGAGAATCTAAAAGAGTTTGCTGTTGGGATAATTGATGATGACATCTTTGAGGAAGATGAGTATTTCTATGTGCGACTGAGCAATCCCCGTATAGTTGGATGGGCTGATGGGCATCCTGTTGCTGTGGAGCCGGGAGCTGCTGCACCCAGTGCTGCTCTCGGTGAGGCCCACACAGCAACAGTGACTATCTACGATGACGACCATGCAGGCATATTCTCCTTCGAGACTGAAACCATGCGGGTTAGTGAGAGTATTGGCATCATGCATGTGAAGGTCCAAAGAACATCCGGAGCAAGGGGGCTGGTTTCTGTTCCTTACCATACAGTGGATGGGACCGCTCGTGGAGGGGAGGACTATGAAGATGTGTCTGGAAAACTGGAGTTCCAGAACGACGAAACAATGTAAGAAGTTTTTATTACCTAACATGTTGTTTAAGATCATTTTGTGCAAGTCTGCATTAAGTCCCCTTTATTTTGCTCTTTCTGTTTGGATTGGATAATTAGGGTTAGGGTTATGCATAATGTGTGTTTAATCAAAATCTGATTTATTTTGGAAAAAGAAAAGGTTTGTTTATTTGGCATGTTACATTTCATACATATCTCTTCCTAGATAAGAGTCCTTTTTTTGTATTCAACAAAAAATAATATTTTTTTGTAGCGAAAATCCACAAGATTATATTGACAAACTATTTACTGCAATATATTATTAATAAGTAGCCTGTGTGTAATCAATACTTGAAAAATCTAATTAATTCAGTACAATTCAAAAACATTTGTCAAATGTATTGTTATCAAACTGAGCATATATTTACATTTTTTTCCAATTTATGAAATAAAGCCAGGCTTCTTTTTAAAACAAACAAGAAAAAAAGTTCAAATAGATTTGAGTGGGTTTATTTTACTCATATTGACATGTGAAACTGACCTCTATTATGTCATTGACTCCCACATAGCAACCTGACTGTTTATCATAGCAACCAAATTAGCATATCTCTATCTGGCTTTGGGGGTTGGTTTGTTATACTCATTTTGACATGGGTAAGATATTATGTCACTTATCCCTCAATAGCAACAAGACTGTTTACCATAGCAACCAATTTGGCGTATCTCTAACTCAGCTTAGGAAAATCAGAGTAATAGAGACTATTTTAATTATAGTGACATGATGAGTTAAAAACATAATATTATGTTACTGACTCCTCCATAGCAACTAAATGTTTTACACTAGCAACCAAATCAGCAGATCTATATCTCAGCTTCAGCAAATGCTAGGAACATAGGACTTGGTTTACGTATATCCCTCATAATGAGAAGGCAACCTTTTAGTGACATCGTTGATTTCTCCTTAGGAACCAAATTGTTTGCAAAAACTGCAGTTTTCCAAGCCAACATCCATTTTTGCGTACAAACTTTAGATAGTTGATCACAATGTTTGTTTGTGATGCCCATTGAACTAACTTTTAAAGTTCTTCCTTGAACTATATATTTTTGCAAATGAAGCTGGAAATTTGGTCAAGATTAATGTTGTTCTCATTGGTTAGCACTTCCGTTTGTCAAAGCATTATTTGTTTACAGCAATTTTCCACACCAAATTTTAAGATTTTGCACAGGACTCATTTACATTGTAAATGCAGTAATCATAAATATCTGTAATATTCCTAAAGATTTAAAGCTACAGCAAGAAATCAACCTTTACAACCATAGTAAGAGAAGACCCAACAGAATCAGTACATTTCAGTATTATCCAATCGTATCAGACCCGTGCAGACCCAACACCTGTCTCCCGCTTCTGTTTTATTTTCATTTAGGCTCACTTTTACTCTCAGTCCCTCTGGAAGAATCAGGTTGCACCGGCTTAACCTTCATACACTGTTCAGATTATGGGACTGAATAAAAATAATAAGAGTGAATACAAAAATAGCATCTCAACCCTTCACATTTAAACACTTTAATCTGATTTGTTCAAATCCAATAGGCAATTGTAGAAGCCGTATCCCTTTGTTTAACTAAAAAGATTCAATGCTTTTTTTGTGTGCCCCCTGCACCTGTTGTGATGGTATTTCTATGGTCCAAATGTACTTTTGAAACACTTTTGACAAAATCTGTTGATGCTAAGCTTTTTAAATGAATACAACGAAGAAACTAAATTATTTTATTATGTATTTTAAGGAACATAAATTATTGTTTTCCCCTTATTCATGGGGGTTCTTGTCAAGGATATCAGAAATCAGGCAACACAGCACTTCTAGTATTAGTTCACCTCTAAATAATCACATGTAGCCAGCTAGAAATCATTTATCATCATTTGGATCTCTCCTTTGTGATTTTTCTTCTTTTACCTCCAGTAAGTCCTTGGCATAGGCAAAATAGGCAGCTTCCTATGGGGCTCCTTCTGAAAGTGGTGCTGGTGCTAGTTTGGGTAAAAGACATTTATTTTAAAATGATAATTGTTTGCAACCAAATCTATGTCAGTTTATAAAGCACATTTAAATGCTGTACAGTACAAGCAATGAATAGCATAGACAGTAACTGCTAAGCCACACACTGCTAAAAAGTGTGAGAGTGGGATAAAAATAGTGAATAGAAAAACATTGTATAAAGCAAACAGTTCACATGAGTCATAGATTAATCAGTCTACATTAAAAGCTTTGCTAAAAAAGATATTTAAAAGACATTTAAAATGGATAAGGAGGGAGTAGCTCTTATGGCAGGTGGCAGATTGTTCTGGGGAACGCCAATTGACTTTGGTGTGCCGATTGCAAAGTTCATCCTGTCCATGCAGAACAGATATCTAGCTGTTGAATTTTGGACTAATTGCACCTTGAAAGAGTTGATTCTTAAATTCCAAAATACAGAGCATTTCAATGCTCCAGTTGTGAGAAAATGAAAGCATGTATCACTCATTCCAATAATTCAAGTGTAGGAAAAGGCTTGATCCTTGCCAGCACCCTTTCTTTTCCTTGACTTGTAAGAGTTCCCAACAAAATAAGTTTTCATGTATCAGACACAATATGTTATTTATTCAAATACCAATTAGCTCATTTAATATAAAACCTGCTCACTACAGTTTATGATGTTTGTGGCTACATTAGAGGAGAAAATTTGTGGTTTTTGAGGTTTAACAACACGCTCTGATCACGATACGATGCATATCACAATATTTTGTCCACATCTGGATATTTTACATATATATAATAACCATCATTGGGAAAAAACCCCATAGCATTTTAAGTTTTGGGACCACAAGGCTAAGAGGTCTAGGGTCTAGTTTAATTTTCGTTATTATCATCCATCCACTAGAGGGCAGCGCTAAAGTTTGCATTGTCATCTCTTTTAAATGACTAGAGAGCTTGTTTTAATAAAGTTTTTCCTCTTTTACTTAAAATATGAGTAAAGGATAATTGACTACGCGGTAAATAATAAATAAAACATTAAGACTAGGTAAAGAAGTTTCAGAAGTGACTAGAATTGCCATGACTTCAAGAAACAAATACACTTCAGCTCCTAGATGAACCATGATATGTAACAATTTTGTATCACAATATATTGTGTCATGATTTATTGTTACACACAGAGGGCCTTTCATCACAAAACTCACAAATATGACGATATATGTAGTGAACTTCAACAGAAAAGGGCAATCTTTCAGCGCCTGTTTAGAAAGAAAACTTAAATTACACATCAGAATCCTGCCTTATGTGTATGATACGGCAAGATCTGCCCCAGCTTTACACATATATCTTATTGCAGATGTGTCACAGAAGCTCTAAGGTTAGCAAGAGACTAAAACCTTCACGTGTGTCTATCTCAATGTACCGTATTTTTCGGCTCATAAGACGCACCGGCACATAAGACGCACCCAATTTTTAAAGAGGAAAATCCAGAAAAAAAAGATTCTGAACCAAATACTGTTGTAAAATATTTTATATCAACTGTGTAAAAGTTAACAGCCAAACATGTAACATGAACAGACAGTAAACAGTAAAAGTAACAAAAAAAAGGCTGTAATGTTTTTCTTTGCCCCCACTCATCATTCTAAAGTCCACCATTCGTTATCACCATCACTGTTCCAGTGCAACATTGTCACCACATTACTAATAATAGCCAGTAACATTGTCACTACATTACTAATAATAGCCAGTAACATTGTCACTACATTACTAATAATAGCTAGTAAGATTGCCCCCACATTAGTAATAATACAGTGGTTCTCAAACTTTTTTAGTCGAGCCCCCCTGTAATCAAACACTCCCTAATTGCAGAACATGTTACTTACGTTTGTTATCTCGTATGTACATGTGTGAGATGTACCGTTGAGAGATGATTTGAGTTTGAGTTTATTAAAGAAGAGTTTCAGTCATTGAGAGCGTTTTGTTTACCTCACGCGAGCGCGAGAGAGAGAGAGAGATAGAGAGAGAGCGAGCGCTGGAAACAAGCGTATGCTTTTTGTTCTAATATAAATCCTTTTGATTTTTGTCAGCTTATGAAAACCCAAATAACTCCAAAGGATCAAACTGTCCAAGATTGTGAAACTGTCCAAGTGAATGTTTAGCGGAAATAAAACCCTCACAGACTGAAGACGATGCTTATCGATCATCATCTTATTGTCAGGCTCAAAAAACATAGCAGACAAACTATGAGCTGTGCCCATTTCACATCTTGAAATGTATTTTAGCGTGAGAAAACGGGTTTGTAGCGTGAGAGATCACTCAAATGCGAGAGTCAGCTGATCTCTGTAGTTTCGCTCGTGACGTAAGTATGGATGCGGATGCCAAAGGCATTGTGGGAAATGTAGTTTTTCCCCCCGTTTTCGTTACGTCCGCGCAATGGCAGAGATGTGCGATGACGTCAGCGCGCAGCGCTTGGTAAACAAATATGGCCGCGGCTTCGGCCTAGCTCCGGAGCTCCGGAGCTCTTACACCTCTCATACGGCCGTTACCGGACTTCGCGGCGGTTTGCATTCGCTTCATAAGACGCACCAACTTTTCCCCCTCAGTTTTGGGGAAGAAAAAGTGCGTCTTATGAGCCGAAAAATACGGTAATTGAACAACCCTCCCTCCCTTTATTCTTCCAGCTGTTGGTACTTTCATCATCACTCCCTTAGCAAATTCTGATTTAATCAAGTTTCATTGGTAGTGGATCATCCTTTCCAGCTTAATAGAAAGTATAAATGTGTAGAAGTGTCTGTCTGGGTGTGTGTGAGAGAGAGGCACAATTTGCTTAATGTCGACGTGGAGGAGCTCTGCAGCGCCTTGAGCTTGACACAGACAAAGAGACTAGTGGACGGGTGAAGAGGAGGCAAGCTCTGAAATACAGAGAAGGGTTGACAATGTCCTTTGAAGGCTTGAATGAGATGAAAACAGACAAGGAGGTCTGGAGGATTAGTTTGTGTGTGTCTGGATGTGTATTTGCCTGTTTGACTTTACTGCTGTGCCGTCATGCCACTTTTTTTGCACCAAAACGTTGCTTAGGATTCGTGAAGGATTTATGCGGAGTCTTCTCACATTTGTATGCTTTCATGAGCACTGTCTCGCCTTCCTGTCACTATGTATTCCTATCATCTTACACTCAGTCTGTCATTTTAATATGACTTCTCTTTGCACCGTTTGGTCTTGTTCCATATTTCAGCAACATAATTTAATTCCATGCTTTCAATCAAGTCTCTGCTTCCAGTTCTTTGCAGAATTTCATACCAAATGTTCCCTTTTGCCTCTCTATCGTGTCTTGCAGTTGGTCTTTTCCTAGAGTGGCCCAGTTTTTGCCATGGGCACTAGATATGTGTTCCAAGCAGACCACAGCAGGACATTTCTCTGAGTAAATGTAAAGTGAACGTGGATCGCTGACCCAAGGAAAATTTTAAATTGCATCTTCCAATATTGCAAACACAAAAGCACATCTTAACACGTTAAAATCCCTGCAGGCATTGGTGCGTATCAGTGTTGTTTTTGGTAGCCATCTGAGTTTTACTCTTTTTGACGAAAATAATTTTAGTTTTAGTCACATTTTAGTTATTTAAAGATAGTTTTAGTCACATATTAGTCGACAAAATCAAAATCGTTTTAGTCTAGTTTTAATCAATGTAGATTCATACTTTGTTGATTAAAAATGGTCTTTTAATAAGTTATTTAACTCTTTAAATATTATATATATATATATATATATGATCTACTAAGGTTTATGCAAAATAAATTGTTAACACAATGGAATTGATTTTCCTTACTTTGAATAAAAATTCACCGGACCTTAAATCGATGCCATCAGTGTCATCCAGTGGTGATAACCCTCTGGAAATGCAATAGTTGTGATATGGGCTTGTGTTTTTGTGGCACAACACAAAGCACAATGTGACAAAAGTTGCTTGGAACTGTGTTAAGGGTTAAGGAGATGTTCGCCTTATTTTGTGAAACAATTTTCACATTGTTTTAACTTTGGTTTTTTTGTGTATCTCAACACGTTTGAATTGTACAGTTAGTTTCAGGATTGTTGTTCATAAACGTGATTTCGAGCATTGCCATAAAAAGATAACTTATTAGAGCAAATAATCAAAAAGGCCCGGGGGTTCTAAGGGTAAAGGATGTATTACACAGAAATGAAAAACCTTTACTTTTTTTGCGCCAGAAATGGTGAATATCAATACAACCAACTATTTGCACATTGTCGTATGAATCGGTTTTAACTAATTTAATCTCTCTCTGTGCCAGGCTCTGCTTCACTGAATTCCTCAAAGATGTACTTACTTAATATGCACCTTAACAGTAATTATAACCTTAGTTGACTGTGATGAAAATAAACTTTGCCCTTCAGCCTCTCATATGAGTGTTCATCCTGTTGGATCTTATTTTTACACTGCGGCAGAGCCTTGTCATCACTTTGCTTGCTATGTCAGTAATTGTATCATGGGTGATCTCTGCCTTGACCTTAGCATGGCAGACGGCGAGTGCGTGTCTTTCTGGATAGCAAAGTGACAGCAAAGTTCTCTGAGGAACTTTGTTGATTAAACAACCGGCGTACAATACGTCGAAATGCTTTGTGATTTGATTTACTGTCTGCTTTATACTGATGAAGACTTAAAAACATGGCCCTTTGCCACAGCTTGGAGTTACGTGCCAGTTCTTGTTTAATGTAGTCCTTTCATTTATGTTACAAAGAATGCAGAAGTAAGCAAATAACATAATTAATCCCATTAATGGTTCAGTAAATATAAAAAAAAAATCTAGTCTGCAATGGCTAGACTGCAGAGATCTCTGTGCAGGTGTGTGTTCTCCCTGCCCCAGAGCACAAGAATATAAGTGTTGGCAACAAGCCGACAAGATTATGGGATCTGACAGGTTGAACCTAATTAAAATAGATCACACTCCTGTGTTATTAAACACCAGCTCAATCTCCGCTTCCCGCTTTATCTGTAACTATACATTGGATCAGGTCTGCAGTTCTTAAAGGGGATGTCGAAGGCTTATTTCTGACCAACTAATCTAATTATTAAGGTATTTTTAAAAGTCTTTAACATAATAAGATTACATTTCTTAGTTATATTGTCACCCTTTGTACCGCGCCAAAAATAAAGAATAACATTTCAGTATCGATCCTTCCATTGGAGGAACTCGAATTTTTAGAAAATTTATGTTGTTTGTCACAAATTTATCTATGCTCAGCCACCAAGCAGATTTGTGTCCAGTGAGGTTGGATTGATGGACGCTCACACCCTGCACCCATCAAAGCAAATAAATAACACAAACTGAAATAAAATATCTCTTTACGGTTCTTTCTGTTTGGGCATTCATTTTTTCGCATGAAGCTACTTGGGTACTTTGGCATTAGGTAAGTAAAAAAATGACAAAAAAAAAAAAACAATGTTATTCGTTCAAATGTATGTCGCTTTGGAAAAAGCTTCTGCCAAATGCATAAATGTTAAAAAAAATGTCAATGGGTAGGTTTGCTTGAAGCGTATCAACTGCTGTTTGGGAAATGTAGTTCAGGAATCATGGGAAAAGCAGTTCATGTGCTGCCAGTCACAACTGAAACAGAACGGGATGAAGGAGAAATAAGAGTTTTCTTTCTATCAGTGTTTCATTTAAAGTAATATTTCAGGTGTTCTGTGCAATGCTCTGTAGGTTAGCAGTATAACCACTGCATCATCATTCATTAAACAAAGCTCTCAGTTTGGATGTGTTAACAGCTTTAAGTTGGGGATTGACTCTACATTCGCCACTACATCTTTCACATTGCAAAATGGTGCGCTAACATTTAACCCAACCCTAGTGTCCATCTTCCCTCATTGCATCTTCTTTGTGTTCTTCTTCTCTTAAATCTTCCCTTTCTTCTTTGTTGTTGTGAGGTTTGTGATGGAAATTTTCCTAGGTAATGTCTCCATCTAGTGGTTATATTGAGAAATGTAATTTGAGAAACTTTTTAGAGCATACGTCATACTTTAGTCCCGCCCTTGAGAAGACGGGTTAGAAAAGCGCATGCGCACTCTCTGGAGCTCTCTCTTGCCTCGTGTGCTGATCACTCTCTGGGATCGGTTTCTTTCTTTCTCTCTTTTCTTTCTCTTTCTCTCTTTCTCTTCTTTTCTCTTTCTATATATTCTTTTTCCTTCTTTTTCTTCTTTTCTCTTCTGGTGTTCGTTTATATTTTTAATAGGCTCTTAATATGCGCTAAACCACGTTCTTCTTCCACGTTAGAGTCACGTGTGTAGGAAATGCGTTGAGACTGCTAATCTTTGTAATAAATAGCCGCATTTGCTGTGTTCTCTCTCAAACGGTCTCCAGTGTTCATTATCAATTGAGAAGGTATATTTTTACAATAACAGGTTGTTGTGGGAGTGTGTACCAAGCGACCACATATCTGTGTATATTACTCCCAACAGCAGTCCTTCACTTATGAACAAAAGCCAAAACCATTGATTGACTGCAACATTGCCTCTTGCAACACAACTATAAGACTTGGAAGAGCTGTTTCACTTTTATAATCAAGAATTCAAGTGGTTTTCATCTTTTGATCACGTGTCAGAGACTAAAGTTGAGACATAAATCCATCACCTGGTCATGGACGTACACACTTTCCCAAAAGTAAAGTTGTATTTCTTGGCAAATGTGAGCGAATCTTGAAATAGATAAGTTTTAAAGCCTAAAGTATAACAAGGTATTTTACTAGCAAAATTACATGGCTGTCAAGGTAGAATTTTTCATTGCTATCTAGGAGTCAGTGACATCTACAAAGTTCCCCATGCCCATATGAGTAAAATAAACCAAACCCTGTGTCTCTATGATTTTTCATATAGGAGATAAAGATGGTTGCTAGGGTAAAGTCAGGTTGCTATGGAAGGGCAAGTAACATAATCTTCCCCTTGTCTCTATACGTTATATAAATGAACCCCCTTGAGCCCTGCGTGACCCTACAGGTACGCAGAAGTGAGAAGAGGTAATGCACTCCCAACTCTGCCAAAAATGACAGACACATTAGGAACAGCTCAAACCATTTCACTCCCCTGATGCAAAACAGTGCTCCAGATGCCAGATCAGCACATCAGGGTTAATGGTATCAAATGCAGCTGCGAGACCTGAAAGAATCATTACAACAGTTTTTACCTTCATCGACTGCTAACACAGTATCACTAAAAACCATTACCAAAGGCATCTCTGCACTTCAAGAAACCCAATTGCACAAACTCAGTCTGCTCATTTAAATAAATAAAAAAAGGAAAGTGATTAGCCACCTTTGTTCAAATACTTGAAAAGAGCATTTTCTTTAACCTCAAGCTCATGTAAATCTACTTTTTGATTTCCTTCTGTTTCAATTTCTCTATAGCCAGACTCAGAAACAGCACTTTTTCTTCATCCCTTAAACCAAAGGGTTTCCTTGTTAGTACCTGCATGGGGCTTGATGGCCAGAGAACCCAAGTATTGATTAAAATCTTCAATGAACCTACAGTAGTTTGCACGTTTGTATTCATTTGATTGCAGACAGTTTTGAAAGGAAGAAGGGCATTTTTGTCATTACAAAAACGAAAATTGTCCTCCATCATCACTGATTTCATGTTTAGCGCATGATTTAATTCAGAGCACACAATTCACTTTTTTCCATTCGAATTTATCAGTTTCCTCTGACACATGTGAGCCTGTTTGGGTGTTATCCAAATATAATTTGAGATTTTTTTCGTTTTGCCACCAAACTTGAAATTACCTAAGAATCTCTGAACTTTAATTAGAGTTTAAATGCCCTTTTATTCATGTTACTTCGTTTCTTGTTTGCCATATAATTTCTGCATTCCTAAATTGGAAGTGGCTTAATTAGCACGGCAGAGACAACAAGTCATTGAGGCGCTTCCTGACGATTAAGTTGAAGTGACAGTGTGTGCTTGTATGTGCTGTTTAAGGGAGATGTCAGAGTGAAGGAGACAATGCAGCAAGGAGAGGGAACGGGGAAAAGAACACAGAGTGAAAGAAAACAAAACACTGTCTGCTGGAGTCAAGAGTTATTGATTAGTTTGAAAAGTTCAACAGTGAAATGCTTTTAAGGATTCTCATAGAAAGATACAGTCTAGACCAGGGGTGGGTAAAGTCATTCCTCGAGGGCCACAGCCTTTCCTGGTTTTTGTCCAACCTTACTCACTGTCAGCTTTAAACAAACAAGGAGAGCTTAATTAGTAGAAATACAAACCTTCTTTGGTGAAAATACGATGTATTAAATGTGTTTTAGACTTAGCTTTTGACCAAATCATGAATATATTTTGATTGTGCCCTGATCAATTTAGATCTATCTCACTCTCTCTCTCTCTCTCTGTTTCTTTTGCTATGGGTTTAGAAAGCAAGCTTTTCTATTTCTACACTGCGCAGACTGAGATAATGAGGACGTCTGTCACTGTTTTATATGTGAAAGAGAAACACCTGCACATGTGCTTGTGTGCTTATCAAAACTGTTAGAGCATCCACAGGTTTTTTTTTTGCTACGAATGCAGTTGTGAAACTCTAGTGCTTTAATATTTAGGGCTCAAGCACCGAAAGTGCTTAGAACCCCAATGTAATTGCTCAGATTATTTTAGTTTTGCTGATTTTGTGCTTTTTTTGAGTGCCTAAACATGCTCGAAAAGTCACCGAATTTCACACATGCCAGAACGGGTGAATGTTCCATGTCTGATTGTGGTTCAAAAAGTGAGTTTGGAAAAACGACTCATTAGTGCCACCTAACGTGTTTCAGCGTATGTTGTGCTCTCGGTTTCTTTTACACAAATGAAATTTGCCACACGTCTAGGGTACCAAGACTTAAATATAACTAAATTGAATCGCATTTCCAAAATCGACAGGAAGACAGCAATTTCTCCCAAAAAAAAACAAACTCTAAAAATGGCCTCTTTTGCTCATGTCGTCCTTTAAAAACTCCTCATAGAGATTTGATCTTTTTGTCTACAAACGCCACCTCATCTTAAGGCAAGGTTGCATGTTAAACTGTGACTAAGTTAAAAAATGTGCGTAAAAGCTGCCAAAATTCAGAAGGAAGTAAATAAACAGGAAGTTGTTTATAACTCAGACATACAATGTTTACTAGTCCATGTCTGAACACATAGAATACTCTCTCGGTTATAGCGCCACCAGCTGATTACATTAGCACCGCCTGTGAGTTATGACACTGAGATGAGGTTTATTATTATTTAATTTTAATGTATTCTTCAGCAATATTAACAATTCTCGTTGCAATATGTCTTCTCAACAATGATTGGTCATAGTGTGTAGTGCATCTTCAACCTTATAATTTTGTGAGCAAAGCTGGAAAACTTCAGAAACAGAACCCTATTTTCAACGGTTGGACTGAAAGTACAAGCTTCCTCTACAATTTAACCAAAGTACTCCATCTTTGTAAAACATTCACATTCTTATGAATGGAGAAAAACTGCATTAAAGGCAAAGGAAAAATGTATTGATTAAAACTTTTTAAATTAAAAAACAGTTTAACTTAATTTATCAAAATCCTAATATTGGATTATTTATCAGAACCAAATTACCAGAAAGTTTGTTATCAGGAAATAACCTCCCCAAAACTAAAGGAAACAGGAAAAAAGAAAACAGAGCAATTTGCTGTGCAATCAGAGCATTGAGAAAGAAGCTGAAGAGTGGTTCTGATGGGGTGCAGGTGTGCGGTGTGATTTATGCGAGAAACTATTAGGCGCACTGATGAAAACAGCAGGAAAAGAATAAGGAATTTACAGACTAAATGAACAGTTGTCATTCAGAAAGGGGTCTTTGCAAGAGTCTCCTGTGTACAAAAGGGAGTGATATTCCCTACACATCATAAACCTGACCTGTATGGATTTGGGCTTTGAGAGGACAGTAGGGTGCCTGGAGGAAATGCTAACCATATTTCCTAAATAAAGAGTCTTTTCAGTCTGCTCTTTGTCTTTTAAGGTCAGCTGGTCAACTAAGATTACTTCTGAACAAACTTGATGGGACAACATTGGCATGCTACTCCATGGCTTGACACAATCACATTGTTTCCTCTGTGACCTTTCTCCCGTGAAAAAAGCACATTACTGCGTTGTCCTTGTCTGGAACAATTAGCCTTTTCTGGATTTTCTGTTTAGCAACTGGACATAACATTTGGGGTTTGACTGCTGCTCTTGACAAGTTGACGGACCACTTATGAATCCTGCGGTATTAAGGTCTGCTGGCATCTTATTGAGTTCACATTGGGCACAAAACCACTCCAGTCACAATCAAATGCACAAGTGTGAACTGTGGGAGGATTATGGAGCTATTTATCACTTACACTATTTACCTCTGCAGTGGTTACTGAACCATGCCACATTGCTGTTATTGAGATTGGTGTTAATGATCTCATCATCTGTAGTACGAATAAATCTATTTTTACTGCAACCTACGGCATAGTTTTGAATGTTTCTGTATAGTCAGAAATAAAAAAACTATGTGGATGAAATTTAAGTCATATTTGGAAGATTTATTATTTCTCATTTGTTTTATTCACTATGTATGGGTAGAATAGGGCAGAAAATTAATGGGGGAAATTGGGTTGATGGGTAGCGTTCCACCTTGTAACATGGTGAGTTGTTAATCAAATAGTTTTTTATCTCATCTAACTTTTCATCCATTTCTTTTCTGAATCATTCAGATGTTTATTGGCAAATTTTCACAATGTAGTAAGTTTCCAATTATGTTCTTGGTGACCATGTCTGCATCTGTTTACTGAAACGCCACAGCACAAAGTGAGATTTTACTTGGAGTCTCAGTCTCAGTTTCTACCTGTTTGGTGCCAGTCTGCTTTTAGAATTCTTTATTGTCCCACACTACCTTGTACAGCTCTTTGGTTTTGCTCACATATATAAGGGTATAGGTGTCATTTAAACAGCTAATGAGAGGGCAGTTGTATAAATATACATGGTATAAATAACTCCATAAAAGAGCCATTCCACCAAATGGGTTCCATTTACTTGTTGTAACTTTTTAAAATGTATTTTTTACTTGATTTCAAAACATATTCCAATAGCAGATATACCTAAGTATGGGTACTGGTCCATCTTGAGTAACTTATTTAAATGTTTTTTCTAGATTTATAATCAAAAGATGGGTGCTGTTTTTTTCTTGTTACTTACCCTCTTGTTACTCTTTATTCAAGTAACAGGACTGAGTTTTTAGCAAAGAATTGCACGTGATTATAGGAAATTCAGTTATTTACCAAATTTTACTCTAAACGATTTCTATAATAAGGTATTAAATAATTTGAGTAACAGGATAGTATTTTTTAAATGATTCTCCAAGATATCGTCACAAAATATATCAAATATGGAAATAAGAAATTGAGAGAACTATTCTTCTAACAATTCTTCTAAAGATCCAAGTAATGCAACTTCTTGCTGAAAAACTGACTTAAGGCCTCTACACACCGGTCCGAATTGAGATTCGCATGAATCTCTTGATGGCTTCTCAGCAGTGTGCTTTTCATCCACGTTAAGAAAATATTGACGCTCCTTGCCTGAAAATGGCGTTTGTGCTCCAAAAGACGCTCATCAAGCCAAACGGGGAAACAGGAAAGAAGAACAGCAAGAAGAAGCCGATGACAGAGGAAAATTACACATAGAAAAAAACATGGAAATGGTTTATATTGTTGATGGCTGATCACAGGGAGCAGTTTGTCAAAAATGTGGAGAAAAGAGAGACTTGTGGTGTCATTTATTTCCTATTTCCTCTACTAAGTTGCTATGGCTCTTTTACCTCCTTGTCACGTCATCGAAAGAGCGAGCATTCATTGATCTTCTCCTTGTAAAAACCGAATCCGATATGTCACTCCGAAACTCTTTGTCGTTTCGGTCCGATGTGTGACGACCTGCTGGCAGCCATGGTTAATATCAAGGCACGTGGGAAAACAGCAAAAATTCAGGTCGATGTGAAGAGGCCTTTATGGAAAATCCCCAGTTTTTCAGGAGGGGGATGGGTTAGGGTAACAGTAATGAGTAAATAGCTGGGGACATGACTAAAATGTTTTGTTTAAATCTAAGAAAGTATAGATATTTGTGTAAATAAATGTATTCGAAACAAACATTATATTCAGATTTACATATAAATGCCAAATAAATCTTCCCTTTCAGTGTAACATGGTTCTGCTGGTCCAGCGCACTTCAGGCAGGGGTCAATACATACTCATCATAACTAATCAAAAAATAAAATCCATAAGTATTCTCCTCTCCGATGGACTGGCGACCTGTCCAGAATGTACCTCCGTCTCTCGCCCGATGAGCGCTAGAGATAGGTGATAACAGACCCCCGTGACCCAGAAAGGGAATAAGTGGGAAGAAAAATGAATGAAGTATTTTCTTCAAAACCTTCATTACACTCAACTCTGCCATTGAGCTATTTTAACTCTTTTCAGAGAGCATTTTGTCCCTTTCTGAATAGAACTCATTTTATTGTGAACATTTCCCTGCATATCTTGTGAATTGATGGGCGAACAGCACCAAATATTATTCCCTGTAATGGTTTTGGCAGCATGTGGTAAGATTTTTGCCCATTATCCCAGCAATGTTGGCTTTTGTTTTTGGATTGTCTGTAGTTGCCAGAGGAAATGTTCTGGAACAAGTTCCTTTGGCGTTCATGCTTTCTGAATTCTGAATTTTTTAGCCATTAGTACCCCTGAATGTGTTTTATTTGTCTTCTACAAGGCAGCTAATCACTGTACATAATTACAAATGATTCAATACTTTTTATGTCTTCCACTGGAATTATTGATTCTGTGGTAAACATAGGGGCTTCTTTTTCCTGCTTTGAATGTTCAAAATGTTTTCAATTGTTTGGCAAGTTTAGAGTCAGGCTTCTGTTTGTCTCATTAGCTTAAACATTCATTCAATATTAGTGCAGTGTTCAGAGATTCTGACCACAGCAGCCATTATCTGCCCATCATTATTCTATAACCAGACAGAAAAGCATCGGTGTGACAGCACGAAACAGACTTTAATGGTGTTTAAATGATGACTGACTGCTTCAATCTTAAATCTGCATGCCTGACCTTATTTATTCAATAACACCACCCAAGATGTGTCAGCATTCATCTAGAGGGCGGAGAGCGAGCATGTGTATGTTTCTGCCCAAAGCAGTGCTGGCCTGGTTTATAGTGGGGAGCAGGTGGTGAAATTGGGAGAACATGCCTGGCTCATAAATGATGAAGACCTCAGACCCTTCGCTGAGCCTGAATGCATCATGTCTTTGACAAATAAAGTTCCACAACCTCATGGCCCCCTATTTTGTTTGGGTGGGGGGATAAAATTCATGGCATTTCAAAGTACAGTGGTACCCCGAGATACAAAAGTAATGCGTTCCAGGGTGATCTCGAATTATTCGTATCTCGAAGCAAGTTTTACATGTAGAACGCCTAATCCATGCAGAAACAACAGTATAAGTAGATGAAAAAAATGGAAAACCAGAGAAAAATCAAGAAACGTTTCTTCAATCCTTAAATCTAAACATTGTTAATGTAATAAATGATAATAAAACAGAATAAAACACAAGCAAAATATGTAAAATATACACAAATGTGAAACCTTACCTTGAGTGAAGCGATGTGTCGGAGGAGGTGGAGAACGGAAAACATTACGGCACCACGAATGAAGATGAACTTTCTCGAGATATTTCAAGAATTACTGACACAAACACGGTTTGAAGCAAGAGCACAGACAGTACCGAACGTACTGGAGATAGCGCTTCTGAGAGGGCGTTTGTTTCTCTAGCTTACGCTACAGAACAGCACTTTCCACGTTATAAACGTTATTTCTTTTACGACACCTTCACTCTAAAATTTGTTGTAGCACATTAATAGTAATCTATACATAATGTTTCGCTGTGTTGTTGAGGTGTTTTGAAGCAAATCAAACCCTTTTTGCACTGGGAGATAGGAGCGCAAGAACCCGGAAGCGCAGCGTGACGTCATGACGTCAAGCGGACAATACAGAGGAACAACTTGTAAATGTTCGTATCGCGAATTTTTCTTCGATCTCGAAGCTAAAAATTTCCCGCGAGACGTTTTGTATCTCGAACATTTCGTAACTCGAAGTAATTCGTATCTCAGGGTACCACTGTAATTAAAAAAATGTGGAGCATGCAGTAATGCAGATGAAACAGGAAGAGTTAGACTCGTTAACCTCGTGAGAGACAGCCAGCCTGGAGTTGATTATGAGAGGATGTTATCAAATCCCCCGTTTCTAATTTAACAATCATTTAAATGCACGCTTACCCCCTATGGTGTAAATGCCGATTACATTACCATTTAATGTTTATTTGCAGAAGTGTTTTTGATTTGATGTTTTATGGATTATATGAAAAAAATTACTCTACATAGAGCCTGAGTTTATTTTTAGTATCATGACCTCTATATTTATATATCTGATGCTTAAGTAGGCTGCAATGGCTTTAATTTGCAAACACAGATGACAGCAAATGATACTTCACTGTAAGCAATGGATTACAATGTCATTAAGTAAAGTGAATTGATTTCGCCTGCAGCAGTGTGTGAATACGAGCGTGTCTTTGTTTTATACCATCAATCAATAGATATGTGCTGAATTTGTTCCAATATTACCTGAAGAAGATCCTGTTTACATGATTGTCATTTGTATCGTTTGCTATATGGTTTTATCAACATTCATACAGTACTTGAAGCCCATTACGAATGCTGAGGGAAACTCCCTTGATGCCCATGAACCAGTTTTACCAGCTGGCAATGACATCACAATGAATAAATTATGACAGATTATTATTTTAAAATATTTCTCTTCGTTATGCCACTAGGTTTACTTGACTTGATTCCTCCTGTGAGCCAACTGCCACACTGGCCACGCATCTCTGGGTGTATTTGCATGAATCCTCCCTGTGTAGTTCCCCATGTGAAATGGATTTACTAGTGTGGGTTTTTCTCCGTCTTTTTGTTTCGGAGAAGTTTGCCTCTTTGCTTTTTAGGGGATTTATGAATTTGTATTTTGTCACAACACTTTTGATTTTTGTTATAAAACATAAACACTGTTCGTTCTCAACTTTTACAATATTTGCAGTAAAAAAATTTACTAAAAGTAATTTAAAAGAATTGTATTTTTTGTAGAATTGCAGGATTGTTGTTAAATTATTGTGTAATGTAATGAAAAAATAATAATAATAAAATAAGCTGGGGTTGTACTAAAAGAAATTATCAAGCATTGCCACAAAAAATGTTTTAAAGGTAATTTATTAGAATAAATTATAAAGCATAAAAATGTTGAAAAATTTCTCAGACTTCTAAGGGTTAACTTAAACCCATTTTAATTTTTTATATTTTGTTTCTTTAAAAGAAACTCATTGTCCTATTTGAATCTAGTGCATATACTTGAGCTACCAGTAGGTAAAGCAGGTTTCTACTGGCTTCTATGATTTGTTCATTTAAGTCGTCACCCCATCTTTCAGAAAACGATGATAACATATGAAGGGGGTCCAAAATTGCTCCTTGCGATCCAAATCAGATCTTTTTCTTGTTCAGCGAGCTTTGTATTTTATCTGATGACATGCATGTATACATGTTAATAATTATTAAATATATATAATTAATCAGTCCATTGCGTACATCGTGTAATTATATGTGGGTGGTGTGTAGTATTTACCGCTCTTAATCTGTTCACATGTGAGTTCATTTAATTAGTCCATGCACAGAGTTCAATGTTCTGAACATGCTGCTCATCATCTCCTAGTAATTATCACGATATGCTAAAGCTGCAGAAAATGAAGTGTGGTATTTTGATTAAAGATTAATTATCTAAACACACAACACAGTGTTTCTAGATACTAAGAATTGGATGTCCACGATTTGCAATGCTGCAAATCACCGTTACTTTACCAGAGATGAACCTGGTCATGAACAGATTGGCTGTGATTGCCTTTCATTCAAATTCTCCTCTCTGTGTTTAATTGAATGCTTTTTCTTTAGAAATCACTCAGGAAAATGAAAGTCGAGTGTTTTAGGACCTGCACTTAGAGAAAGAGCTTGTTACTGCTTCCAACAGTGCAGAGGAAACACTCAACAAACCTTTTTTATTACCACCACATTTGCCATGATGAATTTCTATTTTGTGTGGTTTTGCTCAGTGCCAAAAATGTGTTGTGAATTCCTATAGCGGCGCAGGAACCAGAGTTAATAAATCAGGGGTTTGTCTCATACAATTTTGCTTCAAACTAAAAGGTCACCAGCTAAACCTGGGCTTATTTGAAGCAGGTTTGTAACTAAGCAGAGATTATAGAAATGTGGACAGTTTTTGTGTCACATGTATATGTAAAGTTGAGAAATGGGCGGAGCAAAGATGACCATTACCGTGGTCTATGGTTATCACTCTTTATCTACATAACAATTTTCAAAAAGTACCTTTAAACCTTTGTGCAATGACACCAAAACATGTTTAGAGTTTAAGAACTTTTCTTTATTGTTATTGGGGCTGATGAACTGTTGTACTGGAACGGAGATTGCCATTACATTTCCTACATGTGATGCACATTAAAATACAACTGCCAAAAAAATATTCATTATTTTCTTCCTTTGCAGAGTTATAGGGTTATCCAGCTCACTTTGAATGAAAGTCCATCACAAGGCAACTTTAGCTTAGAGAAATCACTTAGCCTGACACACATTTTTGGGCTTGTGGGGGAAACTGGAGCACCGGGAGGAAACCCATGGAAAAATGTTGATACCATGCAAACTCTATGCAACTCCAGTCCAACGGTTGGCCTCAAACCCGTGACCTTCTTGCCAAAAGACACTGTGCCACCAGGCCGCCCCCACAATAACCACTCTCCATTTTTTTGTACATCATTAGACACTCGTTCATTTTCCAACCCGCTTATTCCCTTTCGGGGTCATGGGGGTCTGCTGGTCTACCGGTGCTCACATTGGGCATTGGGTTGCCAGTCCATCGTGGGGCAACATTTACTCAACATTCAACATGCAAACTCCTCCCAGGAAGGTCACCGGAAAGCCACGAACCGACCACCTTCGACAACTGTGCCGTCCCAATCATTAGACAATTGTTGGGAAATTAAATTTGTTGGTACAAATGAAAAAGGAGTTTGGTTCAAAAACACCCCCTGGCTTCGTGTTACTAATACTAATAGTTCTTGGTAAGACAGTTAAGAGAGATTGGAAGCAAATGGGAGAAAGAGAGTGGAAGAGATGGGAAAAATGTCGCGATTGGGAATCAAACCTATGCAACTGCATGCACATGTCCAGCTTGTGGTCCACTACTCCCCAGGGGCCAAACAACACCCAGATTCTTAATACTGCAGGCAAAAATGACCTGAAAGATGGAATGCTAATTTATTTAGGAACAGATGTTTGGTCATGCTTGTGCTGTGACCTTATTTACATAAATCATTTGGGTGATATAATGGCATCATCGGCCTCACTTCATCTGCGAAAGCCCCGAACGAAGTCTCTTACTTTCTGTCCTTTCATCTTTCTCTGCGTCTTCTACTTGCTCTCTGGCTCCCTTCCGCATTATTCTTTTACAATATTAAAGAGCAAAGCGTGTGTGAAGGAGACGCAGCAGGCAAATGTAATAAAACACAGAGCTGACAAGATCTTAATTGAGCTGCTGGATTGAGCTCAAGAACGCACGCATGAAAATGAAATAAGAGTCCAGTCAAGTGTGAGAAAAGGGAATGGTATGAAGGGCATAGGAAAATGTACAAGTTTAAGGGAAACATAGGGATTGAATGTGAGTGAAGTTGTGCTGGATAAAGTCGTCTGATTGCAAAATGCCAGTTAATTTACATATGATAATGAAATTATGTGAACACAGCATCACAGAGTACAGATCTGACAGATCTGTTGGTTAGTTTGGTTCCATTAGTCATTGTTGAAAAATGTGTCAATGTAAAAGAGAAGAACTCTGCTTCATTTTCAGAGTCTTTGGAGGGCAAGTTTGAATCTCAGCTCATGAATAATCCAACCACGGCTTGATCAGTCAAGCTGACATTGAATTAATGGATTGTGCCCAAGTAGAGGGAAACATTTGAGAGAAGATTAAAAAGAAGAGACACTTACAATCTTTAAGACATTCGGATTTAAAACATACTATGCACTCAGTTTCCTTGTGCAGTGGCTTAAAAATGCTTAACATTGCTGGGTTGAACATTTTACTGTAGAATGTTTCATACCATTTAAAGGTCGCAAAAATACATGTGTTTGGTGTCTATTGATGCCTAATGCCTAATTTTAACAAAGAAAACTCAAAATATGATAAAAAAAAACATCAAATGTTGTAGTTCAGTAAAAGTCCTTGAAAAAGAATACCTTGATCCACAAAGTCTGTCTCTTGTGATAGCCCAACAATGCTGCCTCCAGGAAGACAATAGGCATGAAATGTGAGTTTCACAACATGAGACACATTTTTTTAGTCAAAAAAACTATATTCTAGTTTTCTAGGTTTTCCTTCACTGGAAATTGTGAAAGAGTAAAATTAATTCAGAGAACAATTGGTCTCTTGCTGAATACAGTTAAAAGTTACTCAGTGGCAGAGTAATTAATTAATAGGAATATTTAGTTTTTTATCATTAGTGATGATATAGAAAGACAAGACAAATACAACTAAAATACAAAATTTTACTTCAAAGATTTAAAAAAAATAACAAAATGAACTCATTAAATAGGTAATTAAATAACTCTTATCAGTTCAACTAAAGAGAGGAACCAAATGTTCTCTGAGTACATTTTACTCTAAGGATTTTACTGTGTATGGATAGTAAGCTATGCGAAGCTAAACTATGCAAAAGGGCTATTGCCAGGCCCAGAGAACAGCAGCCTAAAAAAAAGTGTTTTAATGATATTCAAAAATGTTGAAGCACAACTCTGGATCAGTAAAGGTCTTTGATAAAGAATACCTTGATCCTAAAATTGTGTCTCTTGTACTAGTCCAACAATGCTGCCACACATGCCTCCAGGCAGACAATAGAATTAAGCACAATGACATGTGAGTTGTCACAAAATGAGGCATGGGGGCAGTAAACGAGAAGAGATAACACAGGGAGTTTATGTAAGAGTTCCTTTATATTGTTGTCAAGATGGTTAGGCTCAAGCGATAATATCTGGATGACCCTAAAGGGACAGATGCCTTGTTCTTCAGAACCTTGTTTAGAAGTACATTGTATCGAAACTTTTTTAACCCTTAGAAGTCCCTGCAAGCACTGGTGCGTGTGCCAATTATAGCTTCAAATCAGCCTTTGAATTAAGTAGGTAAGTGTGTCACAACCCACCTATTGTTTCATTTTGACTTCAAAGATAATGTGGATTCCAAAAGGTTATTCGTTTTGATATTTTGGCTTTAAATGACCATTACTAGAGTTATGAAACAGAATTTTCAAGCCAATTCATTTTAAAATGAGATATAAGGGACAATCGTCTTTCAGTTTAGACTTACAGACCCCAAATCAGTGCCATAAATGCCATCTAGTGGTGATAGAAGGGATAACCCTTGAATATAGAAGACTTGTCATAAGGCACTTTTTTTTTTCTTCGAAACAAAAAGTGCTTGGAACAGCCTATAATGTTTAGGAGAGGTTCACCTGGACTTGATAGTTTTCATATTGTTTTGACCTTGTCTTTGCTTATTTGATAGATTAATATATTTTTATTTTTATCTTAACATTTAGACTTTTGTTATCAAACAAAACAATTAAAGTTTTGTTGAAATATCAAGCATTGGCACGAAAAAAACTTTTTAAAGATCATTTATTAGAGCAATTTGAAAAGTAGTAAAAAATGTTTTAAAAGGTCCTAGATTTCTAAGGGTTAATAAGCAATTTGCCATTTTAAGAAACTTTTAATATTCAAGAACTTTAAATAAGCAGTGTTTTGAGTCGCTTTGCCCATGCGTCTATACCTTTTTGTTCTTGTTCAGTACAGTATTAGAGCTATTGATTGTACCTGCTTTCATTTAATGTATCTGTCCAATTTAATTGAATGAAGATAAATGAAAGTTTCTATTCTTTCATTCTATTAGAGTCAGATTAACAGTTTTACAGATTTACAGTGGTTTGTGACGAGAGATATGTATCGAAACCCGGTACCAGTGCTTAATTTGTAAATTTAAAGTTACTGGAACACAACAGGACTGGGGTGACGGACAGGGGGGCTGGCCCAAAACAGTTGCTGGAACACAAACAGAACGCATTGGTTCAGTGTCTAACATGCCTACTTTTAAGCAGCAGGACTTACATACATCATTTACAACATAATTTAAGACATATACACACAAAAAACCTTTAGATTACTTTCAACACAATTTATCTTAATCTTCAATATCATCTCGCCCTCTCCCTGCTGAAAAGCCCCAAATTAGCTGCTAGTTCACCCATAATCTGTTTTTCCGGTGTAAAATACAGTCTTAGAAGGTCCGGTCGCTGAAGCCTCGAACTCCCGCTGTTGAAGTCTCGCCGGGATAGCTGTCGTTGTAGTGGCCGCCTCTGCCTCACCCTCCACTGTGTGAACCCGGTTAGCATTGTGGTCATCTGCACTGGTACTACCAGAAGCAGCCCGCACTGCAGTTCTGGCTTGCTTTGGAGCAACATGACTTGAGTCTTCGTTTCTTTTAAAAAACGAAAGCAAACTTGATTGTCTTTTAGACATGTTAGCACGAAGGAGTCAGGACACTTTTTGTTTTGGCCAAATGCCACCTAAAAATAAGTTACGTACAGGACGTAAATTACCCAGCAGCAGCCTTTTCAGACTTGCTAGTAGTGCATTTTATTTATTATTTTTTTTTACATTATACAATGCACAATAAAGAAAACACAATAATTATTAATTATTTTATTTTATAATATTTTTATCTAATCGCTAATTTCCACATAATACGGGCCGGCCTGCCGACTGCAGGGGACAGCACCAGACTACGACGAAGGCAGCCTGGCACAGCATAGGCGAGTGCTCTGTATGTTCTTGAGTCGGGGGAATGCATTGTAGTACAGTAGAGTGAAAAAGGTGGGCAAGAATTGGGCAGATAAAGACAAATGGGGTCAGATAATTACCGGATCCCAGAATAAAATTTTCCGGATCCTTGGAAGCCAGAAATTGAGAGAAAACGGATTGCGTTCCGGCAAACGGCGGAACAAATTAAGCACTGCCCGGTACCTAATCATCCCCGGTGCCCAACTATAAAAGACCAGAGTATCGATAAGCTCTGACGTTTACAGTTCTGCTATCGGTACTGGACAAAACAAAAAAATCACATTTAATTTTGCCAAATAAACATTTCCTAGCATTAATTACTTGACCAGCCTTGTTTTAATTTGCAAAATTATTTGGAATTCCGCACCCGTGTCCACTCAAAATATGATATTATAAATACAGTCATATAAAATGCATGTAATGTTGTGTTAATTTTTGTGTGACATGGTCAAATAAAAATAGGACATAAAAAATGATATCGTCCTGAACGTCAAGGTGAGTTGTTTTAGTATAGAAATTATAGTTTATAAATTTAGCATATATAGTATTGTTTTTAGTTTTCAGCATTTAAAAGTATAGTGTTGTTATTTCTGTTCTTATTGTGTTTATTTATTTATTTTTATTAAAAACATGACAAAAAGTACCAATAAGAGTACCATTACAGTACCAGATCGATAAGTGGTATCTATAAAAGTTTACATATTTTTATTATATTTATATTCTGTCTTTTTGCACCTTGACAAATCAGTGTGGACAGCAAAGTAAGAATTTCACTGTACAGGGAAAATTGCTTTCCTCATTGTATATATGACAATAAACACTTTGAATCCTTGAATCCTAAAAGTAGTAATACCATCAAAATCTTAACAATCCCATCCCTATTTGTGACCCTTGTATTATTTGTTTACTCAAATACTGTATCTGTTATCGCTGTTACCATGAATTTGCTTTATTGGGAGCTGTTCATGATTTCGATTTCCTCACTGCTTTCGTGAACCAATGTTTCTGCTACATTTGTATTTGATTTGAACATTATAAAGGAAAAATAGTTTGAAACAGACTTCTGAAATTAGTTAATGAGTTGTAATTTAGAATCTGTTCACTTTTAGCATAGCTTAGCATAGATGAATAGCGTATACTTAATCTGGTTTGAGCAGAAGAATTTTGACCCAAAATGGTCAGAGGTGTAATATTTTTAATATTGAATCAACTAAAATAAAACTATACTATAAGGTTTTCTAGGTTGATATGAATTGTAGCCATTAACGTGCATCTGGTCTATTTATCTATGCTAAGCTATGCTAAAGGGCTATTGTGAGACGCAGAGAACAGCTGATTGTTTTTAAGTGTTATACTGCTTTAATGTGATTTCCGAATGTTAAAGTTGTTATTGTGGAGGAGTTGGTGAGTGAGTTCTTTTAAATGTTATTAGACTTCTTTGACTAACAAACCAGTGCTGCATTGCTCATACAGTGTGTTCCCTCAAAGGAATTTGCTACTCATCAGAACAAAAATGCATCATAATTAATGAGAGAAATGAAACATTCTAGGTGTGCACTTGTTGACTGGTTGTCGGAGCAATTCCATTCTTACCAAAGATTATTATTGAGTCAGGGTGGTACAGATCTGCACGTGTTACAGTACTCACCGATGCTATGTCATCATGCTATTGCGCTCACATGTCTATGTTTCTCTCTCTACAGGAAAACAATAGAGGTCAAGATCATAGATGATGAAGAGTATGAGAAGAATAAGAGCTTCAGCATCGAGTTAGGAGAGCCAGTGCTACTCGAGATTGGACAGAAACATGGTAAACTGTGTTTATTTCTGACCATTCGCGCTGGGTTGTTAGTGTTCAGAGTTCAACTGAAAACGTCCTTAATTTATTAATAAATTAATAATGGACATCATGAAATTTCATCGACCCAGAGCACCCTGCCGAGATGCCTTCCAAAGGTTCATGTGGCCTTTACACCAGAAATAATTTTGCACTCTGACTGCCATAACTGGAAGGGGCAATCGTGAAAGTGTGAAATTAGTCTATTCTTCTTCTATATGTGTACCTTTGTGTGCATAAAAACAATTAATGAACACAAAAATAACTGATCAATTGATCATTTATTAGATGTCAAGCTTTCGCGTGGCAGGCTCTGCTAATCTTTCATTTAGCTTCATTAATGAACATAATTTGTCAGCTTTGCTAATCAGAGGCAGGATGAATAGAGACGGATTGCTGATTAACGACTCAAGTACAGCATGAAGAATTAGCTCAACGTCTCCTGCTTCAGACAAGTGTTTGTGACAGTTTGAGATAATAAATACAAATTAAAGCTGGGAAATGAGCAGTGGAAGCGTAATTGGGTTTGTGGAGGCAATTTAATGCACACAGGGACAGCAAATTATATGTTAAACAAGAGAAAATGTGAAATTATTAATAGCTTATTCAGAAAAAATATTACATAATTATGTCGATTGACCGTATTTTAATTTCTTTTTTCTAGCATGCATTTTTACCATCCTATTGTATTTTAGTATACGATAAAATACAGAGTGAAAGAAGGATTTGTACTATACATAAATGGGCAGATTTTTTATCTTTCAATATGATCCTTGAATCATTTTTTTGTGTTAAAATGTATCTTAACTTCCCAAAGACTTTCCATGTTAATCAGGGTAAATCAGGGTGTCATCCGTCCATTCCATATCAGTATAAAAAACTGCAAACAAAGTTTTCATTTCATCATAACTTGAACAAAAATAAATAAGTATTTTAAAAATAAGCAAAATACACATTTTTTATATAGTTTTTCCTTCTTACTTATTAAAACTAAACTAGGAAAAATAAAATAAAGAAAATTGTAAAATAAAAAAATTAACTTTTTTCTTGTCAGCATTTACAAAGGTCAACAGCAGAGGCAGCAAAGACACGGTGCTATGGATCAACTTGGGATCATGTTAACTGGTGATGAGCGACACATTTACCTGATTTTCTAGCAGATGTTTGATGGAAACCAATTCCCCAAAGTTTTTCTTCTGAACTGGCTGTTATGTCACGTGATAGACACATACGTTGACTCAAACAATCCTGCAACTTTATTGCTGAAATCTGACTGAACATGTGATAAATATATGAATTGTTCAATTAAAAAGGATCCTGCAGTTTGTCTAATTGCTTCTGTAGCTGGATTTAATATAATATTTATAAAATATACATTGTTCTAATTCGCGATTATATACCACATATATTTTTTTTCGTTCACACTGTTAGTGTTTGTTGCTTTTGTTTTTCCACGTGTCTTGACTCACAACACAGTAAAGGTATTATACAATTCTGATACATTCCTAAAAACTTGCTTAAATATACTACAGAAAACCTGAACTTCCAGGTCACATTGTGTAGTTGAGAAATCAAATTGTCAGATTAAATTTTTGGCCAAAATAAAGATTTTTTTTCCAGTCTAGAAAAACTGTTTTAAGTATATGTCTGAATATGGCAAAAATGATAAATGGTAAAAAAAAAAAAAAGTTTTTTGTTTGAAAACAGATATGGAATGGACAGAGGAAACCCTGATTCATGTTATATGCATAGATTTTGTGTTGAAATTAAGCATTTTCCATCAGTTTGTTCCACCATTGTCTTACATTTTCATTTAGTGCGACATGAAGGCTATTCTATATATTGTGAAAATCTCACTTCAGCACACATATTAATTCTTACTTTTTTATATTTAACATTCACTTGTGAAAAGTTGGTATATTTTTGGTGTATTTATGTACTTCTTTGCATAAATCATCAAACAAATAAAAGCATTGCTCAAATCTTTAAAGATATTTTCAATAAATTCTCTTAAACCATGGAACAATTGTAAGAAATCACTTGAGAACCTTGCTGTCAGTGTATTCCTGGTTTTCTTTTCATTTGTCTATAAAAAGACCACTTACCAAGCTGTTTTTGTCACAGTTTTTTGTCACAATTGGTACATTTTTCTAGGAACAGCATTTAAATGTATTTTCCTTCAAGATATTACTTTATTTTATTCGTCAACCACCCACATATACGCTGATATATATACCGTACATACACAACAATGGCCCCAAATCCCATAGAAAATCTGTGGAGGGAGCTGAAGGTTTGAGTTGCCAGATGTCAGCTTAAATACCTTTATGACTTGGGGAAGACCTGCAATGAGGAATCGAACAAAGTTTGATGACCATTTTTATTGCAAACTAGCTTTGTTTTGTCTCTCACTGTTGAGGCAGGGGATCAAACACATCTTTCACTTTCTTTCATGTGAAGTTTGTTTCTGTCTCTCAGTAAATATTTGATGGCCTTTAATTATTTCCTGTTACCAGCGTGACTAGAATTCCACTGTAATCTTCATTATTTATAAGTCCTAAAAATTCTCTGCATATAGTTAAAGCTTACTTTAAAATTCAATTAGCACCGTGGCATTTTTATGATCTATTAAATATCTTGTGAAGCACTTTCACAATACAAACAGTACTGCACAAAAGTTTTAGACATCGCTAATGTGAATGCTTTTAATAAATATAAGTATTTATCATGTATTATATTTGTGCTGGTTTAAAGGCAAAACTCCCAACTTGATTATTGATTGAGATGTTTCTTTTATTTGCTCCAAAAATAACCAATCAACATTGATATTTCTGGAGCCATGCTTTGCCTTTTTTTTGTTTTGTACATTACTGTACTTTTTTCACTTTCACTTATGCTCTTTCCTCAGATTGTGAGCAAGGTGAAAATAATTCTAATTCTAATCAGTTTTTTTGTGTTTTGTATCTTTTAGGAGACTCTAATGAGAATAAGCCAGAGATTGGAGCAGAAGAAGAGGAAGTAGCTAAAATGGGATGTCCAAGTCTAGGTGAACATTTCAGATTGGACGTGGTGATCGAAGAGTCCTATGAATTTAAGGTAAAATGGCCACCCAAGAAAAGTTACAATAAATAGTTTTTTTAATAACTATTTTTGGATTCTGGACTCTGGTCCCTGGACTCTAAGTATGCTAGATTACAGGGATTGCTCACACTCAAATCATTTTATCTATCACTTTATCTATAGATGTGATTATCAGGTGCGAATTTACAGTGGTACCCTGAGATACGAATATAATCCGTTCCAGGGTGAATTTCGCAGGTTTTACATGTAAAACGCCTAATCCGTGCAACGGCTCTCAGAAACAACAGTATGAGTTGATAAAAAAAATGGAAAACCAGAGAAAAATCAAGTAACGTTTCTTCATTCCTTAAGTCCACACATTGTTAATGTAATACATGACAATACAACACACACAAAATACGTAAAATGTACACAAATGTGAAAGCTTACCTTGAGAGTGAGGCGATGTGTCGGAGGAGGTGGAACAGGTGGTGGAAGACATTACAGCACTACGTATGAAAGTTAACTTTTTCAAGATATTTCACGAAAACGGTTTCAAGCACACGCATAAAGAATACTGGGCATGTGAGAAGGGATGGAGAGATGCTTCTGAGAAAGCTTCACAGGGTTTCTCTAACTTACGCTATAGAACAGCACTTTCCACGTTATGAAAAAAGTTATTTTTTTTCGACACCTTGACCCTAACATTTGTTATAGTACATTATTGGTAATCTATACATAATGTTTCGATTTAAAGTGTTTTAAGGCGTATCAGCCCCTTAAAGCACACTTTCTCCAAAGGGAGGAAGGAGCGCAAGGACGCGGAAGCACAGCGAGACGTGAGACAAACAAGTGGAAAATAGAGCAGAAATGTTTGTTTTTGTTCGTATCTCAAATTTTTCTTTGTATCTCGAAGCAAAAAATTTCCTGCGAGACTTTTGTATCTCAAAAATTTCGTAACTCGAAGCGTTCAAATCTCGGGGTACCATTGTACTTCACTTTTCTCTATGTTCACTTGTGTGCGCATAGTCTCAGGACATCAAGGGCAAGATAAAAGCTTTATAAATGCAGCAATCTCTTTTTTTGCAAGTAATTTACGAAAAATTCATGCTATAATCTGTTAAAAAACTTCTCTTTGCTAATATGTTTGTGCTAATGTTGACAATAGGGTTTACTTTGGGGTGGAGGGGGGAGCTGAACTAATGCAAAACATGTTGAGGAAGGATGCCTTTTTGATGACTCCAATATCGCACTTATTATACCATGGTCTGTCTGAAAACTGGATACTGCTTCACTGGCGTGTCTTAATTAATTTGTGATAACTGCACAGGTAGCGACCTGTCCACAGTGTACCCCCCGCCTCAAGTGAGCTGGAGATAGGCACCAGCAGAACCCAGTGACCCTGAAAAGGAACAAACGGGTTAGAAGAGGAATGAATGAACCTTTATTTAAATAGTTACATAAATGTTAGTTTGAAATAATAAGCCATAAATAGACCTAAAAGATCTTTAATGCCTTTAATTTACTTAATTTCTATTAAAGTAGAAGTGTTTTTCATGATTAACATGATTCTTCTCTTTTTTTTAAGATTTTGACTTTTGAATATTGAAAGTATGCAAGTGAAATACGTCAAACAGTGCTTATTATTCTTTATAAGTTATATCTATGTTGTAAGCAAACATTCTGGACCTTTGATGTTGAGAATAAATAATCCTTAAATAATAAGTTTGAAAAGCAATGATTTAAAGAGATTTCTCAGTCTAATATGAATATTGTTAGCATTTGTCCAAAAAAAACCTTCTCCTGTTTAGCAGTCCTAAGTGTGAATGTCCAACACTTATATGCTAACATGTGAGATGTAATTTTACAAAAATGTACGCAGTCTAGCTGCTCTACTTCAATTTTAATCGGATGTATGGTGCCCTTGAGTAAACTGTAAAATGCCTAAAATAAAATATATTATTATTATTATTGTAACTATAAAATTGTTGTGTACACACCACCAAATGCAACCCACAGCATGAAACTGTGTGAGGGACCTGGACGTAAAAGCAGTCTGAAAGAGTTGCTAATCTGAGTCTGTGTGTTACTTTGTAGAGTACAGTGGATAAGCTCATTAAGAAGACCAACCTGGCTCTTGTAGTGGGCAGCAGTAGCTGGAGAGAGCAGTTTGTTAGCGCTGTTACGGTCAGCGCAGGTACTGTATGCTCCTTTTTATTCAACATTTATACTCTGCCATATGCGGTTAAATACTTTTATCTATGAAAGACAAGGCTGAAATTATTATATAAAATATTATATAGTCATATATATATATATGATTTGTAAACAGATGTATTTTTTACATAAAGGCTTTGTTACGACCCACTTTGGTGATAAAGAAATTGGCTCGTGGGGCGCACAGTGAGCATTTGTCACGTTTAGGTCAAGGAGCAGTGGTGCAGCAACCTAGAGCCCTCTATTAACCAGCCAGCACTGGTTGGAATACCATGTGATTTATTTCACATTAGATCATTTTAGGAACATTTAAAATGATAATCATGGTTGCCTTTTTAAATATATAATAATGAAGATTCAAAATTGTGTGATGGAATATTTACGAGGATGCTTTGACAGATTTGTCAGTAATGGGACTTGGTAAATCGTTGCAGAAGAGAGAACACCATGAAATTGAAACAGCCTAAAAACTCTAGGGTCCCTCACGTACAAGATAATTTTACATCAAAAAGCTTTTCAGAGCAAGAATAATCTTCTCTATTTGCAAAATCATTATCCTTTGGACCAAGTTTAAAGCACCTAGAAGGTATTTTTTGCAGGAAATGTTTTGTTCTCCTAGATTGCTTTAAATGGAACTCTGAAATTAATTGATCAACATCGGTCTATTATTCTAATTCTATTATTCTATTATGCTACTTCTCTAATAACAGATGAGGTTCACTTTGCAGCTTGTATTTTCTCAACATGTATTTATACTAAGCGGTATAGAATTCTTGTTCCTCACTTTGTTTGATCTTTCAGGTGATGATGATGAGGAGGAGAGTGGTGAAGAGCGCCTTCCGTCCTGCTTTGATTACATCATGCACTTCCTGACCGTCTTCTGGAAGGTTCTTTTTGCCTTTGTCCCACCCACAGAGTACTGGAATGGGTGGGCTTGCTTCATTGTGTCCATCTGTCTCATCGGTGTGTTGACGGCAGTCACAGGGGATCTGGCATCCCACTTTGGGTGTACTGTTGGACTCAAGGATTCAGTCACCGCCGTGGTCTTCGTTGCCTTGGGGACGTCTGTTCCAGGTTAGTGAAAATCTCCACCTTCAAAATGAACATGTGTATAACAACATGACAAAAACGTATAAGATGTAAATAAAATACATTGGTCTCACCAGAGATGCTATTATTGATGCCAATGACTTCCATCTACTTGAAGAATTTTACAGAGACTCACCCACCAAGCCACTGTCACGATATCTGAGACATTTTTAAAAGTAAAAGTACTTCACATTAATCCTTAACCCATCATCATCTCCCAGCCTCCTTTCTCTCTAGCGTCTCGTCTTTTGTACCATTTTATGGAATAAAACATTATTCTTCTAATATTGAAGACTCGAGAGACAAGATTGTAATAAACAGAAAGAAAACAGGTTTATTTTATTATCAGATGGTACACAAAAACATGCATCACCTCAAGCCTCACAGGGGTTTTTATTCTTTTTACTTTATTCAATATGATTCGAAATTCCTTCACAATGGTTCTTTATGTTCCAATTAAAAGGACAAAAATAACTTAAAAAAGACAAAAAAAGAGGCTAGTTAAAATTATTGATGTGATTGATTAAAAACATTGTCTCTTTCAATGGGAGTCTATAGCCATGTTTCCATTCAAAGAATTGAATGAATATATGCGCAAAACTGAAATATTGCATAAAATATCTACAAATAAAGCACCGTTTAAAAAAAAAAACTAAATCTTAAGAAAACAAAATCTTAATTTCCTGGTAAACTGGCGCCAAATATATTAAAAAATGGAAGTTGCTCCATTAAAGCATTAAATCCACAATTCTACCTTTAAAAAGTCTTAAATATGAGTTTCAGAGGTGTTAACAATGATCTAATGTTGTTTTAAATATAACAAGATTTTATATCTGTTTATAAACGTTAAATATTTTATTGTGGTTCCATGAGTTACACGTTAAGATGACCTATTTATTGTGTTTTGACGTCCTGTTTCTCGTTTCTCTCATGGATATGTTCAAAAACTCTTTACATACTTAATTAGTAGGTATTATTTACTGTCAGATTCCAAAATTTAAGAATATTTTATTGTCACATTTTTCAGTTATTCCATCCTGAGCTTGTTTTTTTTTTATTGTGTAATTGTGTTTTGGGTTAATTTTCAGGTTTTGACTGCATTAAAAACTTACATTATCACAAGAAATATTATTGACTGTCAGAATACAAATTATAGGAATATTTTAATCTAGCAATTTTGAGTTATTCGCTGCTGAACTAGGCTTTTTTTGGAAAAAAAATGTAATGTTGGGTATGCTTACAAAAAGTGTGTGTTTGGCACATTTTGAGGGCACCATAGAACTTTTCAGCTGAGGGCACCCATTTGGCCAGCAGCGGAGAAGTCCTCACTCACTTAACTCGCAAAAGAGAGAGCTTTATTTGCCAAAGATTCAGAACACAAATTGATTACATCAGGAAACCTTCTTTTCAGATGTGATTTCACAAGTGGGAGAAGAAAGTGACCTATGCACCTATTTGCCACATATGTGAACTGTTAGTAAATTTAATTCAGCATGGTGTTATAAAGTATCAAACTCGTGTCTTAGAAACCATGTTGTTCCCTCTTTGGTTTATGCACTTCCTCTTTCTCTCTTTTGCTGACTTGTGTCCCCTCCTTGACCTCTGATTCAGGCCGTGTTCACTTTAATTATAATCTTGCAGCTCAAACATGATTTGTAAGCATTAATCTGGCCTCTTGTTTACACAGACACGTTTGCCAGTAAGGTCGCCGCCATCCAGGACCAGTATGCAGATGCCTCCATTGGTAATGTGACTGGTAGTAATGCGGTCAATGTTTTCCTCGGGATCGGTGTGGCCTGGACCATCGCTGCCGTGTACTGGAAAACCAAGGGCCTGTCGTTCCAGGTGGAGCCGGGTTCCCTGGCCTTCTCGGTCACACTCTTCACTGCTTTGGCTGTGGTGTGCATCAGTGTGTTGCTGTATCGCCGCCGCCCCTCAGTGGCCGGAGGGGAGCTTGGTGGGCCACGGACTTGCAAGATCTTGACGTCTTTGCTCTTCGTTTCCCTCTGGCTGATCTACATCCTGCTGGCATCACTAGAAGCTTACTGCCACATAACGGGATTCTAAGGCATCTGCAAAGAGGAATTATGTAAAGTTGTCTGTCTCTACAATTTGTGTGTCTTTTAAAGGCAGATGATTATATTTTTCTGTTTTCTTCCTCAAAGCGATAAATCACCCAGAAATACAAGTCTTCAAATCTTAAGAACTCAAAAATCGACTTATTTATTCTTTTTTAGACTTGTCGATGTAAATAAATGGTGACATTTTTGTATGCCATGTTTATGTTCGTTTGAATGCAGTATCGTATTCTTGATTCCTTGTTCCTGTGCCTCGCTCCCAGTCCCATCTTACTGACTTTCCATCCAGACCCCGTTGATCTGTGTTGGTTTTGCACTTCAGTTTGTGCCAAGCTCTGCCTTGCTACTACATGAAGAGAGTACAATCCTCGGAAATCTTTCCTATTTGTTAAGTGTCAGTATTTTTTTCATGTAACTGTACTAATAATGTATTTAAATGAACTGAAAGACCAAATATGAGCTTCCACTTCAGAGTGGACTGGGTGATGGAAAGCATGTTTCCTGGAAAAGCATGTGGAGTTCCTCAAATGTCTTGAATGAATACAGATATCATTGGAAAGGAACAATAAAGAACATGAATGAAAAACAAAATGGACAATGGACTGAAAATATCCCAAAGAGGGTTGAAGACTCTGAATGTTGTGAGCGGAATACCATTCAATGCAATTCTAATGGAAATGTATATGTATTTAATATGTGCATGTGTATGTGTGAGGGAGAGCGAGCACTCGAGCAAAAAATAAACAGCTCAGTCGGTGTGTTCTGAAATAGAAAACTACAAAATGAACTTACTCTATTTGCTCTTCTACGACGGATGGTCAAACACTTAAACACTAGGAGGGTAGCGTTACACTCTGCTCACTAACACTATATTTAACTACTGAAACTACTGGAAAAATGGAATTTAAAAAGATCCATAGCTCGGAAGTTTGATTTCTATTAGAGTGTTTGACATCATCCACTAGGGGGTAGTGTAAATGTTTGCATTAAGTCTTTTTTTTTTACTCCAAGTGATGGCAAGAGATAATTTTATAATCTTTCTTGTTTAAAGTGTGAGTAAAGGATAATTGTCTACTAGTAAATATTAACGACAAGGTAAAGAAGTTTCAGAAGTGACTAGAATCACATCACTCCAAGATGCAAATCTCCTAGACGATATCTCTTAGTAACTCCACAGTACATATTGTGAGAATTTTGTATTGCAATAAATTGTGCCGCGATATCATTTTTCTATATTTACCATAATGTGAAATGACAAAGTGGTAACAACCACCATCTGAAATAGTTTTTTAAACAAAACAAAGCAAAATATAAAACTTAATAAAACACATTAACCACCCATGGGACTAACAAGGGCTAACTTTGTGATGTGCGAAAACTCACCTGAGATCCTTGTGATGATAACACAGCAGGGACAATTATCTTTTGTCAGGCTAACACTAAATTAACAATTATAAAAGTCATAGGAAGCCTCCTGTTAGCCTCTAATTCATAATATACCAAAAAAATGGTGTAGTCAGACTGTAGAAGATCCACCGAATCCAAGTCAGTGAAATATTGAGTCAACGACACATTTATATGTTGATAAAAATCCACAGAATGTTACATCATGATTTCAAATTACATTTTCTGAAAAGTACTTTCAATTCATCATAACAGTCCATCCTGGGTCTGATCCCAGTGATTTTAAAAGGAAAGCAGAATAAAGCACTGGCTTCTTCACACCCAGTTAGCCAGCTCTTCTTTTCATACCATGAACTGGAAAGTGACAGAAAATATTTTCTTGCTCTTTCTTTTGAGGGCTCAATTACAAGGATCTAATTAGAGGTATGAGTCAAATTCAACATTTCTAAAATTCATCTCATTCAACAGGATAGCTAGCTCCCAGGTCATGTCTTGTGAAGGTAACTAGTTGAGATGAACACCTGAACATCCCAGTATATCACCAGTTATCAGCTCAACTCTAACATCTACTGTCAGGATCTTCCTGCTTAAGAAACTCTGACTTCTAGTTTTATTATTTATTTACTTTAGTGCATCTCTAGCTGTTTTTTCTGTTGCTTTAATCTGTTTTCCAGGTGGTGGACAGTTATCACCTTGTTATTGGATCTTTCAGAAATCAGCGGCCAACAACTCAGTAGCATGGTGGTAGTATCATGGTTTAACACATCTGTTTATATTTGTCACACATTCCAAGTGCATTTTAGACATTTAATAAATAAAATCTGATACTAAAGTACAGTTTGAACTGTACATAAGGGTTTTACAATGACTGAGTCTGAATGGTGGGGCTAAATCTGTACAAATACCATGTTATTATTATACAAAACACTCGAGAACTCTGGCTCTGGCCCAGTGAATGATGGAGGGCACTGAAAGGAAGTACAAATGAGCCAGATTTAGAAACAGCATGCATATTAAGCTCCTTTCCACAGTCTAGAACTGTATTCACTTTGCAAAGATGTGTCCCCGGAGTATTTTTAGTATTACCCTGTTGCTAGGCGACCTCCTTTGAGAATCATTGTCTTGTCTGGGGCCAGTGATGGGTGTGTGCTGTGTGTAAAGTCTATTAAAGGCCAAATCAAAATGATGTCAGAGAAAACTTTTCTACTGTTAATCTCCGCTCGAGGATCTAACTGATTGGACGATCCTGGTCAAACGAGAAACACGGATCAAATTTCATCAGGGGTGAAGCTGGCATCAGACTGACATGCAGCGCAAGAGTCTTCTCCTAATCGCTTTACAGGGTCACAGCTTTTCTTCTCTCTGTCTCTCGGGCAGGCTGCTCTTGATACACAATGAATTGAAGTGCAATCCCAAATGTCACACTGAAAAACAGCGAGTGTAATTGGATTAAGCAGCCTGAAAAAGATGGAATCTGGAGTCTGTAAAAAACCAACTCCTCCAATCTGCCCAGTTGAGCCCATTATGTCATGAAATGCCACACTCACACACACAAAAACATTTGGCATCATTTTAAATGGGTCAGGAAACATTCACAGAAATCAAATTATAAGGATAGAAGTAAAATATTGTTGTTTTGAAGAAAACGCGAGTGAGATTTCTGGCACGTGATGATCATTCTGAAGGGGTTTCCTTGATTTTAGGAAGCGCTCTTGAGCTAGCCTCTCTGCAGAGCTCGGTGTCAAGAAGTTTTCGTCTTGAAAGTGGGAAAGGCTATAAAAAACTGTCGAGGAGGCTAAAAACAGCCAAAAATAATCCTATATAATAAAAAAATAAACAGTGGAGAAGTATCTTGGAGTCTTGTTCATGGGTAAGGGGACTATGGAACGAGGGATTGACAGATGATTGGTGCAGTCTCTGCAGTAAGGTACAAATCCACCCTTACCTATGGCCATGAGCTCCAGGTCATGAACGCAAGGATGAAATCCCAGATCAAATGAGTTTCCTCTGCAGGGTGCTCCCTTAGAGATAGGGTGAGCAGCTCAGTCACCCGTTAGGAGCACGGAGTAGAGCCACTGCTTCTATGCATCGAGAGAAGCCAGCTGAGTTGACTCAGGGCTCTGGGTTGCCTCCCTTTGGGGGTGTCTCTGCCATGTGAAGGAAGAGGCTTGGAGAGGCTGTCCTGGGAACACCTCTGTGTCTGAACTTGAGGATGTGTTCGGGGAGAGGGATTTCTGGGCTGCCCTGGTTATACTACTTCCCCCGCGACCCTGCCTCGGATAAGTGGAAGAAGAAGAAATGAATAATAATTAACAACCCCAATGTCACAAACTATGAATGTGGAACATTAAACTTCATCTAACCCACCAATAGGGACGTGTTGAAGTTCATGATGTCATCAGATTTACAAACATATGAGCAGTAGTATCCCCACTGCTATAATAACAGACTTCATTCACGGTTTAACTCTACATCCAGGCACAATTTAATATAAAATAAAATAATATTCTATTATTAAACAGTGAATAAAAGTGTGACAGTATTTTTGTTACTTGAAATGAATCAATCGGACGTATTCAACTATATTTTTTTCTCTCCCAACGCCTTCCATTATTAGTAAATCCAATATTTGCACATCAAACCCTTGCCTATCTTCTGTGGAATATATTATTTTATATTCCAAACAGTTTATATAGGGGAAATGACAGTTTGCATGGGGGTTGATGACTGATGGCAAAGAGGTCATTCCATAATAACTCCTCCTGAAATATGTTAATAAAGAATCAGAGACAATTCTTTAAAAGATCATAATAAGCATTCTAAAGCTTTAGGTATCCAAGCACTTTTCAGAAGTTTCCTTGTGCTTCCAAAAAAAAAAAAAAAAATCTGCTTTAAATAAAGTGTACTTTCGGACAAAATCTATGTGAAGAGAAACTGCTTAATGAAACAGGCAAAAGAGAAGATTCAGAATGTGTTTAATGCATTGTTCAAATTCACCATCCCTTCATGTTGTTTGTGGCTGTTAATAACCACTTAATTAAACTGCTATCAGTATGAATACACACACACACACACACACACACGCAGACACACTCCGTTTAATTTTAAAAACCAGTCAGAAACTAGGCTTACGTACTTTTACCCACTCAAGGTGCATCTCAGGGGTTAATGGTTCTAAATGGTGATCAACAGTAAAAATCAAAAATTTTACTTCTTCTCAACAACAATGACCACCAACAATCAAGAATACAGGATGGTTTGGGGTCATGGTACTGCAATCAAAAATGGAAGTTATAATGGATGTCAATGGGGTACAAACAATAAATGAGAGAGAAAAAAATGAAAATCTGATCAAAAAATTAAAAATCCATCAATGTTGTTACTAACGTTTGAGATGAAAATAGGTAAAATCCAGGTCACAATATTTTTCAAATGTAATTTTTTTCTAGAAACCAGTGACATGTAAGATTTTAGCAATTTAAGATTACAAATCCTGGTTTCCAAAAGTAGCAGTTTTGATTAGAGCTGAGGTAGATCGAGATTAATACAAAAAAAATGATAGATTGTTACAGTAGTTTAATTTAGTGGCTGTTACACAAAAGGGTGGAAAATTTATCCAGAGTGCATTTTTGAGTTTTTGAAAATTTTAAAAGCACTTTCTTAAAATATGTGTAAAAATAGTTGTTCCCACCAAAAATCATTCAATTTGATGAAAATGTTGTAGCCAAATTCACTCAAAGATGGCTGATCCCACAAAAGGGTTAAATTCAATAAGCCGTTTCGCTCCATTAAAAAAAAAAATAAAAAGGACAAAATCTAAATAATTTCACAATCTGCAAACTCAAGAGAAACGTGAAAAAAGCACAAAACACAGCATTTCACAATGTTCTGAATTTAATGTACAGTTATATCATCTATCGAGCCAATAAAAATTACATCCAGAGTTAGAGTTTCCCTTTAAACAAGGCAGACCAGCACACATATCTACATACAGTGTTACCAAAAGAGTGTCTCAGTAGAAGAGTGCTCACGAGAGGGAAAGGATGAGACGTGCACTTGGTTAAAGCTGTATCTGAGGCTGAGCAGAAGTTAGCCCTTGGGTAAAAACACACTTTGTCCCTTAAAATTCAGTTCCCTCCAGATGCAAACCAAATATTCAGTCCGGGCTTCACCTGAGGATGTCTGTCTGTAGAGTTAAATCACCAACTTAATGCCTGCTTTGAAAAACAAACAAAAAAATAATAATCTAACACCAAGAAACTCAATTTGAGAACAAAAGGTGCTTAAATTAAAAAATGAACAACAAAAGAGAAGGTTTCTAATACAATGAAAATATGCCCCGATCCTAGAGTACACAAGAACAAGAGATCAAACACCACAGGACATGAAATCAGACCAAAAACCCAACATGAATATGTTTGTAGAAGCGATCGATAAAAAGAGTCAGTAGTTGAGCTCATTAACCTCTGAAATGAACCACGACGAGATCGATACAAACTCTCCGGGGCTTTCTCTGTAATACACACATGAATATTTCCGGGTATTATGAAAATTGCATTAATATCCCTCTCCAAAGATTATGAGAATCGAGATTATGGATTGAGTAATGTTTACATGCATACACCTTTAATCCCTTTGCATCAAAGCTATTGACTTCCATGCAAACACTCTGCTTGTACCGTCTCGTTTTGTACCTTGTTCGCACCCAAAGCTCAGAATTCATCGTACTGCAACTATAACGGCATTCTTTTAATTAAACCATGGTACCCTGAGAGACACGCTCAGATTGAAAAGTGGAGGGGGAACAGACGACTAGATTACAGTACCAGAAAGCAAAATCCCACATCGTGCGTTCCAAAGGATTAAAAAAAAAAAAAAAAAAGCCCTGGATTGCGGTGATCAGAGCTAAGCTCTAAAAATTCTTCAATCTCACACGGAATAAAACTGCATGCTCATGCACTCGCTTTGATGTTACGCAACATGTTATGGCTGAAAAACAAAATCTGGACGGGGATTTGCACGGATGTGACGGGGGAGTAATTTCTGGTCAAAAATAACTAGTGGGAGCTTTCGTTTCCCTGGACATTGCCGGCGTCAGAGCCATGCGTGGGCTCGCTGCCAATTACACGGAATCAGGATTAGATTAGATTAAGCCGAGCCATAGACGGGAAGATGCAGGAGAGCGGAGATTACAGTTTGTGAGAGATGGGAGGCACTTAATGTGTAACACAGAAACTATACATATTCTTAACTTGTGCAAATAAAGTACCTTTAGTGGTTAACCATGTACCACTGTAGCAAATACCTGTATATAATCGTCAAACTAGTACTGTATGCACCTTTCAGGGCTTAAGGGTACCACGTAGCTTTAATGAATAATAAACAGCCTACTTTTAACAACAAATCCAGTACCTAGAATTCACAACTAGCATTTCTGGCGGATTGCGTGAAATAAACAGTGTTTTTTCAGGAATGGGCACTCGTCCATCTGCGCAGTATTATGTAAACACGTACCATTCAGATTAAGCATAAGCCTAGCACAAGCCACCGTAGACGATTCACACTGCCCCCTTCAGGACCCCAGCAGCAAGAGATCTGAAGCTGCATAATATACAAGAGAAATAAATAGAGAACCTCGCGTCTTCCTTATAGACGTTATTAAAGCTAGATAAAATCCACTGATTAAAACAGGGCTTTGGTTAAACAAATAAAACATGTCAGATTGGATCCAAGCCAACACAGTGGCAAAATATACACGACTTCAGGAAAAAATGACACATAAAAAATTACATACATCTAGTGATACTATACCCATGTTAAAAACCACAGAAATGGAGAGTGCTAGAAAGAGGGGTCGCTAGTAGACTCCAGTGGTGTCCGACTCAGATTTGAGCGGACTGTTGGAGGTGGAGGAGTCCAGCATCGTGCTCATGTTGCTCCAGCTGTGGTCGGGTGAGGAGTATGGTGGCGTGCTGCTGTTTGATGGTGGACCGGAGCTCGGGCCGTCATTGGTCTGACCAATCAGGCAATCCTTCCGTGGGCCTTTGCTCTCCAGGTCTTGCAGATATTGGGAGATCTCGTCGGGTAAGCGTTTCTGGTCGGCCTCGCACTCTCGCATCAGACGAGCCTGATTCTGTGGAAACATCAATAAAACTGTTGAAATCTTCCTGGAATTTTTCATGGATTTTCATTTTGCTAACAAACTAGCATCCATCCATCCATCCATCCATCCATCCATCCATCCATCCATCCATCCATCCATCCATCCATCCATCTATATATATGTACATGTAAATTTTTTTCATAATAAAAATACATACATCCCCCCCAAAAAGCAAAGAAAAGGTCAAAACAAGATAAAAACTATCAAAATTTCAGGTGAACCTCTCCTAAACCCTTAAAACTGTTCCAAGCACTTTTTGTCCCATTGATCTTTAATTTGTGCCATAATTTTGAAAAACACAGGCCATATCACAGGTGTTGTACTTCCAAGTTATTCATTCTAGATGGCACTGATGGCACAGATTTGGTGTCCTTAAAATAAAACTGAAAGACAATCACTCAATGTTCACAAGGTTTAGATTTCAATTATTAGCTTTCATTTTTGGGTTTTAAATGAACATGACAAGATTTATGACACATAATTTGCAAAGTAGGCCAACTAAATGTGAGAACATGTGCCATCATCTTTCAGTATAGTTTTACAGACTCCAAATTTATGACATCAGTGCCAAGCAGTGATATCCCTGGGAAGTACAACGCATGTGATATATATCATGTTTAGCAAATGTTTTTGCACAATAGCACAAGTAAATGCTTGGAGCAGTGGATAAAGTTTAGGGTTCCTCAGTTTTTTTATAATGCAATTTTGACTTCGTCTTTGCCTTTTTTGGATTTTGTTTCATCTAAACTGTTGATTAAAAAACAGTATTTAGTATTTTTGGTACCGTTTCAGGTTTATTGTGGACAGTGTATTATATTTTAAAATATTTGTAAAATAAGAATCTGGGGTTGATGTGGCTTGAAATTTTAAGAACGGTTTAGTTAAAAAATAGGGTTCTTCAACTCAAATGTTTTGCGATAATTGTTTTTTGCACTGTAAACTCAAAATTCCAGGAAAACAGCAAAAGTTTTGTAAGTGAAATGAACTAAACAAAGACATTTGGTATAAAAAAAATGTAAAACGAAAAGAAAGCCTTGCTACATTACGGAGCTAAATTTTGAAAAGTAGTACAAAACTGTCAAAATGACCCCTGACGTCTAAGGGAAAAAAGTAGAAAAGTACAGGGCTATGCAAAGGTCAGGTGTGGAAAATATCCTGTAAATGAAGAATGCTTTAAAAAAATGCAATGGTAATAATTTCTATTTGAACAAAATAATCTAAACCAAATAAATATTTGGTGTGACCACCCTTTGCCTTTCAGAGAAGGAACTCTGCTGGTAGGTTGCCTCACATAGAACCAACCAGAGATGCCACTATTATCTTAATACAACCACAGACTTACAGCTGAAGTTCTACACTGACCAATACTTTGGAGCAAAATCTCACAATGAAGGCCTGGTGTGTGACATCTGAACTGACCAGAGAAATCTCCTCCTCAATTTTCTGCAGGACGTCCTTATGAAGTGCTTTCAGCTTGTCTTGACGTTTCCCCTGAGATTCTTCTAGCTGCACAAGGAAAGCAAATCAGGACGAGACGAGAAATTTCCAACCAGCATAGAATAAGACATGGCTCCTATATAAACAAGCTGTACTATAATTTGCCTTGAAACCACTTCAATGTTTAGCACTTTATTTAGAATAAATACAAACACTATTTATAAACCTTAGTGTTAGATTTGAAATTCTGTATCTCACAAGTTTTACCTAAAAACTTTGAATTAACAAAAAAGAATAATGAAATTGATTTAATACACTGTAGGGATGGGTGATTTAACCTGAAATAAAAAAAATATGATTAATTGAAGATTTTAGCTCAATTAAGATTATTGAACAATTTCAAAAAATTATAATTATTATTTTGCTTTCATAGTTCACAGAGAGATTTGAAGGGTACCTGATCAATAAAATACTTGAAGGAAACACACTATCTATGACTATTTATTGAAGTATTGGCTAAAAAAAACATTAACAGAAAGGAGTCACATGACTCCACACGTCGAGTAATCGAAATAATTGATCCATCATAGCTTCTAAATGCTGATTGTTTAGATGAATCGCCCAGCCCTAATACACCGGTGTTATCAAATGCAATAATTCAACTGAATAACTGTAATGTTTGTTATTTTGATATATCATATAAATAATTTTACCTGTATTTTAGATTAGTAATAGGAAACAAGATTATTATAAATAGTAACTTGTGTTTAGAACAAACTGAACCATACACATAAGCAAAATGAAATACAATCATTAAAAATCTAACACAACGTGTTATAAGCCTTGTGTACTATATTGACGTCTCTTATTTGAGAAATTGAGCTCTCATTGAGCCTCCTGGTGGAGGAAGGTAATGCTCATCACAGAGACTAAGTGAAATTCTAGTGTAAATTAATAAAAAAAATTGTAAAACATAAAACTTGCAGCATTTATTATACATTGGTTTCATTAAATCATTAAAGACACTATAAATAAGTTCAGCTTCGATACATGCCTGTTTTCGTTACTGTTATTGTTATTTGTCGTATGCTTTCATGGTAAACAAAAGAAATTAGAAGACAGTACTTAAAAGGCTAAAAAGGCAACTAAAACCATAATGATAACAATCAGCTGACGGAATTTGAGTCTGTACGAAAGAAACCGTGCAAATCAAACTCCAACAGATTCTAAACTCACCTGGCGGATCAAGTTGACCGACTCATTGATATGTTTTCTATTGATATCGTCCACATCTCTGGTAAAAGAAAGAAAATGTAGCTTTTATCCAAAACAGTTTAAGAGAAAACACAAGCGGTTTGTAACAAGGTCAGTAAAATCAGAACTAAGTTCATCCTCGTTGAAGATTTTAAGTGCTTGTAACATTTCTGGCCCAGATCATGACACTCCCACCACCACCACGCTTGACTGTGGGCAAGACACACTTGTTTTGGTACGCCTCACCTAGTATTTCTTTGCAGTTTCAAGTGAAATGATAAACTAAAGATGTACAAAATGTGAGGGGTGCACTTCCTCCTCTGAGACACTTACAAACCTAACACATTGGCAGTGTATCAAATACTTTATTGCACTAATGTGTCTAAGACGATTGTGAATGTTGCATTAATTTAAATTCTACACATCAAAACATACAGACAATAGAGGAATGACCAATTACTCACGCTTTTTTGGCTTCAGTGATGTTGTTTAACCTTTTCTTGTCCAGAACCTTCTGCAAGTCTTTCTTCTCCCTGAAACCAAAAAAAAGATGGTCTTTTCCAAGTAGAGAAAAATCCCTCAAAGGAACAAACGGCAGAACGTTTCTTACTTGTCGCACACTTCCTTGAGTTTCTTAATCTGGACTGCTTGACATTCTTGGGCGATTTCCCTCAGCTTCTTATTGGCCTGAAACAGACACAAAGAGCGAGGGAGAATGAAACTTTAAAAGACCAACCACAACCTCATGAAACTTGGGCCGATTCATACCTCAATGAGGTGGTTTTGTTTCAACTCTTTCTCCACCTGAAGATGTCCTTGTCTGAGGAGAAGAAGCTTTTGCATGTGCTCCTCTCTGACCAGCTCCGCCTGTCTCTGCAGCTCCAGCTCCAGCTCTTTTAACTCCCTCTGAACTGAGACTTCAGATCCACTGCAAACCAGAAACACGCCACACTAGCTGAAAATACACCTCATTCACACCACACTAGCTGAAAATACAGAAATGTGACATCATTTGGGCCACTCATTGGTCACATATGTCATCGAAGACGTTTCCTTGACTGCTTTTCGATTAGTTGCCATGATAAACTCTGCTTTGTAAATAATACCCATGATGTTACACACAAGCGAGTACGGTGGCAGTATTTATTTAAAAAGCATGTTTTTTAGAGGTTTACATTTGTTTCTAGTTTAGATCAAAGTTTGATCTTGATCTCACCACAAACAAACCACTCAAGAGTTTGATTGGATTCGTACAGAGACCACCCCCTTGGGCAGGTCTTGAACCGCTGTTTTCTTCCAATTTATACTTCAATTGTTGCCATCTCTTGCCCGAACCAACAGGAACAACAAACTCTATTTCAATTGAATCGAACTAAACAAATCAGGTGTTCTGTAAACCAAAGGCAAGCAAACCAAAGGTTCAAGAATGACTTTCTGGAAATCCATGGAAAGGAACAAATGTATACAGTTTGCACCATTTTAAAACTAAACCTTACTTTCTTTCTACAGCTACTTGAAATCTGTGGTAAAGCTTAGACTGTTAACCCAAGAATAAAATGAACATCTATATCTTATATTCCTTATTCCCTGTTCCTCACAGAGCTTTGTATTCATCTCAGTGTTACTGTCCCCCACCTTGGTATGGGGACATAATGATAGAGATCTAACAGTTGGTACGATATCTATCCAGGACAACGTTAATAAAGGACAAAAAAAAGGACATCCTCACTTTTTCTTAAGACTCGAACGCATTTGCTTCTCCATCTGACTCTGTTTCCTTTGGAGATCAGAGTTCAGCTGATTAGATCGAGTCTTTTGTTCCTTACTGAGAGCCAACATCTGAAACACACAAAGACACAATGCTTCAGTCTTGAAGAAATCCATAATTTGGGCAAATAACAGTTGAAAGTTATTTATACTCTTATACAATGTTTACTGCACTGCCCTTTTTCAAAGCAAACTCAAATAGGAAATTTCAATCTCAAATAGATGGCACAGATTTGGGGTCTGTAAAATGAAACTGAAAGAACTCTTGTAATGTTGGTTTAAAGCACAAAATATCAAAACGTGTTTTGAAACCCATACATTATATTTGAAATTAACATTAAGTGGGTTAGATGATTTCTACTTAATTCAAAACAAACGCTGTGATTGGCGCAGTTGCGTGCAGAGACTTCTAAGGTTTACATCAGACGTCTACATATACAGCTACCGTGAAAAGACACATCCGCCCTGAAAAGACATTAAATTAATGTAAAAGCAAAAGATTAGTACTGAACTCAGCAGTACGCCCCAAGTTCAGGTCTTTTTTTTTTTGTTAGATCTCGTATATTGTTCTAAAGTTCAGTGGAGGCATGGTTTACATGGGCCTTCGTTGGGACACTTGGTGAAGTTCTGAAGCTAATTTGAAGGCCATGCGTCAGATCACTGAAGTTAGGAGATCTGTTGTGTCCGCTGAATGCCCTGAATGGTCTTTCCCATGGGTTAGTTGCATGGCTCATTCCCAGTCACTTCCACTTTGTCATGACACCACTGAGAGTTAACGGTTGAACATTTTCTACTGAGGACAACATTATATCAAAGAACCATGCTGGAATTCGCTGAGCTCCTGTGAGCAGCCCTTTCATTTACAAAAGCTGTCTGCAAACTTGTACGTTCATGGATGTGATTGGGCACCAAGATTACATTTTTTAAATGGGTGAGTGCATGCTTTGTCTGAATATTTTTTTTGTAATTAAGTTCTGCATGTTTTAGTTTTTGTAATTAAGTTTTCAGAAAGATGCCTTAAATTAAACATATAATCACTAGTATCTTATCCAACCAATCACAGTCCCTAGAACACTGTACACACCTTTAATGTCTATAATGATCTTCAATGATCTTCAAGCTTAATGTGTGCTAGGAATATTTGAAACCGCATAATTGTCAGTGAAAATCAAATAATCTATGAGTGGTTTCAGTGAATAACCTTTTTGAGATGTTTCTTGTGCAGCTCTTTAAGATCTTTGCACTGTTTCTTCAACAGCTTCTGATAGGAGTTGTGGTGTTTGAGCTCTTCAATCGACTCGGGCTCAATTACTGCAAAACACAACAGACACATGCTTTGGTCACCATCCACAACTCCTCAGTTCTAAACAGTGGGTGACTGACTGATGAAGATGAGCGCGTGGTGATGATGGTGAGCGCATCTTACCTTTGAAAATAGTGTTGACTAGATCTTCTTTTTGTGGACCTGAAATTTATTACATATGAACACAAAAGTCATTTGATGGGCATGGCATGTGTATTTAAGATCAGCTCTGGACGTAAAGGAAAGTACGGTCTGTATGTAGACGGACAGAGATGGGCAAAAAAATATCAAGAGGATGGCAGAAAGAAAGAGAAGCTAGGTCTGACCTGATGGAAGAGGGTTCACCTCATTGAGACCAACAGGAAGTGTTGGAGACGAGGGGAGAGGGAAGATTGGCTCAGCAGGGATAATGACTCCAGGTACAGACCCTTCTTCAAGCTTTGTAGGCCCATCCTGCAAGAAAAGAAAGCGAAGGAATTACATAATGGACTGGATAACTCTGAAATATTCCAAAATATGGAATATGCCCATGCCATCAGGGAAGAAAAAAATCCTTTTATGGAATAACCTGGTCATTTAGTATAAACAAGGTGTCAGCTGGCTTCTTTGAGCTCTTACTGCTGCTGAACCTAGAACAGCGACCCCAGATCACAGCACTTCCTCACGCTTGTAAAGAAGGAACGAGGTATGATGGGTGAATCCCTTCATATGCCTCTCTTTTGACCCTGATGCGCCAATCTCTCTGGAACAGGGTAAATCTGGACTCATCGGACCACAGACCCCACAGAATCCATTCTTTATGCCCTCTAGCAAACTGGTGAGCCTCACTGATATGTGGCTTTCTTAAGGCTACAAAGCTATTCAGTCCAAATCTCCAGAGTTCCTTTCGAAACGCTCTTTTTTTTACCCTCAAACATAACCTTGAGTTCTACTGTTTTTCTTCGAGTTGATTTCACCAGATGTTTAGTCGATTGCTGATGACGATCATTCCAAATTGTTTTTGAACCACGTTGCACCAAATAATTTTGGGGTTAAATAACTTGTAGCCAGATGAAACATAATTTCCCATGCAGCAATTATCCAATAGGAGACTTGAACTGATTTGCTAGGCTAAATCCAGGAAGTGAGTTTTTTGAGAAGGCAGTATATTTTGCCATCATTTGTAAAGCGACTGTTTGTAAAGCGACTGTATTTCTGACTCTGTCAAGGGTGGCACAATGTAGTTTTGCAGCATGCATCTTCTCTCTCTCTCTCTGAATAATCTCAGGTCCAAACCCTCTGGATAATAGTGATTCATCCAGGGTGATGTCAAACTCAATTTTGCTTCATGATGTCACTGTTGTGAAGCAGGCTCCAGCCTGAGTGTTAAGGGGCTGCATCACTGACCACTAGCTGCTACCTGTTTTTATTTTTGGTTATTTTGTAGAGTAGATTGAGGCTGAAGTCCAGAGTAAAGTTTCCAGGCACTGATGATTTGAGTTGCCATGTTAATCTGCCAGGAATTTTTAGAGGACTTCATGTGCTTTCGCTCACAAGAAGATGCTGGTTACTTATTCAAGCAGAAGATGAGAGCAGCGTGGAAGTGGAGGATGAGAGAAACCAGCCCAAACCAGATGCAAGAACTGAAGGATGCCCTCAAAGCAACCTGGGATTCTATTACATCCAAGGAAGCACCATCAGAAATTATTCACGCAGAAGGAGCTCAGGCTAATATTGAATGTTTAGATATTAACTGAAGCTTAAAATTGTAATTTTACTGATCTTAGATAATCAACATTTTCTGAGACAATGACTTTTGCCGTCAACATATTAAACCCTAACTGACCATATCAAGAATAGTCTTGAAAAGATAGAAAGAAAGGTGTGTATGGGGGGGTGGAGGGGGGGATAGACTGTATATCCTAAAGTTAAATGTACAATTAAAATCTACAAAAACACAATTTGAAATGTACCAGCAAAGATATTCCCTAAAAATGTGCAATTTTTGGTGAAATCAGAAATACTTTCCAATGATTCTAAGTTTCAAGAGAAAGAAAATACCCCCCCCCCCACCAATGTATAAATTGTTACGTAAAGGCCAAAACATTGCCCAAAAAATGATACATTTTCTAGTGAAAGCAAAAATGTTCCCTAAAAAAAAGTAAGACGAAAGCCTTAACATTTCCCAAAACATTTACACATTTTTAGGTGAAAGCAAAAATATTTCCATTGAAACTTTCAGTTTCAGGTAAAAGGAAAATATTTTCTTTAAAAAAAAAAAAAATAGGCGGAAACAAAAACACTTCCATAAATGCAGAAATTTTAGGTGAAAGAAAAAACATTTGTTGAAAGGATAAATATATCTCCAAAATTCTTGCAATTTGAAGTGAAAGCAAGAATTCAATGAGAGACCATATCACACCATCCTTTCACAGCATCCTTTCACTAGTTGCCGGTACAGTTTTTTATTTTAAGATTTTAAGGAACTGAACTCATTCAGAGATATTCACGTGTTCACTGACTCATTAAAATGGCTCCCACCCTAGTTTAGTCTTAAAACCCATTTTGAGTTGTGTGGTCCTCGTGTGTTTTATTAATGTGTATGTAGGAATGTTGATCTGCATCAAAGATTACATTTGCTATAAGAATGTCATATCTAATAGAAAGGTTATTTATATGCCTCTATTTACAGGGCTCAACAAGATAAATATGTTTTAGAAGATCTCAACACGACTTAGGTACAACAATACCATTATGTATACATTTGTTTGGTTCCTTCTCTTCATTTCAAACCTCTGCTCTAAACAAAAGGTTTGGATAAAAAAAAGCAAAATAGGAGCGTGTAGAAGGATGCATGCCACTAATGAAACAACTGACCTCAGTGGGATCCTCCATGAGTGCTAATAGTTGACGTTCTCTCTGAGCCAGCAGAGAGAGGTGCCTGATGGGGTTTGTCAAAGCCTCTGCGTACTCTATTTAAACCAAAAGAAGTGGTTGTTGTCTTTATAAAACGTGAAATAAATGGACGAAAAAGCCTCTGATCTCCGTCTTACCTTGGTGCTGATTGGGAATGTAGTCCTGCACCTCGGTATAGACCAAGAGTGATGGCAACAAGAGCGACTGGTTTAGCTCATTCTTTAGACAGATGTAGTGATATCCTAACAGACAACCAGATGTGTTGAGTTGTGAGCCTTTGGATCTAGCAAGCCATCCTCAAAGCACCAAGAGAACTGGCACAAACCTGGCCGCAATGCTGATACTGGCAAGATTCGATGCCCAATAAACTTCCCGTTTTCCTCATACACCACAACTCGCAGGGACGCCAAAGTTGGCAGCACCACCTATGGAGGAATCGATAAAATCCTAAGCGTCATGGTTTACAACAGAACTGTACCTAATGGATCATAACCTCCTTTGGCCCATCACCTTATTGAACACAAAGGTTTCATCGTCCCAGACTGGGTCCAGAGAGTTGTTGTTGGATGTTTTAGTCCGATATTTTCTTTTAGTGTCTGCTGGAAGCCCAAACATATCCACCTCCACAAAAACACCAACCTTCTTATCACACAGAAACTGACCTGAGATGATCTATGAATGTAAAACAAAGGCACGTGTTAATCTCACCATTATTTTATAAACTTAAGATCCAAATACAGCACCTTGACTTTAACAGTGTTGGCTACAATGCCATCCACAATGTCCATGGTAAAGGGGTCAAAGTGTTTGTCCATGCGCCTCATGAACTCTGGCTTCAGCAGATAACCACAGCGGCCGTTGTATTCAAACGTCCCCATGTTCAGCTGCATTGCCAGGTCTGCCAGGACACATGTGTTAGAGCTGGGAAAGTCGTGAGCAACACATACGTCTATGAATCAGATTTCATACCAAGGGTTTGGAAGTTTAATGCCACCATCTGACAGCCCACATTCCAGAAAAGCTGTGGCATATAGTTACTAGAGTCCACACGAGTTCCTTTGGGGTAGATCCGACTCAGCTGCTTTTTATTGTATCTGAATGCAAGTGTCTTGTTTAGGAAGAATGGTGTTGATTCACAGAAAACAGAAAGTAACCAAACTGACCAAAATTAAAATGGTATTCTAACCAGTTTAAATTTGGTACATTAATATTTACAGCAGAGAAAATTCTTTTTCATTGTGAGAAACTGAATTAATGAAAACAATCCTATGTGTTCTGTTATAGTTATTGCATTTTCTGTGTACTTGGCACCATCTAGCGGATTCTTTGGGTAGCGCTTTGTTGTGACGTCACCGGATGTAATAAAATCAAAAAGCGCACAGCATGTGGACTAGTGGCAGCTTCACGTAGTCATTTTTCATCTGCTTTCATCCGCTTTAACAGCAGCATAATCTGTAAGGATTATGTTCTAATGTGTTTATATTATGTTTTTGCACACATCTAGAGTCTTCTGTATTCTTCAGTTCATGCTGATACTGCGTTGCTAAGTGATTTACTGCATCAACTACAGTAATTTTAAAGTTAACATTTTCTATTGCATGTTAACTAAAATATTTATAGTTTCACCCTATCCCTATTGTTTTTATTTTATTTTTACTTTTTACATATTTTTCTTAATACATTTTTACGTGATAAATAGACCTGAGTAAAAATGAAGATAATAGTGTGCTTCCCAAGATTATTATTAATACTACTTGGGCCATTTGAATTGGAATGCCATTCTTAGAGGCTGGTCGAAGGATACTCTACAAACTCGCTGGGAGAATTCTTCAGTGTGTCCATCCCTTTGGTTTCCACAAAAGATGACATTTCAAAAAACTTATTCCTTTCTGAAAAGAGACAGAGAGAGAGAGAGAGAGAGAGAGAGAGAGAGAGAGAGAGAGAGGATAATGGTCCACATTTGTATTGCAGTAAGACATCTGAAATTCTTAACACTGTGATTCTGCATCCTTTTCTGACGCTAAAGCTACAACTATGCAAAAGTTTGGTTACCCCAATCATTGGTTGATATTCGAAAAGTGTAATATAGTTTATATGATTTCTGGAAAGTGCAAGAATTATGTAACTGTGTAGAAATCTAAGTACCACAAAAGAAGCATACTCCTTTTGCAGAATTATCCTTTGAACACATTCTATGCTTTCAGTCATAGGATACTGGCAGAATGTATTTGGACCATTCTTTAAAAAATATAAAAAAACCTCTAATAGCCATCTTGAAATCACACCACAATTTTTCAATAATATGCACAGTGACAATCTACAGCATGATGATGTACGTCTTTGTAGTTGGTCTGTGGGTTGACTGTGACTGTTCTCACAATCCTGCTTGTCTGAGATTTTTTTTCATTTGCCATTTCTGGCCTTAACTAGAACTGTGCCTCTGGTCTTCCAATTCCTCACAGTTCCTCCTTCCTGTACCCTTCCCCTAAACCATGATGTTCAACAAGCATCGTTTAAGGTCATCTGAGAGTTGTTTTGAGGCTCCCATGTTGCCACTCTTTAGAGAAGATGCAAAAAGGAGAAACACTTACAGTTGATCTCCTTAAAATACTTTGTCATGATTGGATTCACCTGTGTGTGGTGCAATTTAGAGTTCTAATAAGTGCTAAAGGTATTGAGATCAATGAAACGACAAGAGTGACTAATTTTGTTTAAATAATTCTTTGACACTTTGGATAAATCTTATAAGCTTTATTTCACTTCTCAAATATCACTGTGTTCGTCTCCTATATGGTATATTTAACTGAAATTTCTCATCCAGACAAATAATGCAAATGTCATAAAACCATATGCTGTGATGTTGCAAGTACCAATACTCACTTGCAGCTACTTCAAAAGATTTGAATTTCACTGGCTCTATGTAGTTCACCAATGTGGACATCTCCTCTGTAGCATTAACCTCACTATATGCAGTCCCCTAAAATAGACAACAAAAGTTTAAAATAAATTTGAGAAGATCGCAGTTGAAGGCAGAAGCAGGACAGTCTGAGTAAACATACCTCATCAGTGTTGTTGTGTTTCTTTGGATCTGGTATGGGTTCCTCTTCCTCCTCCTCATCACTCTCTCCATCTCCTCTGTCTATGACAAACAAAACAACAAAAACATGAAAACTAAAAACACAAACTGGGAACTTCAATTGTGGTGCCCAGTTGATATCAGCCTTTATTCTGCAGGTGGGACGTCTTGTTAACTAGGCAAAAACCCACCAATGGACTTGCGGATATCAAGGTCTTTGGTCATCCTCCCTGCAAGTTTCTCGCCTCCATTGGACATGAGCTGCCCCACATCCCCATCAGACAAACGACAATCTAAACACAAATCTTGGGATGAATGGCTTAATGGTGCATGACATGGGTAAATTAGAAACATAACATGAATAAAATAAAACATTCACATCAGGACTACAATAAAAATGATGTTCATTTGCAAACTTATGAATTCAATGTTTGCAAAAAAAAGGAGGGATGTACTTTTTTGGAATGGTTCCAAACACAGCAATTTCTTGTTAATGGAATAAACTCAATGGTGGATAAAATGAAAAAAACTCAAATCTGAATATACATGTGACCAGCAAATACCACCAGTACAGTGTTTGCATTAAATAGTGTTTTAGGGTTAAACATGAATTCTTTCTGTTTCATTGCTGGGTAGAGGAAGGGAGAGAAGCAGGAACAGACAAACTGAAACCGATGAACAAACTATGGAGACCACGCTAAACAGTAACTGACAACTAGATGGCTAATGGTTTTTTTTATTTTTATATGCAAAGGTTGCTAAGATAGAATATTCGGTTGCTATAGAAGAGTCTGTTACAAATTTCCCATGCCAATATGAGTATTATAAACCAACCCCCATGTCTCTATGATTTTCCTAAGCTGAGATAGAGATATGCCAAATTGGTTGCTATGGTAAACTATCAGGTTGCTATGGAGGGCCAGTGACAAAAAACATGTTGTCTTTGTTGCTAAAAGTTATTTAAACAAACCCCCATGTCAATATGATTTTTCCTTAGCTGAGATAGGGATATGCCTAATTGGTTGCTATGGTAAACAGTTGGGTTGTTATGGAGGATCAGTGACAATAAAAATGTTGCCTTTGTCGCTTAAAGTTATACAAACAAATCTTTTGAGAAGGGTAATTTCTCAAAAGTTTTCCCTTTCTCAAAATAAACACAAAGTTGACCGAGGAAAGCAACACAATCTTAAAAGTTATTAACACCCAAATGTTTTCACCCAAGTCCTACATTTTCAACACTAGAAATGTGCTGCACATGCATTGGTTTTTTATTTTGGTCTGTTTATGGACATATAAATTACATTGGTGGTTTGAATTAATACACATATTTGTGTGGCTGTTAAATCTGGACCACCTTCGAGTCCATAGCTAGACATCCAGACTGATGTTGCTGCCTAGCTGTGAGTTTATTGTTTTCATGGGAAATTATTAGTATTTTTGGTGATCGTGAACATTAAAGAGGTTCTACGATGCAAAAACAAAATCAACATAATCAAGGTTTAAACATGTAAAAAAAAAAAAAAAATCACACAAACTCAAAAAGTCACCAGTTGCAGAGGAGAACAGGCATCGTGTGGATGTTTACTCCCTCGCACTGACCATGTAGAGGTGAAGACTGTTCATCGGTCCCATCCTTGCGTCGGATGCTTCCCCCATTAGAAGCTCTGTGGTGATGTTTCTTCTTGTTCTTGATTAAGATCTTGCCCATTAGCTCCTGTGGGCTTGGTAGTTGTTGACCAGGCACCAACTGAAAAAAAAACACAGGACACACAGGACAGGGAATTTGTTCACAAATCAGTTAAAAATATAAACTTTTAAATCCACAGGCTTACAACCTCCACTTCCAATGAAGATGTGACTCTGTAAATTAAGCAGTACACACTGACCAGCAGAACATTTGAGCCATTACACCAAATGGGTCCCAATTGCTTGTTGTTACTTTTCCCCCAAAATTTTTTATCTGATTTTAAAACATATTCCAATAGTAGACCTACTATTCTAAGTATTCCAAATGGTTTCGGTCGATCTTAATTAGATTTATAGATGGGTGCCATTTTTTCTTATTACTAACCTTCTTGTTATTCTAAGTAATAGGGCTGAGTTTTTAGCAAAGAATTAGCAAATAAATGCTAAAGAGCCACATGGTGCACATGATTATAGAACCAGGAAATTCTGTAAATTCAGTTATTTACCAAATATGTGCCTTTTTACACTAATTAATTAAAGGAATTGAGAGAACTTATTTTGCCCTTCCCATGATCTTCTTAACCTCTTAAGCCCTGAGGCCTATTTTCCGAAAATCCAATACTTTTACTTTTTAAGGCATTTCTCAGCTTTTACAAGGCCTAAACTGCAAATCTTGGTAGCAAAATGAAGATAGGTTCTTGGGGAGTGGTGTGGATGAGTTAATTTGACAGTCAAGAGAACTGGGTAAGAGTAATTGATGTTGGAATGGCCAAAAAATGAACTCCGCTCCCTGCTCTGAAATACTTCATTCAATGTAAATGAGTTGCATATCGCTGGATTCAGCTGGTTGTTAGCTTTCATTTGATGCCATGGTTTTGGTGTTTCCGTTTATATTGTGGATACATATCGCACATGAAACAAAAACTTGGTCATGAATTATTCTCCGACTATGTTGTTGTTTATTTGCATGGCGTTCGAGCTGTGGTTCACGGATATGAAATTGAATTAGATACGTTTTTAGAGGAGTTTCCGCTGAACACAACAGTATTTAATATGTGTGGGTTATTCTCAGGGTTAGTGAGCTATGATTGAAAATGTAACGCACAAGGGGGCAAGTCCCCGGTACCGGGGACTCTCGGGCTTAAGAGGTTAAGATCCAAGTGATGCAACTTCCTGCTGATATACTAAACTTTTTATCTAAGAAAATATAAATATTTGTGTAAAGTTCCAGGGACAGAAATAGCCCACATTTGGTGGAATGGCTCATTTATGTTTAGCTCACAGTCTTCAAAGAGTTAGTGAAATTCACCTCCTTAAATGAGGGTTTTCTCTAAATAGATCAGCTTCAATTTACAGATTTCAAGTTTGGTTGGAGGAAAAAGATAAATAAATGGTATATCTGCAGATAAATCTAAAGAAAAATCTGCATTTTATGAATACATTTCTCAAGTGGAATATGTTCTGTCAATATTTTAAAGGACATACAAAACATGTTATGCTTTAGATTATGAACCAGAATGAAGAAGAACTCACAGGGTATTTGTCCAGTGGGTCAATGAGCAGCGCATCTCCAAACATAGAGCGACAGTATTCAGCCATTTTAGCCTGCTGCTTCGCTCTGAAGGGATGAAGATCAAAGTTACAAATACACCCAAGATAAAACAACCAGCATTTTCACACACACCCCTTACTTACGAGTCGACATGGTTCTCAAAGGACAAGATGAGAGGGTATGGGGAGGTTTTGAATGCGCTTTCAGCAATGGCCTCTATCACTTCCTAAAGGAAGCAAAAACACAATATAATGCACACATTGAAGTCATGGAAATATCCCAAACATGGATAAATGTCTACATCATAGCATATCAGTGCAAATTAGTTTTGTCTGTATATTTAGAACCCATTGAAGGTTTAGCTCTATGAACTAAACCAGCCTGTAGTTTGTAAATTGCTCATATCCACCATTGGTCCACTACGAAAGCTTGTGTAATGGATCTTTCACACCCTTTTTTCATTTGTTTATTGTGTATTTGGTTTTCATCATGTGTTGTCGAATGTGTTACACCCACTCAAATTAGGACGGCTACTGCTAATCGGAATTTAAATCAAGTAAAGAGCCTGGAGGTTGCAACTCACCTTATTCCAAGTACAACTGGTATCTGACTGGAAATCCTTAGCCGTTTGAATCCTATCACAACATGACTATTAAACTGGTTTGTAACTAGGGCTACTGCAAACAATTCAGATTCAAATTTATTTGTAAAGTACCACATTACAACGCAAAGGTTGCGCTGGACCATGATTCTCATAATTGTTTGATAGGCCAATAAGTTTGATTAAAGTCGTTTAAATGATTATAGATTCATAAAAAACATGCATATATTGCATATATTGTAATTGCTCGGTGAATAAATGAAATATACTATTTTACTGTATAGTAGGTTTTTTCATTCAGGCAAAAATGTCCACAAATCAGCAGTTTTGCAGAGACGCAAAGATTTCCACAGTTGTTTGGCCAAGGGGATGTTAAGAAGATGAAAGTGACAGTGACGTTAGGACCAAGTATGGAGTGATATTTAACCCATCCAAGTGCACACACACAGCAGTGAATAAACACACCATGAACACACACCCGGAGCAGTGGGCGGCCATGGCTGCGGCGCCCGGGGAGCTGTGGTAACTGGTGACTTGCTCAAGGTCACCACAGTAATGGTTGTCTCAGGAGGGCGAGAGTTTCAACACCCATCCCACCTTCGACTCCCAGTGGAGCTGGGGATCGAACCGGCGAACTTTTGGTCTCCAGTCACCTTATCCACTAGGCCAGAGTTTCTTAACCTTTTTGACACCTTTTTTTCCCCGTACAACGTGATTCAAGGCCCATTCAAATAACTTGTTAATGTAAATTGATCCACAGCTTGTTTGATTTGTGTTTAATAATTAAATCAAGTCATTTTATGGTGTATTAAAGAAAAATCTTTAAAGTATTCTTTAAATTAAAGTAAAATAAAAAAAATATATTTTCACACTGACCAGTTAAACCACAGTTGTCATGCTTAGCACTTAGAATTAGAATTCCAAAAATATTTATAAGGCATTTTGATAAATAAAATTGTGTGGTAATAAAGCAAGCACACTTAAAATAAGTTTTAAATGAAATAAACTGTAAATGATACTTAAATAGAGTGCAACCTGCTGATGAACTTGACAAATTAGTAGTGTTAACTTTTGTACAATATGTCTCTCTCCAAATCTGTGACAAATTAACAACAGTCTGTTTTTTAACATGCTACAAATCACATTTCATGTTTACCTCTTAATGAGAGACTTGGGCCTGTCTCTTACACATGATCAAATCCAGTCTGGGTGGAATGGGGGTAGGCTCACTCTTAGGGTAGCCTCCAGAGATGCTCTGAGTCTGCTGCGAGCTTTGGTCTTAGTAAGACTCCAAGTTAAGTTGGAGTTCAAGAAACAACGGCTGTCCAACGGCTCTTTTATTAAACTCTGTATTGGAGCGAGTACTGCAAGAACGAAATGGCGAAGCCGGCTCAACTCAACGGAACCAAAACAACAATATCCCCATAACGTAAGTTTTGACTGAAATAGACCGTTTTAAAGTTAACGTTATTAACAGAGAGAACATTGGTACGTCTTACCATCAATTAGATCTCTCTGCGTTTGCCCGGGAAACTGCAGCAGCGTGAGACGTGGTGCGTCAGCAGTTAGTGACGCTCGCAAGGAGTACACCCAATCTTCCAAATTAATTTTGTTATTAATATCATTTATTTTTAATGTCCTCTGATGGATTTGAGTGTGGTTTAAATGTAAAAAAAACCTAAAATGAAATAAGGCAAAGAGCCACATGCTTATTTGGCCGAGGCTCTGTTGGCGCATACCACAACGCCTGACTGACGCCTCACTCCTACCAGGTGCTAGGAAGCGCCATTCAGGTCCCGCGGCCCACAGGTTCAGAACAGATTTTTTTTCAGAGATTGGGCCGCGGCCCCGTGGTTAAGAAACACTGCACTAGGCCATACTGCCACAATGAGGGTAGACTAGGCAATATGGACCTCAGCAAATGAGATATGGAACTGTGATAATGAATCCTGGGACCACCTGAAATCTCTTTGTTGATGTGTATTGATGTATTGCACCCATTCCCTTTCATTTGTCCATTCCAGTTCTTCTGAAATGAAGCCATTTTAATTTAAGCACAAAATGGATAATCTCATAGTGAAGCGTGCAATATTGTCAATGAGTTCCAGTGTAAAACAAAAAAAGAAACCCGTCAATGGTCATTTCATGACTACGTTGACTATATGGTAAATTAGAATAATCTTTTATAATAATCCTCAATAAATAATAACATTCCTCACTTTGCCTATATCAGTCGCTAAACAAAGTACAGCAGCTAAAGTTTATTGAAAATTTCAAACAGGTCTTCGAAGACTGTCTATTACTACACTTGGTCAAAAAGCTCCATTCTGCTGCCAGATTGAGAATCAGACGTTTCAATATGAGAGCATTTAATTCCAGCTCAAACAAAGAATGTCTATGTAACTATAGCTCCTGCTGACTGTCCGTCACGTCTAACTGAGAGGAGTTTGAGTGCTCCTGTAACTTGGGGCACATTACATTTCCAAAATATTTCTCTCAGGTGGACTGATGATTCTCAAATCTGAAATTCTCCCCACCTACAGTAATCTAAGCTCTTAAAGAACTAACTACAAACCATGTTTGCTTGTGTTCTAGTGTTTCCAGTTTCGGTTTTCATGGGAATTTGACTAATCCTCAAATGAGAGGGAATTTAAGAGTTTGTATCAGAATACACTAAAAGATGTTGATTTTCTCCAGCTAGAACACAGAAATCCCCTGTCATTGGTTCTCTGGTAATGGGATAAATGTGATTTAAAAAGGTTAAAATGGTCCACCTCTTAATATCCTCATAATCACTTATCCATTGGTGTTTTCATAATAATCACATTCAGAATTTAACTTCTTTTTCAACAGCATTATTAGTGATTAACAGGGATGTCCACATTGCTCTGCTCATGCTATGACACAAAATTGAAAATTTGCACAATATATTTTGTGAATAAACTATTTACAATATTAAAATGTTTTAAAATTAAAATGACTGTTATTGAAATAAAACAAAAATATGTAAAAAGTTTAAAGACTAAAGCTAAAAACAGGTATAATATACACACAAGGATTTGTACACTTAGAGTTGGGGTCACCCACACGGTGCCCGTGGGCATTGATCGCCCGTAAGGACAACATGAGTCGCCCCCAGCTGCATCTAATTCATTGCTATTCTTGTTTAAATGACATTTGTACGTAAACTTGATATGACAATTTATAGATAAAAAAACTTTGGGTCTGAACTATATAGAAGATGGAGATTGGGGGAATGGGTCCCTTCATTGCATAAAGCACAGCAATCTTAAAGATTTAGAAAGGTTCAATATATTCAGTATTTAATTCAAGGTTAATTATGCTTTAGAAAGGGCCATTATTTTGTTATGGGAATCTTCAAAATGAGGTCTGAAGCAGATGCAAGGTCAAAAACACTTTAATTGTCTTATCGTTCATTTTTACCGAATTGTAAAATACCAATTTTTTTGTTTTGCAGCTCATTCACACAAAACCCCTCAATAACGTGAAGAGCTCAGGAGTGATTGGTAATGTTAAATACATCATTTGCATGCTATGTGGTCGATAGACCGTTGGCTGTTTTTCACGATGTACAATCAGTATCGGCATAAAGATGTGAAAATTTGGTCATGCATTTGAGCATTTTGCTGTTATACAGAAGAGCATGATAATTTATGGTGGAGGAAATGTGTCGATAAAACTTCTACCCGTTATGCATTACGCCCTTGTAATTTTGAACCAAAATGATGCCCATTTAGAGATCAGTCTACCTTCTCCCCAATTGACTGAGTCCTACTGATATTTTTTGTAGTAACAATAATTAGCAAATAATTTTGTAGCAAAATAGCTAACAAAAGTCTTTCTTAAATAACATTATTTAATTCATCTACATTTCACCTGTCCTTTTCAATCCAGGTGTTTGACAGTTGTCAACATACTGTGTATTTGTCCTTTTCATTCCAACACACCTTGAATGAAATCTCAGTTGTCATTGTGAAGCCGTGAGTAATGATTGGCTCTTCCTCAGGTGGTCGTCCCTTCCAGCAGTCCAGCTCTATACAGCGACATCCTGTCAGAAGAACCTGTCGATACATCTCCACCGAAGACGGCCCCGTCAGCTGTCCCACTGGAGGAAGAACACACACACGCTGGAATTCCACTCAAGTGCTTACAATACTATTTCTGTGTTTGGGTTTTCGTATACTTGTAAGATACGTGTTGTGTGAAGAGTTGATGAAGTAGTGCGAGAGGGGCTGGTTCATATCGTCGATAATATCCAGCCTCTCGGGAGGAACCACAGAGTTCTCCTCTCCTCCAAGGTACTTCGTGAAACTCATCAAGGAGATTTGATCTGTCGCATGAAACAAACCCTGATCAAACTCGTTTTTACGCTCTAGTGTTTTGTTTTCATTGTGTGCACTTGTGGAACCTCTTTCCAACTGGCTGGTATTGGTTTCATATCGCTCCATGAGCTGGCGGACTTGCTCTCGCTTGAGCGGTGGGTATAGCACCTCGTTTAATCGAGAATCTCTCTGTTTGCGGTTTATAAAGTCTGTCAGCTGATCCAAAGAGAGGAAGGGCTTTCCTTTAGAACCACTACACACACACAGACAGACACAGAATGAATAATTCCATGCCTGCAATGGTGAGTAATCCACATTTGCATACAGAAATGACTAAAGTGGTGCATCAAATAGCAACAGCATGAGTAAACAAACCCTATTTAATGCAATGTTATTTGTAACGTTTAAAATGTGGTCAACAAGCTCTTGTGTCATTGCTGCTGGACTCACAGCTCTACGAAAATACGCTCCACTTCCGGTCGTGGACTTAGTTTGTTAAGAAAGTTCTGGAACATTTCCCAGGTAAAGTCATCCGGCTTTATTCCCTCCACCTAAGGGAGTGGACAGAGGTGGGAAGACAATCACACATTTGTTCTAGTGCTGGTGAAAATATTCACTCAAGTAAACAACTGTCCAAGTGATATCCAAAATATAGAAATAAAATCCTTGAATTTCAGACTCTTCAGTAACTTCACATACCTACACAAAATTTTCACAAAATTTTGAGATACAAAAAAAAAAAAAACTGTATGATATAAAAGTAAAAGTTTGAGATGTGGGCATGAGTTTAGGGTTGGGCTTAGGGTTTGCTCTTCCCTCATCATCCAATTCACAATTTTTTTTTTTTTGTGGATAACTGCATTTTGAAGCATTGTTCAGACACTGTTCTATCGATCTATTCCGATCAATATTCTATTGGCGTTTTGAACAAAAAAGCTGTTCAAAAACACATTTAATTAAATCAAACTCATTTGAGTCAAGTTGAATCATAAATCTCATACCGCAATATTAACCTGCAACATGAAAAAATTGACCAAATCGTGCAGCCCAAGAGGTAGAGCATTACGAATAGAAGGTTAGCAGGTCGATATATGTACGTAGGACTGACAAAGACACATAGTTGATGGCTAAACACAGATTAAAAGTCAGAACCTCAAACGGGCTGTTTGAGGTTCAGTTCAGCGCCTCCTAGTGAACACTAAGGCACTTTTTATGAGATTTATTTGATTTTGAAGATCAATTAAAATCTAATATCAATTAACAAAAATGAAGTGGGTGGGAGAGAGTTCATTGATACATCAGTGTCCCCCAAGTATAGTGCTTTAAAAACTCTGTTGATTTGGAAGGTCCGCCAGCAGAGGGCGGTGTTTAGATACACGTTTATAATAGAAAATTCTAGCCAAACGCAGCCCACCAGGAGTGGCTTTTGGGCTCTGCCAGTAAAGACTCCTTTTGCATTGAAAAGCTTAGAGAATCGCAACTATATCACACACGAGCTCAGAGGCACCGGGCACGTGCAACACTAAGATGAAGGCTACCATTTACTCCAGACACTAACATTATCTGAGAACAGGCCAATCAATAAAAATAACATACAGGATCTGTCCATATAAAAAGCAATAGCATCTCATAGTCTTTCCAAAGGATATCTTATAATAATAAAAACAAACCAAGTGTTTAATATTACAAAAAGTGTCACTTAAATGTGTTTGATTTGTGAAAAGTCAAGAGCAGATGTACTTTCATTTATTTAAATCAGTGCATTTTAATTGCAGCTAATACAACACACTGAAATATGTAGTAAGCGTATCATTCATCCAAAAATGACTGTTTTTTGAGGAAATTGCCAAATCTGAAGGGTTTACTCTCAAAAGTTTCATATTTAGAAATGAATTAAGCATTTTGTTTTCTGTTATATTCAAACCATTTCTGTTATTCTACTATTTTAATTGAACAAAAGTGTTCCTATTTATTACCTCTTTATCGCCTCTTCAATGTTAAGAATTTCACCTTTGCTTTAAAAGATTAAACTTAAAAGAACAAATTCACACAAAAACGACACAAACATGTAGCAGGAAACTTTAGCAGACAAATAATATCAGAAGGAGCTTTTATAATAACTGTTTACTAGCACAATTAGCTGAGGTTGTCACCATCATGGGGAAGAGAAAACTGACTAAAGTTGTCCTGAACGTTCTTCACTTTGGATGAAAACATCTACAGAGCGACTGAAATGAAAATGGAACCTTGAGATTGGGTGACTGATTATTACCCTGTTATAGACCAGGCCGCAGTGTTCCAGTGCCATCTCCACACGTTTCTTATCTGAAAACATTTTCAGGATGCTGAGGGAAGTGAAAGTGAAAGAAATGGTAGAAGAAAGAGAAGTGGTGAAATTCGACTCATAAATCCAGGAGAACTGGAGCGTAGCAGCGTTTGAATAATAAAGCTACTGTCTACTCACTTCTTCACTGGGATTTTCCCATCTTGATTTACCTGCAGCTTCAGCTTTGTGTAACTGTAACGAAACAAACACAAAGGGATTTTTGCAGGCAAAATAGTTCTATTAACTCTGACCTTAATTCATAAAAATGAACATTATTTATAAAACAAAACCTAATGATTGGCTTTCATTTTTACATGGGACTAAGTCGAGCTGCTTGAAATTTATATTTTTAAACAGTAAATGGGACAAAATGCTATAATATAAACAAAATTGTGCCAACTATTGACAATTATAAGTTACAAGTTATTTCCTTATCACCACAAGCATTGTTTTTGGACAGCCTCCATATGCTACATCTACAACGTCTGGGCAAGTTTCTGATGAAAACATCAGAATCTGCTGCCAGATTAGGTAAGCCCTGTACAGTGATTTATGAAGGTAATATGAGGTCCCAAAGGCGCTGAAATGAGATGTTTTTTCCACTCCATGGAATTGTTGTTCATTACGGATCTATTGTGTTGGTCTGTTGCAATCATCCATATTTCATGTATGATTTCCTTGACTAGTCAGTAGGGGTGTACCGGTACACTCTGCTCATGATGTGTATCTCAATATTATGTGATAGTAATTACAATATTTTACTACAATATTTAAACAAACTATTCAAACTGTTTCTATAACAATCTATCATTGAAATAAATGGAATGTAAAAACATTAGGTAGACTCCAGTCCATATTCAGACCCAGACACGGTTAAATTTGGACAGACGCCAAAACCACCATGCTACTTTAATCATTTAAATAGTTTTTCTGTGAAAAATATCTTTGAGGATTGTACACAGTAAAATCCTAAGACTTAAATTAACTCTACTCGGAGTATATTTGGTCCCAATCTATATAGAGTTAAACCGACTCTAAGAAAGAGTAATTTAATAATCTATTTTCTTCATGTTTTTCCAAATCTGCTTGGAAAATGCAAACTAAATATTAACTATTCAGAGAGGGACCAAGTCCACTCCAGAAAGAGTAAAGACAGACAGAAACAGACTGTTTAGTTCAAATAGACTTATTTAAATAACTCTCCTTCAGTGTTGGTTTAACTCTATATAAAGTGGGACCAAATACACTCTGAGCAGAGTTAATTTAACTCTTAGAATTTTACTGTGTACTCATCCTCTATGTCCAATCACAGCAGCTGCAGTCAGGCGTTTCGTGCAGGTTTCTAAGGTGTAGACCCGCCCATGAGTCCGTTTGACGGACTTTACAAACCACCAATCACATTTTGTTTCGCATAGCATCATGTTTCAAGGAAGGTCAGCAACTGCCCACCATGCTAACCTATTCGGCTAACAGGTCAAAACATCTTTTTGTGACTCCAATAACTGCCTTAAACAAAACCTATGGACGTGCTTTAATGAAGGTGCGGCAGGAACATTTTGTGAATCCAAAGTAAGTGCAACACTGGAAATCCGATAACACCAATCAGATTGCGAATTCAGGGTTCTCAAAAACACATCAGACGTCACGCCAACATTCCAAGGGCGTGACGTCTGTGGCTGAGGCTACAGCAGTGATGGCAAACCTCTATTTTCATATTAGAATCTGAGTTTACCTGGTATTTGAAATCTATATCCAATTTGATACAGAAAGCTGTATTAATATATGTAAACACTCTAATATTTTGATATAACTGCTTAGTATAATGTTTTAATTACAAAGTTTTACATGTTTTCAAATGTTTTTTTGCTGTGTAACCATATTACCCCTGGCCTTTTCTCTGTAATGTACTTTATTCTTCATTAAAAAAATGAATAAAAAAAAAACAGTACACTAACAGGTCCTTATTGAACTGAGGCATATTGTACGGTACGATGCAGTGGAAAGGAGCCAATGGATTCAAGTCTGAGGAACAGAGATTCTAGTCTACAGCACCAAATCTCTCATCACTCCAGCCACATAAAGACTCTATCTGTAATGAATCACAAGAAATCTAGGGTGCACTGCGACAGGTTATGGTTGAGCATCTCATCCCAGTATCTAGTGGCAGTCGGGTTAGAACATAAAGGTCTGTGCAGCCCTCCAAGGACCATCACTGGTTCAGCTCCATAGTGGAGGTTGCTTCAGGCAGTAGAACTTTCTCCACAAAATTAAAAGGCTTTTTAACTTCACCCACTCTCTTCTGTAAAGCCAATCAGGAATAAGTCAAAGCTGGGTGCACTGGGTGGCCCAATTGGGCTGCATGGTGTTTGGCTGTGAGCATAGACCCCATGGAGTTGGTTTGAATGAAGAATGAAGTGATTTCTGGTTGATTATTGAATTGAATGATTATTTGTTATCTTTGATTTTTCAAATGTAATTAAAAATGTAAAAAAAATAAAAACACGAAAGGGAATAAGCGTGCAGGAAAATGAATGAATGTTGGGTTCGAACAAAATTGCATAAGATATTGCAGAAAAGCTGCACTTTACTGTGGGCTTTTTGGGATTTTTTTTTTAAATACAAAAACAGGCAATTTACACTTGTTCTTCAAACCTATTTACATTTATCTATTTAGCAGACGCTTTTATCCAAAGTGACTTACAGTTCGGGAGTAAACAAGCAGTTTGTTACAAGGTCGGATTAAGCATAAGACAAACATATAAGACGTTTGAGCTGATACAGAACATAAGTTCAGAGCTTCAGAGGTTTTTGTTTCTATTTATTTTATTAGTTAGTTACGTTAGTCACTAGTTCTCTCAAAAGAGTAGAGTAGCTTAGCAAGAATATAAATGTTTTATAGATGGTTTAGATTTTATTTTTGCATCAGGTATGTCCGTTTTCATATTTATTTGATTTTTTTTTTTTTTTATAGGTTTGGTTGTTTGTCAGTGGCAAGATTTTAAAAGCAGACAAGTATTTGTGTTTAATTTGCAAATATTTATACGTACACAAATTTCTCAAAACAGCCTAAAAGTCTCACAAAACAATTGACATCACTTTCATAAAATTTGCATTTAATACTGTCTTGCTCCAACCAAATGTTGTTAATTTTCATTGCCTTTTTGTAGTATTTTAATATCTAATATTTTCTACAGTAGACACCTTGAAATGGCTGCGAGTAAAAATGATTGATCATTGCCTTCTTTTTTAGCACAGACTTTAAGTAAAAGACCCACAAAGACTGTAAACAACCAGGGAGTACTCACACTTTGAGTAAGAAGATGTTGCGGGAAGCATTCTGGGACAGCATGTTTGTGGAAAGTTTAAACAGTTCATCAGTCCACACCTGAAAACCCAAACACAACAAAAGTAAAGTTATGCAATGAACATTTCTCCATTAAATATGAATGTTTGACAAATACAAGGAAACAAACACAATGAAACCAGAATCGGTTAAATAAATTCATTCAGGTAGAACATGGAAAAGCAGTGCAGGCAGAGGGTGCAGGAGCATTGGCATGGATATGGTTTCTAAGTGACCGACTGGTCGTCTTGGTTACCTTGCAATAGCCATCCTGCACAGCCTGGAAGTTGAGGAAGGAGATGTTGACCAAATCGTTGCCGTAGACAACAGTCAGCAGTCTTGAGTCAGAGTTTGTATCTCCTTTGCTCGAAAACAACATATCTCGGATTCGCTGATCCTACAAACACAGGAAGACTTTTTGCCACCCATTCGTGCCGTCTTGAAAAACGGGCAACATTACAAGATTTTCCAGAATTACCTTTGGCATCTTGGCAAACTTTCCCGTCCTGGTGTCCCTAATATGACTCAAGTCCAGGATTTCCACTTCCTGTTACACACAGAGAAAGAGACATTGACAATTTTTTTCATAAAAAAAAACCTGAAAAAAAACTGATTTACAGCAAAAAGGTGCAACATAGCAAAAAAAAAAAAAAAAAAAAGACTGAAGAACCACCTTTTTTGAAGAGTACAGCAGATTTGAAACCATAGACTGGTCAGGAGTATTGGTGGATTTCCTGGATCTAATCCTGTAGTTTTTTTTTTTTTAATTAATGACTCAAAATGTAATAAAAACAATTACTTCTGGACAGTAAAGCAGGAAGTTACACCACAAACAGGAAGTTACATCACAACTAGGAAAGTACAAGCTCTTTAAATGAAGTGGCTGGGAGATGTTTTCTTCTCTTAACTCTCAAAGAGCTACTTGGCTCTTTAAAGCCTCTCATTCCCCTCCTTGTTTGTCTCTCTCCTTCCTCAATGCAGCATGGAATTTAGCTATTAGCATCTTCAGTGTTTAAAGCCAAATAAAGTCTTATTTTCTGTTAAATCTTAAATTTGCTTTCAGAGTCTTCTGTAATGAGTTAAGATTAATTTGACAATATGAAGACTTTGTGTTAGATGCAACATTCCACTGGAAAGCCAGTAGTCAGCTATTCTCTATATATCAACATTCTTTCATTTTTAATTCAGCTAAAAGGCACTCTCTATACAGAACCAAATCTTTTTCGTTGGCTCGTAATCAAAAGGTAACCTTTTTTGGTGCCATCTAATCTCAAAGTGTGAGAATGATGCCAAAAAAGGATGTTTTTGGATGTCCAGAATATGGGTCTTTTTAGTCTGCCAATCAGTGAAAATTTGAAAAGAGCGAACGTGTTTGTGTATTCTGGAGATGGTTGGTTAGAAAGTTTAAGAAAATATTATTAAACAAAAACATACTATTGAAGTTGATGTGACAGATTGTCTAAACAAAACATTTTGAAGCAACTGCTGACAAAAGGTTACAATATAATCAATGGAATGGGGTCTTTCTGAAGCATTTAGTAATACCAGAAATGCATTTCCCCCCAATCAGGAGATCACTAGACGTAGAAGGTCACCCGACCAAACCACCTAAAGTCAGGTTAGAGACAGCAAACTATGACGCTCAGCTTTGATTTGTTTATAGCTTGAGGAGGAAGAGGAGTAAATATGTCTGGTTTGTTTGAGCAGAAAAAAATGTAATTCATTGGGGGTCGTTAAAAAAAAAAACCTGGGTTTGACGACACTGAACAGAGCTCTGAAGAATCTCAGTCACACATTTAGGCAAAGACTAAAACACACTGTAACTGAACCAGGAAGTGGCCATAAGTTTTGAGTGAACTTTATGCCTTTCTGACAGGTTCACTCAACACTTCAAGACACATGTCCCGGATAAGCTTCCCCCACTTCTTCTGCTTCATGCGCTCTGTTAGGAGGGTTAGATGTGATTTTAGGCTTGTAAAGTGAATAACTGAGTAAATGAGCTGGGCCAGCGGTTAGAAGGCTGTGCTTGTAAACCTCAATAATATATAAGCAGATCTAAACTGTAAATGCTTGCTCCATTGCTGAGGGCTCCCTCTTGTTTCTGGATAATTCTTGGTCAACTTTGACTTTCCTGTATTTGTAAAAGCTCTATAAAGTCCGGAGCAAATGTAAACAAGCATAGAAGCATACCGGTGTTCATTTAGGTGTGTGCCTCCAGCTCATTGTCACTCTCACTAAAGTTCCTGCTGCATTTGGTTTGATGGAATAATGACAAAAATTAAATGGCTAAGTCTAATTTAAAGCCTTTTAATATGTTTTATTAACCTTTGTGAATGTAATCTGTGCGCTGGAAAAAATTTTTCAATGCGAACCTCTCCTAAAAAGTTTTTTTTTCCAAAGTGCCATAACTCCAGTTTGATGAATTTGAGTAAAAATGTGTTTTCTTTAAGCAGGAAAATCTAAATTTTCTGTTTCAAACTTTCATAAAGCATCTCAAATTCATACAAACACAAACATTTCAAATAAAAATATTTTTCTTATAATATGTGATTTTTACCCACAAAATTCTTTAAATGGAAGGAATCATACATATTTAAATTTATTTAATACAAAAAAAAGTTAAAATTACATCAATATTGAATCAAGTTGCTGGTTCAAGAATTGATTGATTTAACACCGTCAGAACCTGCATGCAGATTGGACTCACTGCTTCGAATCGCGGAGCCAAGTGGGCTACGCAGTCTCTCCTATCGCCAGCTGTTAACTTTTGGACGTCTCGCTGGGCTTTATTGACTGATCTCTAAGAACATGGCCTGATTCTCTTATGTCTTCGTGGAATAACTATAAAATGATTCAAAACTTTTGCTGCAGATGACATCTGCCATTTTTCTACCTCCTCAGCACCTCCTCTCCTTTGTGCTGTGCTTGGTTTAGTGTATTTATGGTGTTTTGTGAAAACACTTGACTGGTGTTTATCACATGGCCTTTCAAATGTGAAAAAAAATACACTTTAACCTCTTTTTTAATGGCATTTATCACATTTTAGAACCACCTTGTTATATTAATAAGAACAATTAATGGAATTTTTAAAACAAATGGAAAAGATTGTGGGTGGAGACAAGAATGTGTCTGTGCATGGGTCGTGAGCCAAAACTAGATAAAAAAATAATAATAAAATTAAAATTCACACATTCCACATAATTACTGATGGCAGCAAGGAATTGTTGAGATTGACATGTTGTTGAGCGGTGTTTATTTGAAATACAAATACGAAAAATGTGCTACAGGCGCAAACTGCTTCCTGTAAATTGAGGTGTATGCAAGTGTGAAGCTGCTCAGAGCACAAGTACATTCCCTTCATTTTCTCCAAGCAAAGACTGTTGTTGACCTTCGGATTAATGTTTAGCTCACAATGTCACTGTAGCATTGTCATTTTTAGTTTAGATCCTTTTTCTTTTCAATAAAAACTTAGAAGAGTCTTAATCTTACTATAGCAGGTAGCAAAAAGCTGTACATTTATTACAGAGTGAAAAGTTGTCTGATTGTGGCTTCAATGGCCAAAAACAGCACTAAAAATCTAAAACCAAAATGAAATGTTTGTTCTTCTTAAATGAAATTAAACCATTATTTTGATTTAAACCAATGCTCCAATGGTTGTAAATTAAAATGCTTAATTGGACAAAATGTAGGAACACAGTTTTTGGAGGAACTAGTCTGGTAGTTTTTTTCCAAACATGTTGGAGAGCCAACCGCAGATCTTCTGTGGATGTAGTTTCCTCAAATCCTTCTCTCTTTTCATGTAATCCCAGACAAACTCTGAGATCTGTGGGGGCAGCAAGGTCTCTTAATAAACCATGTCACCAGTACTTCCTGTTCTTTTTTACACTGTATATAGTTCTTAATGATTGTGGCTGTATGTGTGGAGTCACTGTCTTGCTGCAGTGTAAACTAAGGCCAATGATAAGCCTGCCTTATGGTGTGGAATGATGGATTAAAATTGAGAACAATAATCCAGACCAAATCTCCAACTTCATTAGCAGATATGCAGCTCCAAATGTTCAAGAAACCTCCACCATGTGCCAGAACATCACCAGTTCCAACCCAGTTCCTATGTTTTCAGGCATACTTGAGTCGCGTTGTCAGGAATGAGACCCAGATTTCGAAGAATATCCATTTCAAACCTCGAACCTACAGAGAAGTTGTGTGTACCTGGGTCTCAATGACAGTTTTGAGCTGATGCGTCTCCCATTTGCTGCTCAGTTTTCATAGGCAAATACTGATCCTTTGTTCCTTTATTATATATTTAACTGAAAGCTTTTATGCAGGCAACCAATGATTTCTATAAGAAAATCATTCAAATTAATAGGGGTGACTAAACTTTTGCATACCACTGTAGCCAGACCTCTATGTACTGGAATAAAGTAAACCACCAAAACAAATGGAGTCAATAAACACATGTGGAACGTCTTCAAATTGTTATTTCTCTTGTTTTCTGCCATTGCAGAGCAGAGCTTGACTGACGTGGCAAAAACAACAACAGTGATTGGCTGTCTTGTTTCCAATCAAGCTCATGATTGGCTCTTCAGATAAAGCCTTTACAGATGGAATCTTAACATAAAAACAACACATCACACAACCTAAACAAGCCTTCAAAGAATCAGAATATATATACATATATAAACTTTATAAATAAACAAATACTATATTTTTGACAAAAGAAGTAATTTCAAGGGCACAATATGACTGGAAAATAGCATTTACCATTAACCCCCTTCTGTGATGCCACTGATCAGCTAAACGTCCACTGACTGTCAGACGCTTGTTTGATGAGACTGAGAGAACAAGAATCCCCCGGGTTCAGGTATTCACCTTGTTCTAATCCAGAACAATAAAGGATAATATCGCACTACCACACCCTTGACCCTAGTGTCTTTTATTGTTAGTGTGCCCATGGGATGAAGAGTTTGTTTTTCATGTTAGGAGTTGATTTCTGTAAAAAGATGAATCAGAGGTCAAATGCATGACAGAAGTGTTGTCCCCTGTAATGCCTCCCACTCCATTTATCCCAAAGCCGCTGGGGCTTTTCCCTACTCTGCACCTCTGAGTCACTTTTCTTTTTATGCATGACCTTAATAACTGCCATAATTATTCTCCAAACAGAATGCTTCAACCTAAAAGAAGCCAGACATAGTTCTCCAACTTAACTTTCAGGTTGAATCATTAAGTCATAAAGTGCTTCTGTGAAACGATCCTGTTGCAACTTCCTTGGGTAACCCTGGCAACAGTAACTTCCTGCCCAGTTTAGCACTGGGGCAGGCGTGTGAGTGTTAAGAAAAGGAGCTAGTGTGAGTTGTTACAGCTGAAATTGTGGTAAAAATGAAAGGCTGTGACGATGACGTTGTAACTTAACACTCATGAGAATGGCACACCTCTCACACATGGACTGGCTTTCACTCCTTCCTTCCAACATTCTCCTTTGTTTTGTTTTTGGAGCGAGCCCAAAAAAGCAAAAAGGGTAAAGAAAAGCAGAGAGCTAAAGAAACTTCCAGAAAGGTCTCTGAATATGTAATTTTGGTCCATGTACAGCCAACTAAAAGTGACTGCACTTGAATTATTGAATTAAAACAAGCTTATTAATAAAAAAAAAAAAAATTAATCTATGTTGAAGAACAGACGAACTCTACTGGATATAACTAGAAAACAAGATTAATCAAAGAGAGGAAGACGGTACTGTTGAGATACAATAAAATCAGTTAAAAAAAGCTTTAAAGCGTATTATTCTTGACCTTTTTGACACTAAATGGTTGCACTTGAAAACAATATCTGTGAACTAAAGTTAAGTCACATTATTTGAAGCATTTAATATCTTTAATTATGCAAAATACCGAACAGGTAGAAGGAGAAACCTAAACATTACTTTGCTTTATTGCACTTTTTTAAATGTTTTTCAGCCTAATTTTCTTTTGCACAAATTCTGCAGGAATGCACTTCATCAGGGAGGTACTCCGCTTTTTGGCACTGCTTAGGTTTAATGAAAAGGTAAGTTTTGGTTACATTCTAACTCCCTGACTGGGTATTGGAAGGGTTTCAATCAATACTGGTGGCAAATTGATACTTTCAAAATGTTCAGGACATAATTAAAATAAAAAAAAAGAACATAAAAAATATTTATAAACCTTACTGTGCAAACATTCTAAGCAGGTGTGAAGTATTAATAATGGTTGTTTTTTTTTACAAAATGCAAAATAAAAATCTAAATCAAATCAATATTTGGTTTTACTAACGTTCACTTTGAAATGAATCACTTTGCATCAATTCGTAAACGTAAACTTGCAGTCTGTTTTTTTATAAGATTACACCCCAATTATTGATCATCATTTCGCATATAGGTTGACATCCTGTCAGTAACTGAAACAGAAACAGCTGTGTAAGAGGCTTGAAAAAGTTGAGGCTGAGAAAGATTTTCTTTGGAGATTGAACAAGACACAACTTCATTATACTGCATCACCAACGTAAAATAATGCATGTAAAAATAGGAACAAGGTTGCAGAAAAATGACAGCTGGTGCTCTGAACGGGTAAATACATTTTTTTTTATATTTGGCAGTTTGTTTATTGACGGGCTTATAGAGTGGTACAATAAAACGTTTCTGGAGGCAAGAGCTATGGTTGAATGCTGGGGGCTATCAATCACGAAATACAAATGTAATTTAATCAAACAGCCATTCTTTAACAACTTTAAGCCATTCTTAAGAAAAAAGAAGCAATAGAAGTGATGGCATGGACCCCAGTGAGCCCTGATCTATCGACAGAAGGATGTGAGAAAGCTTCACCCACAGAAGATCTTTGGTTCATTCTCCAAGATGTTTTGCAACAAATTCTCTTTTGTTCATTTTTGAAAGCATTTTTATTTCAGTAAACACTTTGTTTCTCAAGTGCCTGAAAAGTTTACACAGTACTGTATATACAAAAAATAATACCTTATACAGTAAAAATTGTTGAATTCATTGATTTGTTTATAAACACTACATAAAATTTAAAATTTCTTTTCAAATGAAATTTGTACCTATTAAGCAAAATTCAATGGTTAAGAAGAAAAAAAAGACACTTTTGTTATCAAGGATAATCAAAGGAAAAGATCCAAAATGTGAGCTGAACGTAAGATATGGTCAAACTAAATTAGTATTAAGAAATGACTATCCTTGCGAGGGGATGAAGTAAGCCTTGTTCAACATCAGAAACTCAAGGAAAAGCGAGCCAAGATTCCTCAGAAGAGATTTGCCTGAACTGAATTACATGCTGCGCTTTCTTGCAGTGATTGCTGCTGAGTGCCGTCAAACCAGATTTTAGCCATTGACTTTTTTTTCCCAAGGTTGATAGGAATCTATATTAGCTGTGCTCACAGAGGACCAGAAAATAGGCTAAGTAAAAAGCCATTTGCAAATCCGATAGTCTGCTTTACAGACCTTCAGGGAGTTCAAGCGTGATAAAATGCCCAAGATAATAAAATAAGCTTCTGAGGTTTTGCTTCTAGCTTCAGCTGAAGTTTTCAGGTTCTAGTTATGAACTCTTTGAAAGATTTTCATCAAATTCAAGAATGCAATCATACATTAGTGATGGGTAGCAACTTTGTCAATGGATAGAATCATTGGTGTTTTATTTTAAAAGCACAAATCATAAACTGGTTTATTCCAACTACTATTCTGCACCAGTATCAGCCATTACAAATACTCAAGTCTAAAGACATTCTGTATGGAGGAAAATCCCCATGCAGCGTATCCAAACCTAGTAAAGAACTACATGAACCATTTGACCTCTGTATTGTACCAAATATTGGTAATTATTTTAATAAATAACTTTTCATTCATTCATTCATTCATTTTCATTCCTGCTTATTCCCTTTCGGGGTCGCGGGGGTCTGCCGGTGCCTATCTCCGGCACACATTGGGCGAGAGGCGGGGGTACACCCTGGACAGTTCGCCAGTCCATCACATAATAAATAACTTATTGAATGTTAACTTTCCATTGTTTACTTACTTTTTGCTCTTTCTTGAATAAAAAAAAAAGACCCTAAAGCAGGGGTGTCAAACTCAGTTCCTGGAGGGCCACAGCCCTGCACAGTTTCTTATTCACCTTTTTGACCAACAGTCAATGTGTTTTTGTTTACAAAAAATGTCAAATTTTTCCCATATACAAATTGTAGCATACAAAAACATTATTAGCTTGCCTTAGTGAGAAATGAAGTCCATGCACAGATATTCAATAACTTGTTTGTTGAAGTGTGTCTTTAGACTTAAAACTCCAGCGTCTTCGTTTAACAATTATTAAGCTTCGATGGAAAGTCAAATTTGGAAAATTTCTTGAGGTTAGATACTCCTAGGCTATGGTGAGATAAGTGTTTCAAAGATTTTCAGAATTTTCTAAGAAGCATTATATACAGTTAACTCATATATGTGGTCAGACTGCATTGGAATTATCAAAGTAAAAAAGCAGTTCACTCAAATTACTTAAAAATCTAGATCGATAATACATTTAAAGAGAAAGCAGACAACAAAAATGTTTTATCTACAATGTTTTTGTATGCAGAAATAACACAACATATCGTACAGATACTTGGAGTATATTTTAACAAAATGAAATTTTAGTTCAGGTGTTTGTCATATCTAAAATCTTTTGGCTGGACTTGTGCAGCCAGACCACTATAAATGAATCAAAAAACTCTTCACCACCAGAACTGGGCTACTAACTACAGCTTGTGTTAAGTTCAAAAACACTGTTGCTAAAAAAAAAAAGAGAAAAATACTTACAGCACGGGATCTTAATGACGGGATCTACCTTAGCATGATCTCACAACTCTACATGCCCAACAGATGCATGTGGTCAGTGAATGAATGAAGCTAATCATATCGGCCAAAAATCCCAGTCCAGAATCTTTCACTAATTCAGAGTAAAGTCACTATCTAAATCCCATCCAAAAAGCGGAAGTGGAGAAATCAAGTGCATTAATATATAAAATATACATTGTGGATTGGAAAAAAACAACAATGTGTGTAAACCAACATTACTTTAATTCCACCGTGATAAAAGGAAATTAATTAAATATGTTTAACGTATAAATTATTGATGCCAACAGCAAAATACCTTCCAGCATGTGCTTCTTCGTGCACAATAATGGCAGTCAGTTATCACAGTAGGGAACAAGATTAAAGTCAGCAGACACTCTGGAGTTCTCAAGCCGTGGATTTTTGTAAGTTTATTATTAGCATTCATTTCGTTTTTCTTTGACCTGGTACAGATCTTGTAGATCATCATTCCAGTGACCAACCCGCCTTCACTTAATGTAACTTCACAACACAGACAGCTTTGTAAAACTTGCCGCCAGCATGTCTCTCTGTTCAGTCTGTCTTTCTGTTTCTTCCTCTCTTTCTTTCTTCTCTACAGATAATCAAATTGGTCCTGGTCAAGAGTTTGTGATTCCTGTCATTCCTTTGCCTTCTTTCATCCAAGCGTTTTCACATTTATATAGTAGTGCCACCCAGGGTTGGAGACATATTTTAGATCAACTTAGAATGGTACTGAGAAAGAAAAACACTAGATTGTGGGAAATCCGGTACGTTTAACTGCCATTTTCAACACTAAGTTCTTTAGAAGGATTTCTTTGTAGAACAGTGATCAGTTCACCACAAGATGCTGATGAACGGTGACAGTGCAGCACACAACTACACTTCATTTCCATCATCAATTATTGCCACTGATTAATTACGGTAACATTCAAAGTTCTCATTTTTTCAAGTTCAAAAAAATCATGTTAGATAGCTTACTAGTGGAGTTTGAAAGGGATGGGGAAAAAGGAAGCTATGACATTATCAAGTCAGAAAACACATTTCCTGTTGGCTGGTTTAATTTGCCACAACACCCAGAAGAAACTGTCGAGTTCATACCTCAGTATGAAAAAGAAAGGTGGTCAGTTGTGAATTGATGAGAATTTATGGGTGAAAACTGGCGTATACCAACCGCTCGTTTTCCCTCTCAGTTTAAGCTTCATAAAGCAGTGTAGAAATGCTCAGATCCTTCTCAACTTAGGGTCTTTGGTAAACAGTGGGAGCACAATTAAACAGCTGCAGATATTGTGGTTCCGAAATAAGACACAATTTCAGTCTGTTTTTCTAGTGTTGATGAAAGTACAATTGTATTTACCGGATGTTTATCGATTAGCTACCTTTGACCACAGCCATGCACAAATTAAATCAAAGATTTTTCTGTATTTTCCAAAAGTTTTCTACAGGTTTTATATCAAATATAGAAATGGATTAGAACATTAAAAATCAAACGTGAACTGAAAAATCCTCTTTCAAAAAGTTATCCAGCCTGATCTGAATCAAAACAACGCTTTCATGCATATTTATGTAGTTATAACGACACATATGTCACGAAACCACTGGTTGGACAGTTTGTCTTGCATATTAATGGACTATCACATTTAAGCTTTTTTTTTTTACTTTGATGTGTAACTGTTATGCTGAGATATATAGCAACAATGTAGAACTACTTAACTACTGTACTTAAGTACTAAAAGTCAGTATCTATACTTTGCTGAGTATTGATTTGTTCTCTTTCTTCCACTTTTACTCAAGTAAATATTTTCGATGAGTTTTAAAACTTTTACTCCATTTTTTTTGGTGCTTCATGGTTACTCGTTACAATTCTAAAAATGTTATGAATCAAATTTACATTATCACTGCCAGGATTGCTTTTTCACTGCTTTGATTAAGTTTTGTTTGTTTGTTTTTGAGCGAATCAGACAATCAAAAAAAAACAGTGCTTTCATCCTGCAATTGAGAGAACTTTTTGACAAGGAAAGCGCATCAACTCCTTCACTAACTGATCGTGGTGATGGGGAAGACCACCCGTGGCCCTATTTAGAGACCAAGTAGAGAAATGTAAGTTGAGAGAAGTAGAGAAAGCCAAGTGGTAAATGTTCTATTCATGGCAAACCTACGCATGGGGTAGCTATACTGCTCTGCTCCAAACAAAGACTGGGGTTTCCAGATAACCTGCTCAAGCAGTTCTCTTGAAGTAGTGGTAAAGCAGATGCAAGACACATCAAACCAACTGAAAAAATGAAATATTACAAAAAACTGTCCATAATGACAAACAGTAAAAAAAAAAACTGTATAACTAGAGCAAGCGTTTAGTCAGGAAACCTGTGTAGACATGATTTGTTTGACCACACCTTTAAGCAACTGTAAGAAACATAGATATCAACAGGAACACTCTAGGGCTTCTATTTTGGGTTGGCAAATTATATCAGAACACAAAAGCAATACCATTATTACTCCTAACATTGAATAACCTGAAGCTTTTAAGTGTGTATTGCTTGTGGTGTGGAGAAAGGTCAGCTGGTGACATTTAGTCCATCTGTCAAACATCCATTCACAATAGAAAGGTATAGGTCAGGGTTCGGATGCATCTAGTAAAAGGCGGCATTTCTGTTTGCATTTTAAAAATCCAACTAGGGTATAAAATAACTAGTTCATAATGCAACTAAAATTCATTAATAAAAAATATCAATATCAAAAAGAAAAAAAAAAGCATAGACATAACTTATTTAACCCTAATCCCTCTAGATGACACATTACATACAAAAGTTCCTTTAATAACAATAATTAGCAATTACTGCTAATAATAATAATAATAATAATAATAATAAGAAGAAGAAGAAGAAGAAGAAGCAACACTTATTCTTCTCAAAATTAGGATAGTTCAGATATCACACGAATACAGATACATATCAATCATCAAAAAGACGAGAAAATACAAGCTATACACTATACTTTAAAAATAAACACTAAACATTATTTCAATAAAAGAAAATGTAATAACAATATATCCAAAAACAAGCAAAAATACAAATCAGTTACCCTGACTGTTTTTTGTGATGTAAAAACCAACTGAAAAGGCTTTTTTTCATATAAATTACTCTACCTGCATCTTCACACACGTAGATGAAATGAAAGATGCGCAGTCATGTCATCTTGCTTTTGGAGGTGGGAGACTGCTCTTTGGGAACCCAGCCGGTCAAGACAGTTCTGGGGTAATCCCAAACCACAGATTTTGGCTAAGGAACTTTACAATGACCAAAACAACATTTCAGATGTGCTATGAGTTCGGTCTGTTGGTCAGTCTCCAATGCTGCCACAGTTCTGACAGAAAAACACATTGCGATTTATTCAGTAAATCCATTTCCATTTGCACATTTTTTAGCGCATTTTCAAAATGTATGCACATCTTGGCATTCCCATTGCTTTTTTTTGTCATGCAATATTCCAAAATGTGAATAAAACAGGTGTATGGAAACTTAGCTAAAGTCTCCTACAGTGAAAAATACCCTCTCGCTAGGAACAGTTGAAATTTCACGAATCGTCAAAAGGCTGTCTATTAGTATAAATATGACTCTTTGAAAAATGTATTTATTTATTTAAGTTTGTTGTTTTTTTGTTGTTTTTTTTCAGAAAAATGTCTTAATTAAATTTAGAGTTGAATTCATCACACCAGTATAATGATTTTCTACAAATACATGGGCTAAAATAATAACATGTTGAGCTAAAAACAAACCAGTGAGGTTTCATCCATTTTTAAACCAAAATTGGGTTATTTTTTATTCCAGTAGTTCCCTGAGTACAATAACTATGTGTTGATACTTTGGACCACAAATCATATTTAAAATTTCTTGTTTAACTTTGAGGAAAGTGCCAGTCTGAAATGGAAGATTAGCAATCTTGTGGGAGCTGATAGTGGTTTGCTAATATTCTTGAAATGATCAGATTAATTTAATATCCAAACTCTAGTTTAATCTTAACATACCATCTAAAAAAATCAGAGAACAGCTGAATTCCTTCAGTCCTCTGTTTTCTATAGCACTGATGGAAAGAATGTTTACTCACCGAGCAATTATTGGATCTAAACAACATGTAAAGATTTATTTTTATATGTGTATTTGATCAAACCCAACTACAGACGTTATTTTTCCTATCGAGTAAGTGTTTGGTACTTAGTCAAGTCCACATCAGAGACAAATGCACTGATGTGATAATCTGACGGATTTCTTGTTAAATCTTTGACAAATAATAGCAAGCATTAGTGGCCAATCAGTCCCGCTTGCTTACAAACAAACTCTGAATGGAGTATGAGCCTGAACAGGTGGAGAGCCCCTGGACTTAGATTAATAATACATGACAAAGAGCACGCAGAGCAGTCACATCAGGCCTGAGTCTGTCATGCCTGAAAAGCTTTCACTGCTCCATTATCTCTTTCTCTGTGGTTCTGAGGTTTGGTTTCATTAAGGTGGATTGTTCTTTTTCCTAAGGTATTCTGAAAATGTGCTCTTATCTCTAGCAGAGTCTACAGTGTGCACTATAAAGCCGTGTCGGAAGGCACTTTGAAACTACAACCAGAATGCATTACATCCATCAAATTGTACTTTTATCAACACGACAGTGGGAAAAAAAATCAGGCATGAACAGTAGGCACACTGGTCTCCTAGTTTGTTTTATTATTATTGTTGGTAATAACGGATCACAATTTCATGTTCTTTTTCAATTTTTTTCAACTAGTTTACCGGAGTAATTGTATTTGGTGAAACAGTAAAATTTAATGTTAAGACTCTTAAGCTCAACTTCTTTTCTGCTCTTCAACTAGCCTGTCACGATAACAAATTGGTCACTCATTTGGTCAGATGCATGATGTACCGGTGACGCCCATGATTTTCGATCGTGGTGCTTTATCGCAAGAAACTTCGGACTGAAAAATCAAATTAGTAAGTAGAGGCCTGAAGGGTGCTTTCACACCTCTAGTTCATTTAATTTGGTCCAAGAGAAACAAGTGATAGATTGTTGCAATCGTAACAATTGCAAATTGTTGCAATTTACTCCTCATTCACAACACGCTGATCGCTCTGACCTCACTAGTTGAAAATACAGCCTTGTGACATCATACAGGCCACTCATTGTTTGCGTTTCCTTGGCTGCTTTCAATTGGTTAGAATTAACATACACACAGAAGTAAACAATGGAAACAGAACGTCTGAAGCCTGGGATAATGTGCTCAAAATGGACAGAAGTCTCTACTTCACTATGTTATGGCTCATGATGCACATTGCAAATTATACCCGGATTACAAACTACTCCAAATTAACCTCTTAAGCCCGAGAGTCCCCGGTACCGGGGACTTGCCCCCTTGTGCGTTACATTTTCGCTCATAGCTCACTAACCCTGAGAATAACCCACACATATTAAATACTGTTGTGTTCAGCGGAAACTCCTCTAAAAAAGTATCTAATTCAATTTCATATTCGTGAACCACAGCTCGAACGCCATGCAAATAAACAACAACATGTCCGGAGTATAATTCATGACCACGTTTTTGTTTATGTGTGATATGTATCCACAATATAAACGGAAACACCAAAACCCTGGCATAAAATGAAAGCCAACAACCTGCTGAAACCTGCTGTGCCAAACTGTGCCAACATGGATTACGCCTGAACTTTGTTCAATCAAAACCTGTACAGAATATTAGTTTCTTGTAGTATGAACACCAAACTTGCTACAGATGTCCTTGACATGTAGTTGTTACAATTGATTGTGTTTATTTGCTTCGTTATAAGTAAAATAAGGAGATATTGGAGGAAACATGTGTTTTTTTTTTAGGCGGAGTTCATTTTTTGGCCATTCCAACATCAATTACTCTTACCCAGTGTTCTTGACTGTCAAATTAACTCATCCACACCACTCCCCAAGAACCTATCTTCATTTTGATACCAAGATTTGCAGTTTAGGCCTTGTAAAAGCTGAGAAATGCCTTAAAAAGTAAAAGTATAGGATTTTCGGAAAATAGGCCTCAGGGCTTAAGCAGACTGGCAACCCATAGAAATGGCAACCCATAACACAAGCGAGTACGGTGGCGAGTATTGATTTAGAAAGTTTTTGGTGTCTTCAACTGTTTTTAGTTCACATTATAGTTCAGAGAACATAGATCACTGGTGGTGTTTCATTGTAAACACCACATTCACGGACAGTCACTGGATTCTGAACAAACTACCTTTATTTATTTAGTATATGCTTTGAAATGCGACATTATGGTGTGCGTGTGTGTAACAAATTTCCTGTTTGTGACGACGTAATCCTCTCTGGTTTCTGATTGGTTGTCTGTTTCCAATCGTTGAGTAGCAACAAGTAAAAACCAATCCGTTTCACACTGAGCAAACTGAATATTATGCTTGCGGGGTTAACACACGTAACACACGTAATTCTGGTGCTAACCCTGCTCCATTGCAGGGTTCCAGAAACTGTCAAATCATAGGTATAAACGAGTCCCAGGATAAATTTTGTTTGTGATCTAGATGTGATGTTACTTTATGAACACTGTAAAGTAAAAATAAGTTACTTTAGGTCATTTCTAACCCATTCATCCACAGACCAGTCTCTGAAAAAGTCCAGCATCTAATTATGCTTTTTGGCAAATGGCTGTGCCTCGATGAAAGCTAAACATTTATCTATCAAGTTGTAGACCAACAGAGAACCTTCACAGCCTACATGGAATATCTCCAGATTGTCCTCAGACATTTCTAGGCAGATTTCTATCCTGGCAACATCTGGTTTGTGTCATTTGTGTTGAAATGTGGGGACTTCCTGGGCAACTGAGGGCACTTGGAGACTATCACAAAAGGGAAGTACTTAATTACGTACTTATTTTTTTCTGGAGCTGCCTCCAAAAAGTCTTTTTTTTTGGTTAGTTTCTCAGTTCACAAGCCCTATAACTTTAGCATTTTATCGTAAATATAGTTTTTCCATTTCCCAAAAATAAAGAAATTCCTACTTAAATTAAAACAGCAAGCACTACGCACTATGGCCAATCCTAAGAATTGTTAACATTACTGAAAAATTCACCATAATGTCTCATGAGCACCATAATGTCACATGACCCCATGGTAAAAAGAAGTACCTTATCATTGTTAAATAGTATTCTCTATGGCCACCTGGTGGCGCTATAATTGAAAGTGTACATTGTAGATGTGTTCAAACAAGGACTGGTATTATAGTTGGTAAATTGGGGATCGATCGGACATTGTATCGCTGTATTTATCCAATATGCAGTTTTATCCAAGTTAAAACTGAGGGAGTTTGGAAATGAACTGCTAAAATCTCTAAGAGGAGTTTGTTATAGTATGATGGAAGCAAAGGTGCCCATTCTTAAGAGTTTTTTTGGTGAAATAGTAGACTTCCCATCGATTTTGGAAAAACGATCGATATTATTTATATTTAAGTCTTGGTACCCTTGACATCTGTGCCGAATTTCATTCGTGTACGACAAACTGAGAGTGCAACATAAGCTGAAATGTGTCACACCCACTTTTTGAACAACAATTAGACTAAATATTTCATCAGTTCTGACATGTGTGTGCCCTCAAAAATGTACCAAAAGCCACGAAACATTAAAACTAAGCAATTACAGTAAGGTTCCACGCAGCTTCTGTGCTCGAGCCCTAAAAATACAAAAAGATCCCAAAAATTCTTTGAAGTATGTGTACAAATATAAAATGAAAATGAAAGTTTTTGTAGAAATTAAAGGCTCTATTTCTCTTTAACATTTGACCCCATTTATACATTTGCATTATAATTACAAACAATTTTGTTTCTAGATATAAAACCGTTTTAATTGGATCCCCACTAGACTTTCATCCCATTTGTTCATCACTTTGGGTGATAGTGGGAGAGTGAGAAAGAGAATGTGAAATGGTTAGTGGGAGGGAGAGAGTGAATGATTTTTCTTTTTTTGGGGATGGCATGGTACTGAAGAAGGGCACAGGGCAAGAAATGCTTCAAAACTACTGTAGCAGTCTGAATGATTTCCTGTATGCTTTCCCACGCTCACAGAAAGTGAGAGGGGGAGAAAAAGAAACCAACTGAAGAGAAAATAAAGCGAGGAACAGAGATATTACAGACAGTGATGGAGGGAAGGAGAGAGGAAGTGTCATGCCTCCGTTTACAATTAACGGATGCACTGACGCCTTTCTGTTCCTCACTGATGACAACCAGCTGTCCATGGCAAAGAATGACTGTAATGAAGAAGTAGAAAATGAAACTCTCAGACTCATATGAGAAGATGTACGAGGAGTAAAAGCAGACAAACGGGAAGAACAAGAACAGACAAGTCTACTGGATCAAGTGAACCAGAGAATACGACGAAACATTAGCGCAGATGGACTTCTCATCCTGTTTCACAAACTCTGATAATTGATGAAAAGTGAACTCAAGAGTCCCATTACACTCCAATGAAAAGCCACAATCTACCATTAAGGATGGCAAACTGAATGTACAAAATCCCACATCCTTTAAAAGCAGCAAATTGATCAAATCTGACCAAATGGGCATTTCCGATCCAATTCCATTATTGATTCCACATAGTAGCAGCTGCTTCCATTTTCTGTAAAGTTTCTTTTTCTGAGAAAAAAAAAACAAGTCACTCCATCAAGTCTCTATAGATCTGGTACAAATGTAGTTACCGCAATATCGTCATTAAAGGTACCTGCTTGCCTTTAAATGTATACAGGAGATTAGAAATGGGATTCTAACTTAATAGAATTACAAAAAACTATATACATTCATTGTACATTTCTTTGGCAGCCACAGGGCATCAGGAGTCACCAAACTGGTTTTCGTGTTAACTGCAAGTTTACTTGAAAGTAGGCCGAAATTGTAAATTGTTAAAAAATAATTTGTTTTGTTAAGGTTTATTCCAGTCATTTCTGTAATTAAAATGTGTTCACAGCTCTTGAGATTATTCTTTGAGTATTTTTCTTTTTTGTTCTACTTAATATAGGAATAAAACTACTTGAAAGAAGAGTGCTGACCTGATCATGAAATTCATTTATTTGTGTAGTAATATTAATTTCTAATTGTTATTCATTACTTTATTGTCATATTAAAGGCCTTTAAAATAGAAATCGCTCAGGTTTGGTTTGCCTTTGGTCAAAGTTGCGTTTATAAAAATGGAACTTCACAAAGTGTCAAAGTTAATATCATTAATATCTAAACAAAAACTAAGTAAATGTTTTTAAAACGTAAAGTATACAAAACATTTTTTTTAAATGAGCCCATTTTACAAAAACTGCCTTTCATGCAGTGCCTAACCTAGCTAAAGTTTGAAGTAGTGCATTTTGTCTTCAATAAGAAAGGGTCGACAAAAACAAGTCATCATTAAATAAATCTTTTAGGCAATGTACACAACGCGTTGGCTCCCGGGAAAGACACATCACTCTACACGCCTACAATGCTGGATTACCTCAATGGCTTTTAATAAAGGATGAATCAGTCAAAGTTTATTTGTACTTCATCCTGACAATCACAACCAGTAAGTACAATGATAACAGTTGCTGTAGTGTTCTCTGTAGCAAGCAATGTATGTGTGCAATAGTTAAAAAAAGCAATCTCAGCAAATTTTGTCAGGTAAAAGAGGGGTTTCAAGCTGACATGTCACAAAACTAAGTTTTTGGAGTTGGTATATATTTAATATAATATAGTAAAATTTGTGTATTTTAAGAGAATTGGATACTTTTACATTCATAAACTTTAACTCAAGTAGGAAAAAACATAAACTAATTACACGTTTAACAGAGTAAGCTTATAATAGATCTGTCCATATTCAGAAAACATGAAAAACTTTTTCATATTCAGAAAAAGTTATACACTGCATTTCATTTTCATTTTCTAATTTTATAGGATACGCTGCACTTTTGCCCAGGCAATTCAACAAGATTTAAGAGGAAACTGTGGAATTCCAGTTTTTTGAAGGATAAATACATTAACATTTATTTGACCAAAAACAAAGTTGTTTACAACATTTCACAATAGTGAATAATAAAATTCCATTTTTAAATTGAGACTTAAGGACTTCAAGCCATTTAAAACCATCAAAAATGTGAGCTTACACCCATTTATAAGTGTTAGGCTTTTAAAATATCAACAGACTTGCTTAATATGGTCTGGAATGCTGTTTAGCATTGACTCATGTAATTTCATCACTTTCAAACAAATCGAAACATGCAAACACAAGCAGAAAACATGCAACACCCGGTTTCCCCCTAACTTCCTGCTAAGCTGCTTTGCTTGTTTTGCTGTTGATATTTTTACTTGCCATCTGCTCAGTGACGGGTCTGGACATGAACCACATGGTTTAAAACAGTGAGTGCGTATTACTTAACAACTGGGAGGTGCAAGCTTCCAAATAAAGGAACTAAGCTAAACATTGGCAGCTCACAACATAATTCACCACACCTCGAGATAAAGGCCAAAGGTTACACCATATTATCACTAACCAGGCACTAGATTTGCAAAAAAAAAAAGCCATCCATATGTGAATAACTCACACAAGCTGTGTATTTATGCTGCAGCTCATGCAGGAACAAGTCCCAAGCTCTACTCAAATCACAAGGCTTTACCACACGAAACCAGTTCTACCACAACATACGTGAATCTGCAAAATCAAGTTTCAGTTCAATTCTTCTCTGATCGAAACCAGACTCGTACACTGTACAACCCCCAAAAAAGAAAAGAAAACTCAGAACAACAAACCGTGTTCATGGAAGTGTGGCTGACTTTTAAAAACCTTTCAGTACTTGGAAGGAAAAGAAATTGAGTGTGTTTGATAATGGCGTTGTTAAATGTAATAATAGCAGCATTAAATATAAATGTGCCTGAATGTGCAAGTAAGTTACTGAAGAGATTAGATGAGGTGGCCTCTTTACTATTAACTGGAGAGGACGGGCTCCCCAGGGCCATTATTCCCTGCGCCAAACAAGGTTAGTGAATTTCCTCTGGCAATGATTGGCCTAGTGTCCTAATAGCATATTACAACACTCTCAGTGAATCAAACGCAACATCCTCATCAATTCAATGCAAACACAACAGCCCAGTACCTCACTAGTGTCAGGAAGTAAACATTTCAACACTTCTAGCACAGAAGGAAATCTCAAAATCAAGAATTTGTCTTGGCAACTGCTAAAGATCGACACAACTGTGCTTTTCTCCTCCGGCTACAGAAAGCCCCTTCTCAAAATTCAGCAAAACCGGCTTCTGTGTTCCCATACCATACATGCCTGACCGATCCGGCCAAGAGCATGAGAAATGAGAGAAAACAACATCTCTAATAGCTAAAGTCGGAATGAGAGAAAAGAAGGGAGGATGCCTTGATTGAATTTCACTGGGTAAAATTGAATTTGATTCATGAGCACTCACATGATAAGGGTGTACTCTGCACGATAGGAGGAGATGGGCGAGTGACGCAGAAAGTTCAGGTAAAATTAGGTTAACATTACAGACGGAGGGGTAGTAAAATCATAAAACAAATGCATAGTTATGCTTTTGTGTGTGAAAGGATTCATGAACTGAAAAATCTGTAAAAACAAAGTTTAGATGACAAAATACTCGAAATTGTAATTTGTGTACAGTTGTACAGGTTTATTATGGAATGCAATGAAAAAAGTATCTGTAAAACTAAGAAGGCGGGGTTTTACAAAAAAAAATATCAAGCATTGCCACAAAAACTCTTTTAAAGATTATTTATTAGAGTAAATTGTAAAGTAGTAAAAAATGCTTTCAAATGCCTTGGACCTCTTAGGGTTATGGTCCAAACACATTTTGTTTCTTGTTAAAGTCTAAAAAGCTGACAAATGCTTTCTAATTATAGTTAGACATGAAAGGGGTCCATATTAAAACATATTATATAACAAAATAAATCAAAATACTACGTGATTGAAATTACATCGAATCCGCACGAAAAGGCTTAGGTACAAACTAAATCTAGAAAATAAATGGCCTCATCCAAGTTCCAAGTTTAATGCAAAACAATCTGAATATTGCAACATAAAAAGGCATTAATAAAGAATAATTTCAATCCCATACACATTTAAAAAGTTGACTGTAAAAGTGACAGCATAAATTCTTTATGCCTTTTCCATTTTCCACTCAACATATCCATTTTGGTCAGTGGTAAGTGGAGGCTGAAATGTACTTGATGAATAAGAACAAACCTGATTGGTTCTTACAGAATCTTGCATGCATGACCTCACAGAAAAAAAACCTCAGTGGCGGTCATGCAAGCAGGTTTCAGCATCACTTTACCATATCTGCTGAGCAGTGCACAGAAATTTTCAATCACATTAATTTATAAGTGTGAGCACAGCATTGGTTAACTTTCTGAGTACTTGAGCAATTTCTCCAGAAGAACACGAACATCCACTTTTCTTGACAATCTTGCCCAAATGGTAAAATGTGGCTCAGAAATGCCTGTTTCACACTACATGCATGTGTGTTGCATGTCCATCGCCTTTATTTTTTTACTGATTGCAAAAATGCATACAGGCTGTGACAAAAATGTGTTAATTATCCTAATGTGCTAAAATTAAAACTAAACTTTGATTCAACAATACAAAACAATTTTTTTAACTATTTAGAGATGAAATTTCTGCTATTGTAGCTGTTACTGACACCTGAGAACTACGGTCTCATTGGGACTCATTTAAATATTGTTTCATAAGCTTGTACAACTCAAAAGCCCAACTCTGTATTGATTCATCAGACCCCAAGTTTACATGGATGACAAATTTAGATAAGTCTGACCCAAAAAAAGTCATATCTACCAATGCTAGATGTGCATTTAGCTCAATACAATAAGGCAATAGAAACAATTCATTCGTTATGATCTAAATCTACTGTAACATGCAATTAAAATGCTTTGCATGTTTATTACACACCCCCTAAAGCAGATTATTGGTATTGGTCCTGAATATAAGGCTGGGGGATTTGGCCTAAAATCCAGATCTCAATTAATTGAACCATTTAATTTAATTACGATTACTTAACTATTATTTTTTTTATTTATAAACATTAATTCATTCATTTTCCAACCCGCTAATTCCCTTTCGGGGTCACGGGAGACCGCCGGTGCCCATTTTCTGCGCACATCGGGTGAGAGGCGGGGGTACACCCTTGACAGGTCGCCAGTCTATAGCTGTATTTCTAAACAATTACATTTATTACTTGATTTGAAGGAAAGCAGTCATGTGATTCCACAGGACAGAGTTTTTAAAAGGGAAAAAACTGAAAAACTGACCTGGAAAAATGTAATTGAATTTAGTTTCTGATTACTTTACAATCAATCGCCCAATACTGATGGATAAAATAAACTGGAATGTCTTTCTTTTAATGGCCATGGTGGTAGGAATACAAAAAAATTGTCCCCTGCTCTCTAAAAATATACATTTGTTTTAATTTTCTGATATTCAGGATTGAGCGGCATTAGCCGCATGATGAAAGTTGGAAAACACTGACCATGCTTGTTCCTCCCGACCAGTAGAGGAAGAATCCATGTGGGTCCACTTTGAGGGTGATGAGGCTGGGTATGCTGTTTGCCTCCTGCACAAACAAAAAGACATAGGTGGTATTTAGCTCATTTTGTAACTATAAAGTTGTCAGTACAATAACATCATTGACTTTATAATATGAACATGATTAGCAAAATGCTAACAAAGGCTAATCACTGGGAGACAATGGCATGATTTGAACACTTGTTGCACATAACTAAATGTTGCTAATTCAATTAGTTTAATTTGGTGACACCATGGAAACAGAGGCAGTCATGTCATTACTAATCTACGTCAATGATCAACAGCACAGCCAATCAAAAATCAGCAGGGCAGAGACACGACAATTATGCAAGGGTTTTGTCTCTGGTGTGCATCAAGAGCTGAAAGTAAGCCAGATAACTGAGGAGTGCTTGGAATGGGTGGATATTCCTAAGGGACAGAGTGATTTAGAAATTATCCTAATGACTGAAACCAAAACCTCAAAAGCCAGAAAGAGAGAGAGAGAGAGAGAGAGAGAGAGATTGGGAGCTAACTGCAGAGCCTGATGGCTCCATGGAATCTCAGATTAGTTATTAGTGATGATTATTTTTTACCGCTGCACAAGTGAAGTTCTGCACATCACAAAATATCGTTCGTACAAGGGCATCTGAACTACTGTGATGCGGTGACCGTATCGTTAAGTAAATATCCTTGAGAGGCCACCTAACTACAGTCTTCAGGAAATCTTATAGAGCAATCAATATATTCAAAGGGTAAAATGGGGGGATGGGGTATACTGGAAGTATACACAAATGCGAATCATGGCAAGTAGAGCTAAAGCCAAGTTCAGACAGCATTTTAGTCCCAATTTGGAGAAACCACAAACACGTACCTGTACTACAGGGGAAGCAAGTCCAAGAAAGTAGCAAAAAAACTTGTATGCTCTCATTTTTTTAATAATTTCGGTCTTGTAAACAGAACCCCGTTCTCCTCAAATCACTTTGACGAGTGTTTAATGACTAATTGAAGTTTGAGGACAAAGTTGTCAGCAATTCTTCCAAATCTCATGCATTCTGAACCCCTCTGTTGCCAGCAACTGAACAACCATGCAGTGTGAAAACATCTATGACATGACTACTCTGAAAATCAGCGACATAACATAATGTTGCTTTTGTCACTATACGTTATGTAATCCAACCCCAATTTCTATCATTTACTTAAGCTGATATAGAGTTTAGGAAATGTAGTTGCTAGGGTAAAAAGCTTGGTTGCTAGGATGCCATCAGTGCAAGAATGCAAGTTGTTAGAGTAATTAACATTATTAAATCCACATATCTCTACGACGTTTCATCTTTTTGTTTCCTTTTCCCATTTATCTTCCAGGGCAACTCAATGGTCAATATTTAACCCCTTCTAGAGGGGTTCAAATACTTTCGCACAATGATGGTACGTTCCTGCACAGACTAGTAACCTCCACAACTGTGGTCTATTTGAAGTTTCTTTGAGGTTCTCAGTTTGAGGTAAAGTTCAACAAAGTTTGACCCCTTGTTAAGTCAATGGAAAATTTCCCAGCATTCGGTCAGGATTCCTTTAATGATACCACCCTGAAAAGATATAGCAACCTGAGTCAGACCAGTTTGGATATCTTGGGAAAGTTTGGTGGTTGTAGCCTGAGCAGTCTAGGAAGAGATACATACTTTTCAAGCCAACATAACAACCACCCAGACGATAACACGATTTAACCAAATCCTTCAAATAGTCACATCAATGTACTTATTTCAAATACTCTGTAACACTTACACTCACATACTTACTGAAAGCTTGAATATTTAACTGTGAAAATTCAGAAGTTATGCGGATTGTTGCAAATTTGCCTAGTTTTTCCTAATCAAATTAGAGACAAACAAAAATGATGTGTCTAAATGCAAAGCATAATAAACACTGATACAGTATTCCGCTTTTCTCCACTAAATACCCATCAGTATCATGTAAGAGGAAAATGTTGTGGATTCTTATCTAAGTCAATAACCATAAACATTCTTCTTTGGTCGTTCATTGAAAGCTTTTTAAGCCGTGACTGTACATCAAGGAACGTGATCAGCTAATCTCATCCTCACATGTTCAGAAGAAGCCTATGGAAGAAGCCTCCTGGAATGTTTAATTTGCACAGGAGATATGACTGAGCACAATCTGACACATGCTCCCTCTTAACACAATAACATGCATTTACACACAGACTGCTTTTAAAGTTTGCATAATCAAATACACTAGCCGCGCAACACTCCTGCTGAATAAGCTTCATTTAAATCACCGTCTCCTCTTTGAAACTTCAGGTCAGCTCTTTAGAACCATATGCCGAAGACAAAGGCGAGGCAGATGGTAAATTTAACATTAAGTAAATTCAATTAAATCGAAGCCAAGCAGCATAACGAGTCAGTCAGACAGACATTCATGCTCATTACCCAATTTAACACCGTCAAGCAAGTGGCATTGCTGCAGTAGCTTCTCATGAGGCTAGTTGGGGAATCTTTGAGCCAGAGTCTTGGTTTTGAGGCCAGTTGAGGCTATAGAAGTGGTTAAGAACAATGGTGGAGTTCACTGTAGACTGTGACAAGCCTCATTACAAAGTGCAACAAAAGTTTTTATACAGACAAATAATTTTAACCATTTGTTTGGCCAATAACATCCCTTAGAGCTTATCACCCTTGAAATGGTTAACCCTGGGTAATTCTGAACCCTTTAAACACGTTTCACACTGCTTATACTAAACCCAGGGTTAGGGGTTAATTCTCTGTATTAATAAACAAAGCTTACATACTGCAAATTCCTAAACCCCGGCTTAACGTTCTTATTTGCATATTTGCAGTGTCACTACCTGATTGCATGAAAAGAAAGCACGCTACTTAGAGTTTTCAGTAGTAAAAAAAAATACCATTGCATAGATCATCAGCTATGAAAAAAGACAATATACAAGAAAAAGAAACGACCAAAGTATATGAACATTTATTTGAATTTCCTTAAAGTTTCGAGAAACATTTAGTTCTGAACTAGTGTCATTGTTTACAGTCGCAACCTCATCTCGGAAACTATGGATGTTAACACTGATGTTTGTAACTTGACGTCATCCTTCGTTGGCTGACTGTTGCTAGCACTGAACAAACTTAGCACCGCAGTGCAGGGATAACACATTTACATTTATGCATTTGGCAGACACTTTGACTTACTTTGCGCTGCAATTGCGCTGCAATTGTGGTGTTGAAAAAAAATTACAGATGTGCAACGTTAATATGTGATTAAGAGCAGTGTGAAAAGCCATCTTGAATGATAACCCTAACCCTACATGAAATTTAACTTTTGTTTTCAAAACAGTTCCACTCTCTTTTTATGAATACAGAGATAAAGTACTAAGATCTAAACAGTTTGTCTTTTTGTGTGAAGAAATGAACAGAAGCTCAACCAGATGTGATGTGCACAGAAGTGAGTTTGTTTTGTCAGTAATATTAGAGATTGAGATGGTAATGCTCTTTTCAAATTTGGCTGCATCAGAAACTCGAAATCAGAAAGATTTTGTTGTTACTTCTCATATGTGTTTACATTTAGATTAACTGTGTAAACGTGAATGAAATTTTTTAAAGCGCAAAAAAAATCAAAACACTAGCAGCGGATTAAAAATGGTAATTAGCAAATGCTAAGATTTCAAAACAATTTTTTTCTCCAAGTTTTTTTATATGTTTTCTCAAACGTTTTTTTTTTTTTGCACAAATCTTACTCCATACTAATCACTATCCACAGAAAAGATTTGTTGTTGTTTCCCATTTCTATTTACATTTATATTATTTGAGTGCTTGTAAGAATGTAAACAATGAGACAAAACACAAATTTGCTGTACGTGACTGAAAAGAAAACACTGGCAGCTCATTTAAAACTGCAAGTAGTGCAAGGTAACATTTTTTATTTGTTTTTACAGAAGTTTTGCTTGTATAAATTGGCACAAATCTAATTCCATACTAATCATCATTCGCACACCTGCATGTAACCTTAGATCGTCTGCTCCCACCACTGCCTAAATCTTCCATCGACTCACGCTCATTCAATCACGTAGCTCTAAGACTGTCACCTAGTCTACCTCAGGATGTCCATTACTTTCCCATTATTACATGTTTTAAACAAAACTGTCAGACGTGAGGACCGTCGACCTGTACGATTGGTTGTACAGAGAAATACGTCCCATCCCTGCCCACTTTGCTTCCTGCATCAACTCAGTCATTTCAGTAAGCAAACAAAACCCACAATTGTTTATCTATGTTGATTTAACAGTCTTTGATCCTATGCTTCATCTCTTATTTTGCAGTCAGGTATAAGAGACTTGAAATTAAAAGCATTGTTAATATAATGATGATCACAATCTCACCACCATGGCATACAACCAAAGTGTTTGAAATAAAAGAGTGAATTCTGATGTGAATGAAACAGAGACAGTCTAGTAATGGTAAAGCATAGAAGTAAAAATAATGTACTACTGAAAGAGAAGTTGCCAGAAATTAATAAAGTAATGTTCATAGTAACCATAAACATTTTCATTTACTTTACTAATTATTTTCATTTAGATTTAGTAGGTGATTGAGAAGCAACTCATACCTAAATACTGCTAAAGAAAAAGGAAATTCTAGAAAATAATAAAGTGAAACAGGTATTCAGCTATTTCATGCAGCCACCATTTAAAGAATGAAAGAGAGGATCCAATGGGAAGAAGTAGAGCTAAACAACCATAATGGCATTGATAATTAAATACTTTGGCAGTAGTTCCAGTTTTGATATAACCCGGATAAAAAAATTATCCTAAATAAATTACTTTATTGGTCAGATAATGACTTTTGCCGGGTTTCTTAAAATGGTGGACGAGAGAAACAGATTAATTGTTTGATAAAGCACAGTTTTAATGATGATCTAAAGTGTTGACTCCATTGTAGAAAAGCTGAAAAACGCTTGAAAACCTATATTTTACCAGAATGGTCGTTTATATTCCATTTCGTGTTTTGGTAAATACTGTAATTTTGCATTTTTTGCAAGTGTACATTTCAAAAGAGTACTAGGCTATATGTGTAATATAATGTGCAATAAACCCAAAAAAGTGATCATTAAATTCTAAATTGATTTAAGTGTTATTGTAGAAATTGTAGGGAAATGAACAGTGAATGGTCTAGAAACGGTCAGATACACTATAGAATGAACTGTGCCTGATGACCTTAGACAAGGACACTGGCTCCAATCAGTCACTCTGTGTTTGTGTGTGTGTGTGTGAGGAGGAAAGTGAAGTGACCTTCTGCATGTAAGGTTCTCATTAGCGTGTGTCTGTGTACAAGCTTAGGAAACCTGTCAGGCTTCTATGACTCCCAGTGTCATGCCCTAATGATCCTGACAGCACCATCATGACAAAACCCACATTCACCAAATGCCTTTGCACAAAAAAATAAATACACACAAAAAAAATAAAGTTACGTTGTAAAAGCCATTTAAAAATAGAACATTGAAGAGATGTGTTCAGTTAGAGGCAATAAACAATAAGAAGTGTTGCTTCTTCATTTAATCATAGTAAATACATTTAATGATCTACTGGTTTATTTATACATTCTAATAAATTAATGTTCATTTTATTTACTATTCAACCTTTAGTGATGAGGTAATTAGGTTCGCAGCCTTGAGCTGATCCTTATAAAAGGCAGGATATCGGAGTTAAGTATAGGTGGAGTCAGGGAGCAAAGTCATCGAACCAACCTACTCTCTACCATCTTGCAATGCATGATAACAATGCAGCGGCTCAAGTGGTGGAACCTCCAACATGCATCACTGTTCCCTGCAGACGCTCATTGCTGTCTCCAGCACATAGAATAAATTGTTCCCGCATCAGAAGTAGGGCTGGGCGATATATCAATATTAAAAATATATCGATATATTTTTAAACGAGATATGAAATTTGACCATATCACATATATCGATATAGGCTGCGTAGTTCAAACTGCGCTGTGAGCCTTGCTCCAGCAAACTGCTTTAACCTGGAGCTCTTAGCACTACTTCGCGGGCCCCTGGCCACGCCCCTCCTCTTTCAGGCACAGAGAGGGAAGGGGCTGGACTCTGGAGCAGACAATCCGCCGGCACTCTTCAACAAACATGGAGGAAGCAACAACATCTGCTGAGCATGCGGAGAAATTAGTTGGTAAACAAAAAAGTAGCGGCTCAGTAATATGGAGATGGTTCGGATTCAAAGTTTCTGATGAGAAACAAAACCATGTCATATGTAGGGAGTGCCATAAAGAAGTTACAGCCAGGGGTGGAAGCACTACAAATCTTTTTCACCATCTAAAACAGTGGCACAAACTGCAGTATGAAGAGTGTGTGAAACTGCGCGCTGCCGAGGCCCCAGCTGCAAGCCAACCGCAACCCGCAAAAGCTCCAGCGCCGACACAAAGCTCCCTTCAAGCTTCATTTTCCCGCGGTGTACCGTTGTTGTGCCATATTTCAACTCCCCGGCAGATTCCGACTCCCCTCTTGCGTGAACGCGCATTCAATCACGTGATTACACAGACTAAGCCAATGAGAGTTCACATAAAATGTTTACTCGTGAAAAAGTTTTAATTTTTATTTTGCTTATATGCCGCGTAGATGTCAAATTTACTTGTAACACATTGTAAAACTATAAATATTGTTTAAAAAGTTTAAAAGAATGCAATCGCCTAAGTTGCTTACAGCATTGAATATTTTAATAATTTATGAATGTACAGCATTATACAAACTTTAGATTTTTATATTTTATTTGCGTATTCAAATATATTTATATTTTATTCCCAAAAACAAGGGAACAGCTGAGTATTGTTTCATCCGGCCAGTTTAAATAAAACTACTTGTGAAATGTCATATTTGGGTTTGACTGTGACTAAACAATTGCTCTCACTTTTTGATAAAAATATCGGGATATATATCGTATATCGATATTCAGCCTAAATATATCAGGATATGACTTTTGGTCCATATCGGCCAGCCCTAATCAGAAGTAGGGCTTTTTGGCTACCACTTCTGTAGGTGGGTGTACTGGGTCGCTGTGGTTGGCTCCAGTTCTAAACCGATTACATTTTCGAACATCTTCCAAATTCATTGGGTAATATAGGTTAGATGAAGAGCTGGGCGATAAATCAATTTAATCGATTAACTCGACACTGTGTTGTATATTGATTCACTTGAATGAAAATCAATTTTATCTTTGACGTAATATGCGTAATATACGTTTGCTTAGAATGCGAGTTCGCCCTCTCAGGTTCCGTAAGAATGCACCCTCTGAGATACACTGGTAGTTTGGCTGTTCCTCATCCAGTTTTAAGCCTCATACGTCAATGTTTCTGTTTCAGTTTTATTTTGGTCACTAATTTGGTTGCTCATTTTTGTATATTTATAAAAGTTACTTATTATTATTAATATTTCTGAAAGCATTAGTTGTTAACGGCATTTTCAAACCTGAAAAATGAATTTAAAAGCACTTTTTTTCTTTTATGTGCATGGATGAAAGCAGATGAGTGCGCAAGTGGTTAAACCATTAAAGCAAACAGAAGCTAGGAACATCTTTAGTCTCTCAGAACTGCACACAGCTAATGCATCGACAATTTAAGAGGGTGAGCAGAATGCGCTCTTGCTTGTCTTGTGGTTCCAGTATTTTCACACATTCACTGAAGGTCGGAAACACAATGAACATACAAATGATTGGAAAAACGAACTGATTTTACCACTGCAGAATCGGATTAAAGAAACATTTTTTGGGGAGAAAATCTTAATGTTTTTAGCTAGGGTTAAATAGCGTTTTAGTCCATTTCATAAGAATGTAAGTTATAGGTACCTCGTTGTCTATAAACAACATTTTACATCTAGGCTTAACCTTTGGACTCAAAAGATTAGCAGGGAGTGTATACAGGTAATAGATAACATCAGGCCCTTTTTCTCAAACAGGATGATGTGATGGCTGGTCAAAAGCCTTAAGGGGTTTATTGGTTTATACGACCAAAAACCTGGATGAGATACACTATTAAGTATTGAACATATTTTGGTATGATTTGTACATTTATCTTCTATATCTGGTCATGAAACTTCATGGTTATATTTACAGAGGTTTATTCCAACTAACATCAGTTGAAAAGCAGGGGTACGATTTGGATAATTCACCAACCAAAAACAGGGCAACACACATATTCACCTTTGAGTCATCAATCAACCCAAACTGCTTCTTTTTGGACTCCGGGGAAAAAAACTGGAGTGTACAAAAAGCTTCTACACAAATACACTTTGTCTTCAAACCAAACAATTCAAATGGGAACATGATGAGCCACATACGTCTCTGGTCTCTCCTGTTTGGAAGAAGTTGTTTGAATATGTTAGGCCACAATTTGATAAATCAATAGCATAGTTGGTTGTGAACACATCAATAGCTGGAAATCTCATCACCCGATCAATACAAAAAATGATTTAAAAAAAATACAATTTGCTAAGTGAGCTTTGTGTACCGTTGCATCCCTAGAAGCACCAGAATCAAATGCCTGTTACAGCACCCTTCAATGCGCTACTCGCAGATATGGCTACCAAGAGATGGACTGTTCTTCAGTGACAGTAGGGTTGGGGAAATAATAATAAATATTAATAATACTGCAGCAATATTATTAAATGATACACTTTGGTCTAATTATTTATTTGTTTTAAATTAAAATCAAACACAAAATATTGCATTCTACTGGAGCTCAGAGGGTAGCGTCGGCATATCACATTAAAAAAAGATTAAAACTATTTTCATTCAAGCACATCGATGTACACTACAATGTACACTCCCAAACCAACGCACACCCACACCCACACCCACACCAATACACATAAAAGAGTTAACACATCCATCTCTACTAGAGTCACATCTCTAGTACTCTTCTGCATGTGTTTGTCCTTCTTTCGGGAGGTGTAGTTAATGGTGGTTGGGACTTTGCAGAGTTATTTATTTTTAACTACCAGAATATATGGAAGAATTAATCATGTTTTAAGTTTTTGGTGAGAATTTAAATTTGTAGACAATGTTGTAGACATTTAAAGAGCCGTGGATTTCATAGAAGCCATCGAGAAAACGGCTTCCTTCCAAACGAATGGTTCAGGAAAGGCTGGAGGGGGCGAGCAGAGGTCAAACACACCCATATGTGAACTCTGGGTCATCAACTCCGACACAGAGAGCCAGAGAATGCAATGACACCTCTGTTCTTCATGTAACTCAAGGTCTCTCCTTTCTGAAAATGAGTTTTGGCTTGTTTTGCAGTCAGGTGAGACTCCATTTTCAGTGTGGTAAGAGTCAACAAACGCACTCTAGCTTGTGTCGGTGACCTGAAAGTTCAACCTTTTCCAGGAAACATTCATAGACTGCGCTTTCCATGATTAAAAGAACCAGGCTTATTACTGAGGAGTTGAACATCAGACAGAAGAATCAACTTCCTCACCTCTGAAACTTATGACTATAATGATATCCTCGGGTTTTCCCCCTAAACAAATCTGCCACAGAGAAAGACATACCTGCTCCCACTATTTGAAGGGCTGCAGTAGCTTCTTAGGAGTCTTATGCTTAGGCCTCTTTCTTCATAGAGTACCTGAAGCCTGATTTCCTCATATCTGCCTCAGCCAATGCACTCAACAGCATTTATTCGTCTGCTCTCTGTCTGCAAAGGGCTCCCAAAATTGCGGGACAATAAATTTATCCACTCAAGCTACCAAAATTTGAGCAAGCAAATTATAACAACAGTGTAGAAATACGTATTTCTCGTTGTGGGACAGATCCATACAAAATGGTGAGCTGCTATGCATTCCCACTGTGGCACCATGTTACCTGTTATGATTCAAACGGTCACAAAGAGTGAAAAGTAGTGCAAGACAGGGCAAATGGTAGCTTTGGGAAGTTTACATCAAAGAAACTTATAAATACATGGCGCAATTTTAATTAGATTCAATTCAGTTTTAGGCCATTTTAAGGGTGCTACACCACATCAGCGCTCAATCTTAACACCCTTACACTTAGCCATTCTATACATTCATTTTTTCCCAATAAATTTGGTGTGCAATCAAATCATCCCAGTGGCAGACCTTCCCTGAGTATAACTGTTTATTTTAATTCATTCTTTTTGCATGGTATAAAAAATGCTAATAAAATGATTGATTCAAATCATAACTTATAATGAAGTTATTCACATACATCTTGCTATCTTTTATTTTATTAATGCTCCAAAAGTGTGCGTTTTAGCCTAAAAATTAACATTTTCTCAGGAGGCCAGGACCAACATTTTTTTTACCCTACATATGCTTTGATATTTTCAAGGAATCTTCGAGGTCCACAATTACTACCTTTAAAATGCACCAAAATGAACTGAACCAGAAAACTTCAGTAGACCATGCTCCAGGAACCTCCTAAAAACCTGTTACGGTCTGGTCACGGTGCAAGCCTATCAATAAAAGAGTTGAAATACTGATTTCTCCACCGATGTTTTAGATGTTAAAAAGCCTCTACTTCAGGGGACAGCAAAAGTGAGAAACATTGAGTCTAATCGTATAAAAATATTATAAAAGTGCATGAATTGCCAGCATGCATCCCTCTTTCCATAAGAAACATGCATTACCAAAATATACAGAAAATAACCAAATCTCAGAAAAGAAGAAAATGTACAATCAAGTTGAAACTGTATGGTGCCAATTTTAAACAGTTCCCTACAAAGGTCTTTTTGTTTGCATTTCAGGACCTGGGGGGTCAATCCAGACTTCTGAAAAACAACAGCCCAGCTTCTACCAACAACCACTAAATGCTGACTTATCCATCAGATACCAGTTGAAGATTCCACACTCAAGGTAATGAGACTCTACCGCTCCGGGAACTAGGGATTGCATGCTTCACCATTCCATTGCAACCAGTGATGTATGGCAGTGATTTATTGAATACTTAGCCACGGAAACCCCAGCATCCCTTGATCATGCTCTGTCATTTTACAGCTACTAAACGGCCATCTTTACCAATTACTTAGATCTTGGAAGTAATTAGATCTGAATGATCTGGAGAGAGAAATGAGTTGACTCCATTTAGATGAATTTGAGTGGTTCACTTTAATAAAACACCCCAAAGTCATATAAACAAAAAACAAATTTTCAAATCCAGATTTTAATATTTAAAATAAAAGTCATTTTTTCCCAAAATGTGATAACTCCATGGCCCCTTTTTCACACACAAAAAATACAAATATAAATGTAAGGCAAATTATTTGTCAATGAAATACACTAACAAACAACATTGATATTAAATCAAGTGGCTGGTTCCGGAATAGATTGGTAAAATAGTGTCAGAACCCACACGCAGATATTAGAGTCACTGTTTCGAATTATTGAGTTATCTGCTGCCTGGACAAGTGAGCTGGCGTCCCGCAGTCGGTGACTGGACTATTTGCTGGACTTTATTGACTGCGATCAGCTGGAAAATGGTCCAAGTTGGTTCAATCTTCATTAAATGATTCTAAAATGATTCAAAACTTTTGACAGCCGGCATTTTTCCACCTCCTCATCCCCTAATCTTCTTTGTTATCATGGATTGAGAATTAACTAGACCTGTGTTTAGCGGAACCAAACTCAAGTAGTTTATCTCAGCAAAAGCCTGAAGGAAATGTAATAAAAGCCCTCCACACATTTTGACTGATAGACATTTTTTTTTAATTTTCTGAATTATAATGAGAGTTACAATCGAGGCCTCACATGTATCAAATAGTAGCATTTGTATTTTTCTGGGTTAATAGGTGCTTGCGATTGTATTCCCCCTGATATTCTGGGTGGTGTCAGCCATCTTCCATCAGAGTTGTTTATATTCATATTTGTAAAAAAAAAATCCACAAAAAAACCCTAAAACAACTGCTTATAGTATTATAGAAAGCAAATGCCTTTAGTGCATGCGCCAAGCTTGTGTACACATGCGCAGCAGACATGACCAAACAAGCACAACTCTCTTCTCTCAAAGTCAAATAAAGTCTCTTCAACACAAACACACATCTTTTTGGCTCACACAGTACCGTCAAAACAATACTATTTACTCTGAGCCATATCTCTTGTGGCCTGAGGAGTTTGAGAGTTCCAGATTTACAAACACACGCCTGCTATGCAGAGCAGTTAACAAGAGTACATGGCGAAGGACGAGAACAGGGAAAAACAGCAAAAAGGAGACTGATAAGTGAGAAGACAGCGAGTGGGCCATGAGGAACACAAGGAGAATCTACTGTTAAACTTTCTCTGCATAAATGGTGTCTCCTTTCTCGGTGCCTCAAAGTCCCTGGCGCACTATTTTCCTCCATGTTATCTCCTTGTTTGGCCTCCGTGTGTGTGAAACGACTCTCCACTCACGCATACTTTGCCCTCCCTCCATCAGTACCGCTCAGAATTTGACTTCGACAACAGTCGGCCTCTATAAATCAGATGCCTTTGTGTCTTGCTCACTGCTGTGATTCCGTTCCATTGAGAGAAATGTTTGCGTGGTTTCTTCTGGTTCACACAGTTAATCACGAACCCCAAACACTTCCTTTGGAATTCCCTCAGAGAGACCCAGATGAGCATTACAGCCCCTGTGAATCCTTTGTTAGGATTCACTGTTTAGACAAGGGGCCTTTGCTTTCTAAATCCAAACTATCCTTACCGGGTTATTCCCCGCTTAATGAGTTATGCTGCAAGACAACCAGAGTGCAGCTCTCTCCATAAGCACACAATTTTGTCGGTAACGTCTCTTTAAGCTATTCTCCTAGTTTGAAGCTCTGTGGTCATTTTCCTCCCATGCAGGCACCTGTCGAGCACAAGACTGAGAGCGTATTTGCAAGTCAAAACCATATAGCTGATCTGGCAGGAGAATCAGTTCCACAATCCTATGTTTGCTGAACTATATCCAAGGTCCACCTCAATGTTCATGTAAGGCTTTGAGGTTGTGTTAACCATGCCCTTCATCAAAGATTGTTTCATCATGCATACAGTCAAGGAAATAATTACATTTCCCCCATCATCAAGCATGATTTCTGGCTTAGGTGTATTTTGTAGGTAACCAAGTCTTTCAATAGATACGCATCTGAGATTAGGAGCCTCTTTTAAAAGAGGTCATTTTATTAGCTCTACGGAAGAACTGTGATTATGAAAGAATCAATCAGAATCCAAAAAAGCAACAGGGAGGAATCCACTACAAGGCCATCATCACGCAGTTATTGAGAAAGTTATAACAGTTGGTGAGAATTGTAATATAGAGAAATACAAGCGTCATGGGGTTCCTCACCCGATTTGACTTTGTGGAGTTTCAAAATTCATGAGAAGAGTTAGGAACCCAGAAACATATGACAGGATCTCTTCAAAAAGGCATCTTGGACTATGGTCACCATGAAAACAATTGGTCACACAATACACTGTGAAGGACTGAAAATGGTCCACAAAATCCTCCTGTTCTAGAAACTTCATGTACAAACATGAAGTAGGATGCCACAATACTGGTTCGGTACACCCACCTCGGTTTTTCGGTTTCTCATTTGAATAACACGTGTAAAAAGACAGATGTCAGGGAAGGAAATGCATCTCCACGAGCAAATATCCAATCAATAAAATGCACCTTGCGGCTTGCTGCTGAAGAAGCTCATGCCCAACTTGCTAAATTTGTTTACTTTATTGTTTAATTTTAAAAGGGAAAAGTTTTCTAGATATGTCTTGATGTTTGACTTAGCAAAATATCTGCTCATACGATCAATACAAAAAAATTTAAAATTGAAAACCGTAAACCGCATAACGTACCAAATCCCTAGTATTGTACTTGATCCAGGAAATATGGGTTGAAAATGTCTGCTAGAAGGTGTAGCTGCCAGGTGCTTTTTAATCAAGACCAATTTTGAAGACAACATAAGCCATTTCAAATACAGTAATTATTTGTTGTTTCAGTAGGTTGTGTTGTGTTTTGGGTCATTGTCGTGATGCAATACACATTGAAAACCTATTATCAGCACCCTGGATGAGGGATTCAGCTCATCACCTTCCTGTGGTTCAGTCCAGGCATGGCTTTAAACCAAATGGAAAGCAAGGACTGGTAAAATGTGTTAATTCCTTATGATGTAAGTCGCTTTGGATAAAAGCGTCTGCCAAATGGATAAATGTAAGATTTGAAGGATAATTAAATAATGTTTAGAACACTATTCTCTGTGGAGAGGTGCTTTGTACATGGTTAACAAGACGGTACACCCTAAAGGAAACATTCATCATCCCCAAAGGTTAACTATAAATGAGAAAGAAATCTTGACTTTAAATCTGTTGCTTAAACTTGTATAAAACATATTGGCCTCGCATTAGGGCAAAACAAATTCATTACTTTGTATTCTGTCTCCATTTTATTTATGGGGTGATCATTTCTTTACTGTACGTAAACATTTAAAGTGAGCAGGGGAGAAATGGTAGAAAGGCAGGGGCACACCCTGCACAGGTTGCCAACAATCACCACAAAGTCTAACTGAAAAAGCAGCACAGCTCCTTAAGCTTTCAAAGAAATTCCAAACCTACATGTCACTGAAATTTGGAGAGACTGATACAAAGTGAATGAAGCCAGAAGCAGCAGTCAAGATGGATGGGATTAGCTTCAGCTGCAGTCCATTCCATGATCGAATGGGATCGCATCCAAGGTTTCTTTCAGTCCTCGTCTTGCTGTGCTTCGGGAAACGGCTTACACATGAACACATGTACAGTAAAACAAAAAGTTTCTTAAAGAGAATTAAATCCTTGTCTAACTTGCTTACAGGTACTACACACAACTTTTTTACCCTCTGCGTCACAGGATTTGTTGATGGAGCACATCATCACCTTGATTCCAACACAAAATCTCCTTAAGGATTTTTCTTTTTCATCATGGCTTTAGGTTATTTTACATAAGGTTCTCCCAGATACGTCGAACAAATGAATGGAATTCCACAAATTGAATTAAGTATTAGACTACCAGTGTTTCCCTTACCATTATATTAGGGGGCGCCCCGCCCCCCCAACAGCACCCCCCGCCCCCCTTGAAGGTCAAGTTAATTTTATTTTATTTTCGTCGAATAACGACAGAAGTAATTTATATACAACAGGTCTTTATTTTTTTCTTTTATTAAACTAAATAGCATTATGTTATTTATACGATGGCATGTAATTTCTGTCTCAACGTTTGCGCGTTTACACTTGTCCTCCGTATCGCGCACGGCAGAGTTCCGCCCCGATGCGCGCACACCGCGGAGTTCCGCTCCGATGCGCACGCACACACACACCCATCAGCGGACCGCGCGTCGGAGAGTATGTCGCAGCAGGCAAAAATATCCGCGTTTTTAAACGCTCCCAAGGTGGTGACGATGACACCTTTCCTACTCCAAATCAAAGTACAGAAAAGAGCCCAAGTGCTGCATGTCTTGCCCCTGACAAGCAGCAAAAGTCTAGCCACCACAGAACGACAGGTTTTGACCCAGCTTGGCTGTCAGAGGCGAAATACTCCCCCTGGCTGTACAAGACTGATCTTGGTAAGTAAGTAAATACATACAAGCATAAATGAACAAATTGATAAATAAATTGCTTATTTAATAGCTAGCTAGTTAGTTATACAATGGCATTTCCTGCTTTAAACTATCACTATGTTAAGTTGATTTTTACTGTTGTTACTATCAGTTATCACTTTTAAATAAATGGGCCAGAAGTTTCAGACTATCCATACCAAGATGCTCTGGAAATGTTCTTTCAGAAGCCCAGAAAGATGCACTGCAGTGACAAAAGCTGCACACTTTGTGAATAATTAACATATTAAAATAAATCTGATGTTTAGTGTTTAGTTCAATGTACAGTTGTTTAGTTATTGTACAGTAATTGTTCAGACATTATAATATATTGGTAAACTGCAAATAAAAGAAACATATAAACACTATTAAGTGTTTGTGTGAGTGTTTTGCTGCACCACCCATAACACCACAACCCCCCCCCCCAAGGCCATGAACCTAGGGGAAACAATGGACTACAATGAGAATTTTAAAAAAAAAAATCCTCTGAAACTTCAAATTATAGACAAAGCTGTGAAATGATGCCAGCAAACAAATCCATTTCTCATCTATTTATGACGACGAGCACCATGTGTTAAAGTCAAAAAGGAGTTCTGTTCTGGTTTATCACCACTGAGAAACAATCACAGCATCACAACTATGTATGGCATGCAAACAATAACTTCACAAACAGAACGACCATCGTCACAAAGAGTGCACACTCTGGCATGACAATTACATATTGCAAGCTTGCCAACACAGCTTAAAAGCTTTTATCCAAGACGGTGCTATTTAAAGACCATTCCCATTGTGCAACACTTTGTGACCTACACCTTTGATCCCAGACTGGAAGCTGTATGCTGTTGTGCTTTGGTAAAACACCTACTCTCTTAACAGCACACCTGTAACCTCAGAAAACCATCCAAAACAATTATTCTTGAAGGAGCTGAAGGACCTTTTTCGATAGAAAATGTCTTTATTTTATATTTGACCGTAAAGGCAATGGTGTGGAAAATTTAGGAGCCAACAAGTGCAAAGATGTAAAATGTGCAGGTGTTCTAGGGAGTGTTTAAACTCCTCACCAAAGTTTGAATGGTTAAAGAGCCAAGCAGCGACAATGTGTTTCTTCTACGGTCATATCATAAGGCCTTAAACAGTCATTAAACAAGCTCTATATTAGGGGTGTAACGGTACGCTAAAATCGTATTCGGTTCGGTACAGTGTCTTGGAGAGTTCGAATCGGTTCGGTACAAAACAATAAGAACTTACATAATCTTTATTTTGAAAAGCTGCCAATACACAGTAGAATTCTTGCATAAAATAAATAAAAGTGACACATTTGGGTGATATTATAAATAAATTGCACTCTTTATTAAGAAAAATACATTTTTTTTAAATAAAAAATGAAATACTGCAACTAGTTAGGATAGATTAACCTATCCAAATTTTCTGAAGAGAGCATATATCTGGTTGCAGTGACTACCTCCAGCAGTAGAAAATGTTAGATGTGTTGCCTGCCCGATCTCCGTGGAACAATGTCGGCATACAACTTTACATTTATCCACTCGTCTATCCCCGTTGCGTATTTTAACAGATAAGCCAAAGTGTTCCAAAACAGGAGAGCGTAGTGAGGTGGGAGGGTCTTCAAGCTCTGGCTTCTCTTTCTCTGTGTCCATTTCTCACAGCTACCCGGCGTGCAGCTGTGCTTCACTCAATAGCGTCCGTAAGGAAAATCGCATAGGAACATTGTTCCGCTGCGCTTAATATCGCGCTAATAATACATTTATATAATTTTTAAAAAATACTGAATACCGAAACGGTACGCAAGTGTCCCGAACCGAACAGGCCGTACCGAAACGGTTCAATACATACCGTGAACCATTACACCCCTACTCTATATAGAATAAAATTTTGTCTAAATATTGGAATGCTATAGTAACAAAAACATAGGAATTGGGAAAATAAGTACTGGAGTAAATTTGATAGTCCCACGTTTACTAAAAACAGTATTTGCTATTTGTAGCATATATTACTCAACCAAACATCAGATATTTTGTAATTTTAATCTTGTCGAAAACCATAGTCCGATAGCCATATATAGGTCAGCAAGTGTAATTTTGATCACAAAAAATACCTAAAAATAAATACATTTTAATTGAATTATGTTTGTTTATACATTTACAATTTTGAAACCTAAAATTTGTAGGAGTCCACCTAATTCATAGGTATATATTGCAGCCCCAACTCTTTAAATCTCATTAACTCAACATTTGTGCTTGTTTTTATTTACTACATATGTGCGAAACGATGTATGTGATTATCAGTTGTAAAAAGTCAATGAAGACAATGACAAGATAAAGGATAAGGAGCCAGGCTAGACTAGGTGAAATCAGGATTAGGTGTTCAGATTAGCTCAGATTTGTTGTTGTTAATATTATTTATTATGGGTACAAAAAATGTTGTTTAATTTTCTGTCATTACCTTGACTATTTTATTCAAAAAAAAAAAAAAAAACAACTCTGGAACTATATGGTTACAATCTTAAAAACCATGATCATTTACACTCCGCTCCTTTCAGTGCAGATGTTTCCCAACCTTCTATTAAAACTAGCTTCCTTTAACCTGTTTATTGACGACCAGGTTGTTGGGAGTAAATGCTGGTGTTTACACCAAACAGCTTAAAACAAACTACTCAGTGGATATTGAGTGCATAAATACAGCACGCTTAAACATTGTAGATGACTACTCATTGAGGTGATGCTCTGCAGTCAGGATGTCATGGTTTGTGACCGCATTAAATAATTGTGGTGATTTATATATAAAAAAACAACAATGTATTTGAACCATTATATGGTAGTTGTGTACTTAAGCCCAATTTATATTCAAACACAAAAAAAAACGATATTTTTAAAACTCAAAGTTACATAAGTTTATGCTTTTTACACTTTGAATCAAGTAAATGACTAACTATAAAAGTGTTTGTAAATTTTACAGAAAAAGGCCATAGATTTTACAGTGAAAAAAAGTAAGACCTTAAACTAAACAGGTTAAAAAGATATGAAAATGACTAAAATGCTGTAAAATTAACAAATGATTATATTATCTTTATAAACCACAAAAAAACGTGATTCCCATCTGTAAAATTTACAGTGCAATCCGGTACAACCAATTTTTTAACCATAAATTTGATGTTTTATTTTTTTATTAACTGTGGTGATTGAACTGCGTTTTTTAAAACCACAAACATTTAATTGAGACAGTAAATAGTAAAATAAACAGCCATGAAGCGTAAATTGTCCAATTAAATTCTTTAAATCAAATTGAATTCAATGGGAATAAACTGATGTGTAGACTATACCCTTGAAATTTTGTTAATTTGAGAATTACAAAGCTTAAAAATGAATAAAATAGATTGAACTCACAGTACAATATACCTCCTTTTTTACAGTATAATTTACTATTTATTTTTTACAGCCTAGTTTCTACATGATTCATTACTTTTCAAATAAAACATGGTTAAATATGGCCGTAGTTCAACATTTTCATTTAGGACAACAACTACCGCAATGATCAATGATATTTATAGCTAACTACCATGTTGTATGTTGTTTACTCTTCAGAGACATGCGTGAAGTTATATTTACTGGTCAGGCAGGCATGTTTTTGTAATCCTATATTCATTTTTGAGGAGCTCAAAAAGGTTCAAGGAAATTATCTGAGTCATTGATTAGTATGATGGAAAAGAAAATCAATCAGATTAACTTCCCATATCATTGTAGAGTAAACGCTTGTACATATAAGGAACTGCATGAATGGATACTTGATCACAGTAATACAGCTTTAAAAAAAGATGCTCTGTGCAGATGGTCCATTGTGTTCGGACCGCTAGGTGGGGTTTGTGGACATGGCGGAACATTAGCGATGGGTGGAACAGAGATAAATGGTACATTTGGTGGAGACTTAAAATATGACTTGATTAAAAAATGTTGTTCATCATAAATACGTTTTATATTTTTCTAAAGTTGAAAAAGGTGCAGCGCAACTTTGATTCTAAATACTTAGAAAATGTAGGGTATATCCTTTACGGATATAATAGGGGCCCAATGTATTTAAATACAAATAGGTTATTAATTATTGATGCGGTCACTGAATCAAGCCAAAGGATGTCCACATACACAGCAAATGAAAAGCCACTTTCTACAGACATCTTTCTATAATTCAACAGTTTTAGCTCTGCCTTTGCATCTCTCTTACACACTGGTGTAAGAACATGTCTAGGTAAAAGTCACTCAACACAAGCCACTCAGCATTTATGGGCCGCTAAAGTTAATTATTAATGACTTAAGACAAGGAGGGCATCAGGTTGTACAAGCCCACTTTCGCCATCCTCAACAAATTCTTATCAAAAGGTGGTGGCTCTTTAAACTCAAGAAAAGACCAGCAGGGAATGGCTGAAGTGGCTCTCAGCTATTTCATCAAATAATGAAAAAGAAGGAAAGATTTTCTCCCACTAATCCTTCAACATAATTACAGCCGTAATGGCTATCCAATGAGAGATTTGAAACATGATCCGTACACACTGGCCCTTGTTGCCAGGAGAGCAACAACGCAGAAGTATTTAGAGGAGATGGTGACTTCTTGTAAACATATGGGTTTGTGTTGCTATAAAAATACACAAAGAGTTTATTTTTTTTAAACAGATAAAACAACTTTTGCAACTCTGTCAATCATGCCAATCTCAAGATTAGATTTTAGGGAGTTGTTCAGGTGAACAAATACAATTACTTTACTGCTGTACTTTAGTAGATTGCCGATGGCGTCAGTACTTATAAAATATCCATACTTTTTACTCCTTACTCTTGTTTAAATACGAATCATTATTAAAAAATATTGCTTGTCTTAGCATAGCACTCTTGTTTTAATCCAGAACTTGCACAACATACTGGAACATAAGTGCACTGTTGCTGGTTTCCAAGTTGCAAGTTGTATATGCTATATTTGGAATATAAACTAACTTTGTGACCGTTTAACTGTTTGTTCTTATTACAGCGCACAAATAAGGGCAGTATAAAACACTGTAAAGAGTAACAGACCAACAGGTGGCATTTTTAAATTAGCATTCCACACTAAGTTTGCAAAATCACAAGCACCTCTTTTCGGTGATCAAACAGGTAACATATGCATGTAATCTTGAAGATGCTGTAAGAAACAATAACAGAGTAAACAGAACTTTAACAAATCAGTGACAAAACCTCACTGTGCAATCAATTAAGCCTATTCAGATATACCTATATAACATAACCGCTAATCATTCCTCTGACAAGCATCAGAGCTTCCCCTCCTTCCACCTATGTGGCTCACTTGGGGGGCACATGTAAAAAAATCCAATTTGTTCCCGGACAGTCTGTCCAGTCCGTTTGTACCCACAAAAACATGCTCATGTACAAGGATCTTCATTCATTCATTCATTTTCAAACCCGCTTATTCCCTTTCGGGGTCACGGGGATCTGCCAATGCCTATCTCCAGCACACATTGGGCGAGAGGCGGGGGTACACCCTGGACAGGTCCCCAGTCCATCACAGGGTAACATTCACTCATTCACATTCACACCTAAGGGGAATTTAGATTATTCAATTAACCTAACCGCATATTTTTGGGATTGTGGGGGAAACTGGAGTACCCGGAGGAAACCCACGCAAGCACCGGGAGAACATGCAAAAAAGGTCACCGGCGAGCCTCAAACCGACAACCTTCTAACTGTAAGGCCACAGTGCTAGTACAAGTATCTTGTGAACTTGTAAATAAACTAATGGTAGCATTGGTTGCTGGCTATTATGAAGCTAAACTGTACCACATTATTGTAATGAAGCAAGCATTGATGATGCTTCCTGGTCAATCAGCGAACTCAACAACTGACCAGTCAGTGATCACCAGGATGTTGTGTCACACCCTTCTTTCCAATACGAGAACAGTATCTTGAGACTTTAGACCTCTACACACCTATATGAATTTTGAGAGTTTGGCTCTGCCATATCGGATTGGTTTATCGCAATGAGGATGACCAATGGAAGCTGGTTATTTTGATGACATGATTAGAACGTAAAAGAGCCCACATTTTCTGAAGATTTGTGCAAATCTCAAAGTGGATAGATGTGCAATCAGCCTGCCTTTAGAACCTCATCAAAATGGATACGAAAAAAGTAGTTAAATCCCGCAAAAGCATTTACCAATAGTTTAAAACAAGAGACGTTTTTTTATAGAGAATTATCCACCAATTATGTATTGCATACACCAAATAATGTACTTGAATTTAGATTTTTGCATTTGGCAGATGCTTTTATCCAAAGCGACTTACATTTCAATGAATTTTTTTTTTATTGTCAGTTTTTATAGATTATTTTCACTTTGAATCAGGAGGACTACGTTCATTTTACATGAACTCTCAATCGTTCCTATAATATTTATGAAGCACAGATGCTGTTGAAACTAAAACTAAATAGTTTTAGGAGAAATGTGCTCTAATCGGAGTTCCTTATCTGACAAGTGGTTTAAAAATCACTTCAGAAAGCGTTAAACTCCATATGCTCTTACACTTCTGCATGATGCCTTCAAAAATGTTTGTTTCTGTAAAACAAAAACTAAAGTTCTGAGGAAGAACAGCAGACTTTAACACGAGCCGAGCGTTGAGCCTTGGGAGATCTGGGTGTCAGATGTTTCAATGTAAATGACTTCAACATGTTACAGAAATCGAGTCTCACGCAACATAAATCCCTGACGTGCTGATGGACGTGGTCGTCTTACCTCGTCCCACTTGATAAACTTGCTGCCTCGTTTGAGGACCTCATGGACAGACACCGGTTTGAGCTGTAACGCGTGTACTCCCGGTTTAGCCCCGGCCATGGCTGCTGAATCGACGGGTGGTGACGCCTATGCTCCTCCGTTTGAAGTGGATGACCTTTAGTGGACAGGCTGGGAACCCGAGCCGAAGCCTCGAGTGTGGCTGGCTCCACGCACGCGGACGCGACTGTCACATTCACGAGCGGACCAGCGAGCGAGAGCGCACTTCACCACTCCGGAGATTGTTTATTCATCCAAGTTCATCACAACAAGGACGTGAATTGATATTTTCCTTCCTGACCGTCCATCCGCTTGGCAACAATGAGCTCCCAGCTCAAGGGAAACTTTCACTCGACTTTGGTCCCCGCTGGAATACACTCCTCTTTTCCTTCATGTTTTCTACGAACTAAAAGGGAGCGCGAGAAGAACTAGGAAGGGGAGGGAGAGAGAGAGAGAGAGAGAGAGAGAGAGAGAGAGAGAGAGAGAGAGAGAGAGAGAGAGAGAGAGAGACATGGGGGAAGTAAGGAAGTGAAGGAAGAAAAAACGAATTGACGAGGAAGTGTTTTTCATTTTTACTGTCTGTTGTCTTTCAGTTCAGAGGCATGTACTTCAGGCAGACAACTCGTTGATTAGTACATATCTCAATGCCTTTGGGTCATTTTTTTTTTGGGGGGGGGGGGGGGTTGTTTAATACTTTTTAAAACACCCATTTTATTTATTCTAATTAGGGGTCTGCGTTAAACTAAGGCCAATCTCCATATTTCTTGGCAAAATGGCAGTCCCACCCACAGGCTACCAGTTTATTGCTGCTGGGCCAGATAAACTATTAGATGATAATGCGTTAAAAAAATTATATGCACAACTGAGTTGGATAAATGTTATATCCAATTAGAAAAATGTGCATAAACTATAAGGGATACGCATTTACCAAAAAAAACCCAATGTGTTTTTCTGTCTGAACTGGAGCAAGATGGGGTGGCATTAATGGACCAATGGACCGATTTCATTGCTGAACATCTGAAATGTTGCTTTGGTCATTCCATAATTCCTAGGCCTAGTCTTTCAGCAAAGTGGTTTGGGATTATTACATCCCAGAACTGTCTTGACCGGCATTCCCAAAGACGAGTTTTCAACCCCCATAAACAAGATGCCATATTGCATTTTGTCTACTTGTTCTAAGACGCAAGTTTGATATTATGTGAAAATAAAGCCTTCTCCCAATGCAGCAACTTTTTTTTCTATGGATATTCGGGACAAGTGTATAAGGGAGTGATGATTTTGTTCTGTTGGACTCGTTGGATGGAAATGGTGCTGTACATGCAAATATTTTATTCGATATGCATAAATTTAATTAGCATGTTTGGATGGAAATATAGCTAATGATTCTTGAGGAACATTTAGGCTATGTTCAGACTTTAGCCAAATGCAACCCAAATCTGATTGTTTTGCCTAAATGCGATCTGTATACGATTTGTTCATGACAGTCTAAAAAAATCTATTCAAATGCGACACAGGTCGCTTTCAAATGCGATTCTTTCAAAAGTGACCTGTGTCTGAACATCCGAGTCCGTTTTTTCAGACTTTATCATCACTTCCATTCAGACCAAGAGGCAACCTCCTGCTTTCCCTCTCCATGCGTAAAAGGAAATGACTGAACTGCAGTTCGTTGACCGGCCGCTAGAGACTGGCTCCAGAAATGTTAAAATTGCCAACTTTGGATCTGAAAAACGAATATTTCCACCACTGGCCCCATTAGAGAGTAGCATCCAGGGAAACGTGTAGTTGTGGAGGACATACAAAGGCATAGACGGTATTAAAAATTGCGGTTTCAGTTCAAATGGGGGTCTTTTCTGTCTTTTTTATTTGGACCAATGAATTAATTAGAAACTCTGTGCCCCAATTTTTGATAATAATCCGGTCTTGCACTTCAGTCTTTGACATGTTTCCTTACGTTGTTTTCAAATAATTTCTCACGAGTGTTTGGTTGCAAGACACACTTTTAGAACACAGACAAAGTTCTGTATAAAGTCCTGCAGTGGGAAATCCTCGGTCACTGATCTATCATGCTGCAGTGTGAATTCAGCAATGACTGGATGCTGCTCCAGACAGTCCTTCAATGTGAAAGCATCTTTGACACGACTGTTCTGACAATCGTGCAGTCTGAACCCGGCTTAAAGCTAGCAACACAACTGGATAGAGATGCTACTTAAAAATGTTGTTTTTAAAAGAACATGTTCTGTTGCGAAATGTAACAGCTAAACATCCATGGGGAGTGGGCCAGTGTATGGCATCTTCATTTTACAGAATAATGGAATAATGGGGACATTTTGAAAAATCAGTAGATCACTACAATATGATGTCCAGGAATTGTCTATAAAAAAATACAATAACCAGTTATCTACTTAAAAGGGTTTCTTGTTGGTGAGAAAAGAACACTGGAATTTCATAAAACGTTATAGAGTAAAAAAATACTAATTTTTTATAAACGTTTAAATTAAAATTCTTTATTATAAAGCATTTACAATCATTACAGAATTCGACACAGTTGGCCTGATATATTCGTTTTATTCACAGCATTCTATCTATCATCACCTTGTCTGTCTGTATGTCTTTTATTATGTATTTAATTAGGTTATTTTTATAACTCAATAATGTCATTTGACAATCCCCAAGACTATGATTTTAGATTTAACAGACCTTAAAAAATTATTTTTATTTCAAATTAACCTTCAAAAAAGCTTCACCTGGCAAAGAACGTTCCAGGATGTTCTCTGTCAATTTCTTCTATAATAATCATGGCAAGTCGGCCCACAGAAAAATCCATGGGTTCTGGGCCACAATGTAGCCATTCTTTGTCTGCAGCTTGATGTTTTTTTCTTACAGCACTGTTTGGGAAGTTCTAGCCAATCAGCAACCATCGATGGAGCACATACCCCGCTTCTCACTCACACCCCTCATTCTTGGGCAGGTGTTCTCTTCCCAGGAAATGCAGTAACTGTCCAGAGAGGGTCAGAAAGAAAGAAACAAGCCCTGCAGTGTCCTGTCAAATGTGCATCTCGCAAATGTATCTCAACGTTTTGGACAGTCACATGAATATATTTTCAATGTCAGGCCAGGTACATCTCTCGTTCTCTAGTCTGGACGTGTATTACCGGCACGTCTGTGAAGATTGAAATTTGTGAACGCCAGAACATTTGATTAAAAATCATAACAGCAACTGAGTGAGAAAATAAAAGGTCACAGGAGGAAAGAAAGCTGAAACTTTGATAACTCAATGCTCCGGTCATATTCAGATACTATTTATGACCGAAAGCCAAGTGCTCACAAAGACACACTGTCTTCTCCATGTCATGATGTATACACATACAGCATTATCCAGAGCACGGTTTATTAAAGCAGGCATTTCAAAGCTGTCTTTTTCAAGGTTCATCCATTATTCTTAGCTCATTGTGTTTTTCGGCTGTTTTTACCTAACGAGAAATCCCTGAAGCAGCATATAGACAGCAGTGAAGGCTGATCACATTACTTTTACATTGCAGAACTGTGTGCCAAAAGCCCTGAAAGCTCATAAAAGCTCCTTTGTTAACCTCAGGGGGACTGAGCCAAACCCTTTTATTCAAACAGTGCACTGTTGTCATCTAGTGGTCAACTTTTGTATTAGAGCAGACAGAGGGCCTGTCCCAAATCGCACTTTCCGGACTTGGAGTTGCTAACTTGCTAACAGTTCATTCTAATAAACAGACGCCATAGTTGTTGAACACAGAATAAACATCTCAACCTAGAGACAAATCAGACATGCAGAAAACGTTTATGTTATTCTGCTTGTTCCTTCAGTTTTTGGATGACCGCATGTATGATCAAGACTGCGTAAATACTGTGCAGAGTAAAAATGCTAATACTTTATTATGAAGCATTTCGATCATTACAGAGTATGTAATTTGACACAATTGGCCTGATATTTTTACTAATTACTTTGTGTTGTCTTTACAAAGACTTGATGAGGAATCTCTAGATGGTAGCTCACCATCCTCATATCACAGATAGGGTTGTTATTTGTCACCCCTCCCTTAAAATTCAGAATCTTCAAACATTTGAACAAGAAGTGAGTCGTTCCATTTTTTGTTGATTCTGAACGATCAATAAAAGAGCATTCTCATGTCATGTACCGAACTGATTGAAAGACTCTTGCGATTCACCGATTCAGAAACAAAGGAGGCACATCCAATTTTTTACAAAGTAGACATGACAAGTCAGAATATATTTTGACAATGCTTAATTTATTTGTCTTGTTTGACAGACACATATATACATCCTGGAGCAGAACTGGCAGGATTCTGGCACCAGCAGAAAAAGATCTGTGACCACGGTCAGGATCATCAATGAAAGTTCAAAATGAAATTCTTCTCTCCACCAGTCTTGATCTGAATGACAAAGAAGCAAAGTCAGCAACCCAAAAGCACAAAATGTTTGAATATTACAAAAAAAACTGATGGATTGTAGTACCTGAAACCAGTTGTGGAGAAGGATCTCATCGAGGGGAATCCTCTCCTTGGGGCTGGGATGGAGGCAGGAATTTAACAAGTGGCAGCATTCTGTGGGACAAACATTAGATTTTTAGTTTAAACACACAAAAAAAATGTAACAAAAACATTATGATGTTTTATTTTTGATGTGAAGTTTAATTTATGATGAGATTTTTATGCCGATCTTACCTTTGGATAAGCGCCCTTGACGCCACTCCCACTTCTCCAGTTTCTCCTGGTCACTTTTTTTGGGGAAGTGATGACACACAGAGTAAAAGAGAAGAACCCCCAGTGAATAGACAGTGGCAGGTTTCCCAAAGTACTTCCCGTCAATGAAAAACTCTGGCGGGCAGTAAACTGCAGTGCCTAGAAGAAGACATTTATTAGTTGAAATGATCCTTCTATTAAGAACCTTTCCACATCCGATATCATCAGGTAGAGATCATACTATTATAGCTGTCATACGGCATGTCATGAAGCAGAGCACCACATCCAAAGTCTATGAGGGTGATGTCCAGGGTGCCTGTGTTCACTAAAACGTTTTCTAGCTTGATGTCTCTGTGCAGGACCCCTCTGTTGCAGCAGGTGATGGCAGCATCAGTCACCTGTTCCATTAGATGTCGTGCCTTATCTTCATCCATGAAGTTATGGTTGAGCCGGATGTAAGACATGAGGTCCATGCTTGCAACAGGGCGCTGCAGAACCATGACGTATTTGTCATCGTCGTCCTGCCAATCCAGCAGCTGGATGATTCGTGGACAACTGGGACCCTTATTCGCTAGAACCGTCAGTCCGACCTCCAGGGGAACAGGTGTGGGCTGATCCGGCTGAAAGCAAATCATTCATAATGGTTAGATGGAGGATTTGATCAAGATCAGTTTTATTTCAAAGATGTTTAATGAAATGAGAAATTAAAGGTTGAAAGGAGAGAAAGTGTCTGTACTTACGATGTTGATGTATTCCATGGATTCCGATTTCTTAGCAATCTTCACAGCGACCTGAAGAACAAATTATAGATTTAGTATCTTAATTTATTTACATATCACATCTCAATAAATGATCTTGAAGTTTTTTTAATGCAAAAAGCAAATGCTTCATTAGTTTAGTATGTGTAACTTACAGATAGGTTGTCTGCTAAACGAAATGCTGCGTTGACGTTACCAAATCCTCCCTGTCCCAGTTTATACCCGATCATGTACTGGGATAAGATGTCTGTAAAAGAAAGAAACGTTTAAATTTCAAGCTCTGACACTTTTTCAGACATTAATATAAACTCTGTGAACCTAAATTGTTATGTGAACCTAAATTGTTATATGAACACACCCTGTTTGACCGGCTCCTCATTTGTGTCCGGTTTGTCAGTGGGAACCACAATCTCCCCTTCTGACAGATAACCGGAACTTACTGTGTTTATCTGCCTCAGAGATGACTGGGGACCGTCGATATATTTTGAAGTATGATCCTCAACAGAAACGATGTCTTGAGAAGAAATTCGATCTAAACAGGAAAAATCAAATTTTAAAATCTATCGTTTTTTTTTTTTTTTTTTTTTTTTGCATTTATCAAAGTGTTTTCTGAGTCGAGATGAAAACAAATGTGAAAGAATTCAGAGGAAAGATCTATAAAGGCACTTTAAACACTGGATCCATCGCAGGCGGGTTGATTTTCAACAGAAGGATGGATGATAAGTTACATAAACAAACATTGCAAACGCAATTAATAATAATTAACTAACATTTAAGGTGAAATTGCTATTAAAGGTACGTGCATAACGTTGGTGACATTGATTTCAATCAAAGTGGAATGATAAAACCTCATCGATCGTGAAGGAATTTACCATCAGATAACTCTCTGGAAGCTTCTGCCTCAGGCTCCAGGACCCCGTCCTGCCGCTCCTCCGGTTTATCTGCATCTCTGGAGGGAGAGCCATCGATGCAACAGAGTCTTCTCCACAACTTTTTCCTCCGTTGCTTTTTTTCCTTTCTCCGCCCTCTTTCTCCATCGTCTTCCGCTGCCGAGCGCCTCTCCGCGGGCGAATTAGGAATCACCGTGTCGCCGTCGCCGAAGTTCTCGTGCAGCTCTTCACGGAGACTGTAACTGCGACCCGGAGATTTCCTCGAACGACAAATTGTCTGACCCATGACCAAAAATATAAACAGTACGATACCAACACTCGCCTAGCAACCAAATGAACTTTCGTGGAGCTGCTCGCCGTTTCATTGACGTAATGCATCATAAGAGTGACGTCATCCAGCAGCTTAACTCGCATCAAACTGCGCCCATTTGAACGAATAACAGAAATGAACTGTAAAAAGAAATCCCTATTAAAATTATTTTAAGATACACGTTGTATATATATTTTTACTAACATTATTTATAAAAAAAAAAACATTCCAATAGTTTCAATAGAATAAAGCGATTAGTGTATGAACACGAACAAACAAAAATCAGCATATTTTCTGCAACTTTGTGGTCATTTATGCTGCCATATTGCTCATATATATTGCTAGTCACATTTGGCCAATTCAAGGCTCAAATAATTCCAAAAAAGTGTTAAGAATTCTGCAGTATTTTTTACTTGACGTGATGTAACGGTGTGCTTCCGGTTCACACTGCGTTGCGCTTCCGGGTGCTGATACGCTTCAAATCACTTCAACACAGCGAAACATTACTTATAGTTTACCAATAATGTGGTATAACAAATATTAAGAGTCAAGGAGTCGTAAAAGAAATAATGTTTCTAATGTGGAAAGTGCTATTCTGTAGCGTAAGTTAGAGAAACCCAGTGACGCGCTCTCAGAAGCGCTCTCTCCACGGTCTGCTTGAAACCGTGTTTGTGTTAGTAAATCGTGAAATATCTCTTTCATACGCGGTGCCGTAATGCTTTCTGCCATCAGTTGTTGTGCCATTTTCCCGACTCCCCGGCAGATTCTGACTCCCCTCAGTGTGAACTCGCATTCAATCACGTGATTACACAGACTAAGCCAATGAGAGTTCACATAAAATGTTTACTCGTGAAGACGTTTTGAATTTTATTTTTATTTATATGCCGCCTAGATGTCAAATTTACTTGTAACACATTGTTTAATTATAAATATAAGTTTAAAAGAATGAAATCGCCTAATGCGAAGTTGGTTACAGCAGTGAATATTTTAATAATTTATGAACGTACAGCATTATACAAACTTTATATGTTTATATTTTATTTGCGTATTCATTAGAATAATTAATATTTAAAAATAAAAAGAAGGATAAAACAAAGTAAAAATTGGTTGATATAATATAAAAAGCTACATAAATCCATCCACATTATGGAAAAAACTTGTCCCATAGAGGGAAAAGTTCATTTTAACAGCTTTAACAGTCAAAAATATAAATAAAATGAAGACATACACCAAAGCATTTCTCCTCCGACACGTCGCTTCACTCAAGGTAAGGTTTCACATTTGTGTTTATATTACGTATTTTACAAGTGTTTTATTCTGTTTTATTATCATTTATTACATTAACAATGTTTAGATTTAAGGATTTAAGAAAAGCTGCTTGATTTTTCTCTGGTTTTCCTTTTTTTTCATCTATTTAAACTGTTGTTTCTGAGAGCCGTTGCACGGACTAGGAGTTTTACATGTAAAACTTGCTTCGACATATGAAATGCTTCACCATGGATAAAAGCATCTGCAGAAATTAGAACTGTAAACGTACCTAATTTTGTAAAACTTTTATCAAATCATTTATTATAAATGGCAACAAATTTTAAACAGTGGACTTTTTTACTTTAATGATAAAGGACAGTCGATGTTGCAAATAGATGTTTTCATTTACGCGCATTTTTACCTTAGATTTACTGAATTTAAATATTTTTGTCGACAGAAAATGAGGGAAACTTCTAAAAAAAATGTTATCACCTCTGTACATCACATTCAGTCCCCTGTGGAGGTTTTTGTGGATTTAGTGGAAAATAAATAAATAAATAAATAAATAAATAAATAAATAAATAAGTAAAACCATCAGCATAAAAGATATTTTTTAAAAGCAAAAGGGCTTTTAGGTAGCGTCTAGGCCATATCCAAGCAGGGAGTTAAAAATCTAAGAAAAATACAAAAGATAAATGTAGAAAAAAAACTTTATTTTTATGACAAAAAGATTATTAAGCAGCAACAACAAAGAGGTTGCACTTGATCTTTTTGAAAATGTTCTGGACGATGTTTTGTAAAGTACAAAGCAATAAAACTATTCCTACTTTCAATCCAGTAATAAACAAAGGATTTTAACGAGATCAGCGTGTCAGCTCTTGAGTTTCGACCGGATCCTTAGCGTTAGTTACAGCTGCAGTCTTACTGCACGGGCTTCCTCGTGGTTCCTTCAGTTTCTTTCAATGGCCACAGCTGTGGTCTAATCAAACTAATCTCTCATCAAAATGCCGCTTTTGTTTCCTTTTCCAACCCACTGTAGGCGTTCTCACTGGGCCTATCCCTCTTCTCGCTCACTGGCTCTCTGTATTTATTCCAATAGGTCATTCTCGTTTTGCTAAACACTCTTGCCAATTATATTTTTCCTTTGTCTGTTGTGACTCCATCTTTTACTACAGCCGTGTTCCAGCAATATGTACAACCAATGAAAATGAGGTTTTTTCTGTTTTATATCAAACTTATTCTGCTGGTCTAAGGAATCTAAAGCTGACAATGAGCTAATCTGTGGTCTGGTTTGCTCCAAGCCAGTTGTGTAAATAATTGTGTTGGTTCTGACTCAATTTTCTATCGAATGTATATAATTAATCATCTTAGGCAGGATTATCACAAGTTCACACATGAATCGAGAAATGAATGGAGTTTTTGTCATTTTACCGAACACACTAAAACCCCACACGAGCACACAGGGAGAAGAAAATACTTCTTGGTTAACACAAAAGGATTGCAAAGCAATGCAAATTAACCTAATCAGATTTACAATAGCTCTAGACTAGTTTATTAGTAGAATTATACTCTAGATCTGTTTCCTGTTTTATGCATAGTGTGAGTTTAGTGAACTGTAAGATCCAGACACAGTATTTTGAATAATTCATAGCTTTCAAGCCACTGGTAAAACATTCGTCTGGAGAGGTAAGAATGTTCTATGGTCTCTTCGGCGTTTTTAACCTCTTTCAAACAGAAATAGAATTTATGTCGACAAAATCCGGCAAAGACATAATGACTGACCGGCGCTGTAAAATGTTCATTCATTCATTTTCCAACCCGCTTATTCTCTTCCGAGGTCACGGGTGTCTGCCCGGGCCTATCTCCAGCACTCATTGGGCGAGAGGCAGGGTTACACCCTGGACAAGTCGCCAGTCCATCGCAGGCTGTAAAATGTGGTTAATGCTTATTAAATTTTAATGAAAACACACTTTCTCTGCATTGTTCACTTCCGAGTCAGGCAGTCCACCCAATTTGCATAGAGATGAGATATACTAGCAATTAATCTGAATGATGAGTGGGCGGTGCTAGGAACTATGGGTGGTGCTAGGACCATTGAGCCATTTTCAGCTCACAAAGAAGGAATACAGAATATCACAAACAGGCATAACCGATTCTGAATAAAACCTGAGGCATGTTTTTGATGACAGAACAACTCAAAAAATGCTAGGAGTCAATTTTGCATAATATGGCACCTGGAACTTTTACCATGAATTCAAAAACTGTTTCTCAACATCATTAACTATTCTCTGTTAGTAGGACACGTCCCTAAGCCATTCAAGAATGCAATCATTAAGCCTTTAATTAAGAAGCCACTCATGAATCCTAATGAGATATAGTTAGTGGCTCTTTTTGAATCTTGCTTTATGTCTAAAATATTAGAGAAAGCAGTAGTAGCTCCTTCCTAAAACAAAATAATTTCTACAGTTTCAGACTGCTCAGGTTAAAATCTTAAATGACCTTTTCATTGCGTCTTAACAAGGGAACAAAAGTTGGCTTTGCTTGATCAGGTTCCAGGTCTAGCTGGATTCAGTTTGTAAATAATAAAGGGGATTCATTGTATGCAACAACAGTGCAATTCGGAGTGCCACAAGGATCAGTCCTAAGCCCGATGTTCATTCTCTATCTTTATGATGCATCTCGGCAACATCAGTAGACATGGTGAAACTCAGCTCTATATCTCAACAAGACCGGATGACACTTATAAAATATCAAGGTTATAGGATGAGAGATAACTTTCTTATGAACTCAGATAACTGAAATATTGCTCATTGGTTCGAAAATAGAAAAAACAGCAGACACTCTGTGTCAAACATGGAGCTCTCTGATTATACTATTACTATAAACCTTGTAAAATAAAACCTTAGAGTTGTGATTAATGGCAATATAACTTTTGAGAATCATATTTTATATGCAAATAAATCTGCCTTCTTCCACCTCAGAAACAAATCAAAGGTACAAAACATGTTATCCTTAGCAGATGCTCAGTTAGTCCATGCAGTCATGACCTATAGAAACGGCTTACTGTAACACTTTACTAGGTCACACTGGGAACACCTCTTAGTAGCATGTAGCTTCCCTGTGTAATTCCTTCTCTGAATTGAATTTGCTAATTCATTAACAAAAAGTCATTATAGACCCTTAAATGTCACTTAAACACTGTTTAACCAACTGCATAAGAGTGATATGTAAAAACATATGCTTGACTTAAATTTAGCACAATCACCTGTCTATTATTACCATCATAAAAGTGAAACATGGAGGTGGCAGCATCGTGCTTTGGGGATGCTTTTGTTCAGAAGAAACCGGAAGACTCATCTAGACTGAGAGAAAGATTAATACAGATACATCCTGAAGTGACACTTGTGGCTCTTTTCCACTGCACGACACAGTACAGCTCGGCACAGTTCAGTTCCGCCTGCTTGCTTTTCCATCGGTTTTAAGGCCTCTACACCCCAATCCAAATTGAGATTTGCAAGAATCTTCAGATCGCTTCTCAGCACGGTGCTCTTCATCTGTGTCTAGGAAATATTGATGCTCCCTGTCTGAAGATGCCGTTTGCAGTTGCACACCGCGCCAAGTGAGGAAACAGGGAAGAAGAAAATCACAAAGAAGTAATCAAAGAACACATAGAGAGGATTTGTGGTGCGCTATTGGACGCTATATGAGCACCACCAAGGGCACTTTGAATTACCGGTACTTTTTTTTCATTGGTTGTTCTCCTTGCGAAAAATAAATCCAAAACAGCACTTTTTTTTTCGTTTGACACCACTCGTTCAGTCCAATGTCCCATTGGTGCCCATGGTTTTAGACCAAGGTTTGTGTATTGGCCTTTGACGACTCTCTTGGACCAATCAGCGATCAGGTACGTCATGCTTACTCGGCCAATCAAGGTAAAGGTGTCAGTTCTAGAATCTCCTCAACACGAGTTCCTGAAATGGTTTGGTTCCACGGCCACAATGCACTGAACTGAACTCTATTGTGTCTTAAAGTGGCAAAGCACCATTGGACACCTTAAGTGACACACTGAAAACATTTACCCTTTTGAAAAATGGAATAAGCTTGCGGTCAATACGTTAAGACAACATGGAAATTTACAGACAAATGAATATATTTTTCATGTACCATTTTTTGCATCTCACTTGAAATAACAGGATTATCTGGTCCTGTTTAGCCTGAAGTCAGGGCTGCTAAACGTATTAGTAGTCGTTGTAAGTGAAAGGGAGAGAGAAAAACAGAGAGGCTTACAAAGAGAGAGAGGGAGGGGGGGGAGAGAGAGAGAGAGAGAGAGAGAGAGAGAGAGAGTGCTCAGAGGGCTTATTAAATAGACAGACACACGCGAGCGCGCACAACGCTCGGCTGAGGGAAGCAGAGTCGGAAGAGAAAGGAGGGGTAAAGGAAAGACAAAAAAGACGGAAAGGGGGATACCGCACCGTTTGTTTTCGTTTTATTGCTGTGAACATCTGAAAAAGCTTGCCGGGTCTCTTTAAATGCAACGATAAGCCGTCGGAATTGGACTCAAGCTTTTTTAAAGGAACTGCCACGAGGAAAGCGCAGGGGTTTAAAGTGATTCAGCGTTTGTGATTTACTTTTTGAGACACGCGGTTTCCTGTGATGTAAATTACGTAGTTTAGAGACTTGAAACATTGTGACAAGCCATAGCGAAACAACCAAAGTACAAGTAGACTTTTTACATTTAGAAAGATTAAGTGGTTGCCTAATGTCAACGAATATTTGCGAGCAGGAATAACTAGTAGACAACCACGTTTGTGACGAAACCATACTGCACTGTTACAGAGAAACCCCGACCTACAGTAGGTTATCAATCGGTTATTCGCATCACATTTGCGGACTATGGCGGCGGTAACAAGCCCAGAGGCGAGCCAACAAGCCCGAGTTTATTTCCAGACACCCCCGGCCCCGGGATCAGCCGAAGAAACGGAGACTCCTGTCCGCAAGCAAGGACGTGTCACCGTGAAATATGACCGGAAAGAATTAAGAAAGAGACTTAATCTGGAAGAGTGGATTATTGACCAGCTAACGGACCTCTACGACTGTGAGGTAAGCCTTGGTTTGCTAAATGAAAACTTATTTGTTAGTTACTTACTAGTTGTCCGCTAACTAATCGTTTTGGTACAGACACAGTAAGTAACTCAACAGGTTTGTTGGCAATATTAATTGTGAAATGTGGGCTAACGTTACTTTGTATTCGTGATTTAAAAACAGTCTCCCAATGGGAAGAGTAAAAGTGTGCGTTTTAAGCGTCAATCTACACTCGGCCCACTTTCTATATCCAGATACTATTAAAAGCGCTAGCGGCTCACAGAGAGCGTTGTGTTTGAACTACTACCATAACTGACTAGAACACTCACTCACTGTAGTCTGCAAGTAAGTCCCGCCCCACTGTGACGTATTGTGACGTCTGCAAGGTTAAAAATGTACAGTTTATAGAAAATTTAAGAAAATAATAATAGATTATAAAAATCGTAGTCAAACTAAAAAACAAAAATATATAAAGACATAAAAAAAAATAAATCGGGTTCTTCCTGTATATGCCTCTTATTGTATATATTTCTGTAATTGTTTAACCCCATGTACAACAGCAATACTGTAACGATCTGGCACGTGTTATTCCTTTTTTTTGTTTTAATAGACACAAATGCATAATGCTCTAATATGTAAATATATGTTTACAAGTGGGTGAATAAAAACAAGATTATTGTTACTTACTAACTTAACTTAAAAAAAACCCCTCTGAAGCACTGATTTGAATTTTATTTTCTGTACTAGCTTGAAAGTGTTCTATGTGTAGGTCTTCTGATCAATCCACAACTGCTTGATGTTTACTCCCAATGTAAGTCGCTTTGGATAAAAGCGTCTGCTAAATACATAAATGTAAATTGTTGGTTATTCTTAAAAACATAACTAAGGATTTAAAATGTTTTTTTTTGTTCCCTGAATGCTATGATTTTTTTTCCTTCAATTTATGATTCTTAAATTTAGGATCTAACCTGCAATGATTGCACTGGACAACATTGCTTACTTAATTTAATGTTCAAAGTATGTTCAAAGAGACTCTCCTTTAGGTTGTACTGAGATTGTTTGTATTATTACTCTCACCCATGTGATCTTAAATTCTTAAAATCATCTGCATATATCCCTAATAATGAAATATTTTTACATTAGTCATATAACTAGATGGCTAAATTTTGCACACAAACTTTAACGTTGGTTTGTATTAGTGCGGTTTAAAACTATTTTGAAATGTTGTCAATACCAAAACTAGTAACACAAACCAACCCCTGTGTCTCAACCCCAAAGTTTTACCAAATTGGTTGCTATCGTAAATAGTTCGGTTGCTATGGTGGGGTCAGTGATATAATATAATGTCCCCCATTTGGAGATGGAGGTAGGTCAATTTGGTCACTATGCTACGCAACATGGTTGCTATGGAGGATTCAGTTCGTATGATGTTCCCAATGTAATTATGAGCAAAATAAACCAACCCGCATGTTTCTACGATTTTTCTTAAGCTGACGTGGACGTTTTATACCGTTTTGCTTGTAACTCGTAAACCAGAAATAATCTGCAAAGTTTAGTCGTTCGGTGTTTTGCAACTTCATGCAAGTCTTTAATTTGTGCCAATAGGTTCCATTCTCCTCTCCCTTTTATGTAGTGATCGCTTACTGGACTCTCCTCAATTCCATAAAGTGGTCTGCCAAATATAAACCTAAGCACTTTCTTCTTCACATAATATGGGCAAACATGTTAAATGTCTTTTGCCAACTTTCCTAGCTTTTTAGTAAATAATACAGGATGTGACATTCCCCAAAGGGTGTTAATCCTTTTCATTCAATGCTACTTAAATTGTCAGAAGCAAGATGTCAATTTTGGCACAGGAAGGAGCCATCATTGCATGCTCTGCCACAGAGAGAAGTAATCAAGCTGTTATAATCTCACTTTCCGCACAGTGTGGGGTTTCCCTGACTTTGAGAAGCTTTAAAAACACTTGGTAATTAGCAAAGTATTGTTTTGCAAAGTATTGTAACTTTGTAATTTCTCTGTAGAGCTTAAAAGGGTGACTTTGTTAAATTAACTCGGTAAGGAAACGTCCGTGCAGAAGAAAACAGGTGATCGTTGATCGAGGCAATGATGGAGACTAACAGACGGTGTTTGAAAGCGCTGTAGAGAATGAGGGGTGGAGATCGACAGCTGTGGTTTTGGGTAAAAGCACAAGGATGGTGTTGAGATGAAAGGAGAGACATGTGAGTGGGTAGAAAAACACAGATTTTATTTTAATTTAATTTAAAATGATGTTCCACCAAATGCAGTGGAAAACCAAATGTAGCACAAAATGGACTGGAAAAGAAAATTAGGCATGAACCTATGCGTTCTATTGGTTCTTAGCCTTTTAGCCTTAGCCTTTTTAAAATTTCCATTTTTTTGGCAGATGTGGCTTGTGATTATCTTTTTTGTAACCGCAATAAAATAAACAATCAAACTTCATTCATCGCTTTTTCCACTTAAAGGAATTGACTACATTTAGAAACCAAAAAGTACTAGCTTTTTTTTTTTTTGCATTAAAGATTGAATAATAATTTTTTGTTTAATTTTTAGCTTTTATTACAGCCAGCGACATAGTAACCTAAACCACAGATATTCCCTTGTTGACATTTATGTAATTTGGGAAAATAGGAAACTCAACAATCAAACAAGCTGCCATGGTGTATAGCTCCAAAGCCGTTTCAATTGCTCATTGAAAATATTTATAATACCATAAGAATACATTTTGGAAGTAGAAAATAATTTCACATGCAAAGTTAAATTCATTACCCATTTAACATTAAATGCCATCAGCATTCAATAGAATTTAATTGATTCCCAATTGCTCCGATCGCATAAGAATGAGTGGGAAAACTCATCACAACTAGCTCTGGACTGCAGCCTACGAGGAAAATTGCTTTTTACCAGGCGTTTAAGCAGACACATGGCTTACTTTATTAGTATCTACACTAGTGAACTGTAATGATTAAAATCAACTCACTTCAATTTCTGAACACTACAAATGAACCATACTCAAATCCCTGTGTTTGTAACAACACAAACCTTAGTGTCCTACCTTGACGCAGACTTACAAATACTCTGTCTTTTAATAGGTTATTGTGGTTAGGGGAACTGTCCAATCGTTGAACAAAACAATCGCAGTACACTGCATGGCTGATCAACAAGTCAATGTCTAGACATAGCAGATCCACAAACGAAGGTAGAATTTGGAGCATGTTTTTTTTTTTATCAAATCAATCTCCCCTCAAGATTTAATTAATTTCGTAACCGCCCCATAGAAATGACTTTAATAAGACTATAAACCTTATATTCTGTTGTAGGGCTGACCATTAATGAAAAAGTCATTGAAATCGACATCCTATTGTTGTCCCTATAATTTTACCAGGTCAATTTTTCAAGTGTATCTGATTGTGGCATGCAGTAGAAGGGGTAGGTGTGGGTTGAGACCGTCCATGCCCACCTTCAAGATTATTGGTCAACTGGTAAGAATCATTTTCCAGGCGTAGATGGCCTGGGCATGGACAGCGTGATTCATGCCTACCCCTCTCCAATTTTTCAATCACTTTCCCTTTAAAAGCACTGCCGCGTGGAGTCATGTGACCCGTCTCTATCTCCTTCAATATTTTAAAAACAAGTAATGCACCCTTCAGAAACTCTTATGATATTTGAGCATATTGACTGTGCAAAACTAGTTATTGGAATGATTGTTTGTAATCAAATTAAAATTATAAGTCGTATTGTGCAAATAATTCTTTTGACAAATTAATTGAGAATTTTATTTGGACAGTACGACTGCTAGTGAAAATCACTTTAGTTTGAATGCTTTGAATGTGCTTGAAATATGCTGAATTGACCTTGTCAAACCATCCCGGCATGAACGGGTGTTTAGTAGATGGAGTTATTATGCTGTCTGTGAAACTCATGAGCAAAGGAAATGCCAGCCACAGATAAAACTGCAGGAAGTAAGTGTGTTTGTTAACCTCGGCCTGATGTTTTAAGAAGGCCACAGCAGTCTCACAACCTTAGCTTGGTAGCAGTCCTTTTGTATTCGATAATGCACTGTTTAAAGTAGTTGAGCTGTTCAGTGTTTGCCTAGTGGAGTCCTTTCGTCTTTTTCCTCATTTCCGAGTATTTGAATGCTTGAGTTCCGCAGCTGCTAGTGACTGCTTATCATGCAGGTTCAATCAGATGGGGGTGTGATTATTTCTGCAGGCAAGTGTTGTTATACGTGTACAGAGCAGGACAGAACAGGTTTGGGCAGGCTCAATGGAGTTCGTGTCAAAAACGGAACACATATTTAAATGAACCGCTTTGCATGTGTGTTAGAGGTTTGCAAAATCACAATGGAAATTCAATTTGAAAAAGATTAGCCTGCAGCCAAGTTCAAATGATTAGGAAGAGCATTTGTTATTAGCCAAGATCAATTCAATGGATCAAAAGCAGCAGGTTTGTGTTCAATCAGCAGATAGATCTACTGAATGGCTAAAACTGTACAATGAAATAGTATATTTAGTATATTGAGCAGCATTAACATTATTTTTTTTATACAATTTACACTGTAGTAAGGTTTTTTTTTAATGAATGCAGCTCAACTTCAGTTTAAAGTTCTGTATTTGACAAGTTAATTTGTAAGATTTAATATCACAAGAATTAAAATGTGATTCAGTTACAATGATTTACTTGTTTCATTCACCCACACACCCAGGGGTCTTTTGGACGGGTCATCAGTCCTGTCCAGGGTCACACTCGCACATTCAGTCACACATTCTCTACTGAGGAGAATTTTAATCTTTTCAGTTCAACTTTAAGCCTGTGTTTTTGGAGTGTGGAGGTAACCAACTTGCAGACTACTGTCAGGAAGACCAGCGACTGGCCTCGATCCAGCATCCTACTTATTGTGGTACAGCAGTGTTACTACTTGCAGGTCTACCACATTGTACATTTATATAATGCTGATTTATTTCACACTTGTTTGTTATTGTCTAATTGATCCACTACAAGAGTAGGCTTTCTCGATAACAAATTTTGCTCTGCTAACAATTTGTGCTAAGTGATCCTTTTGTATATATATATTTTTGTTTTTTAAATATGTAACTTCTGTCACTGGATTTTATTTTCTTTGTCCATCCATTTATATGTTAATAATGGTTAGAATTTGTTTGGTTTAAGGTAGGCTTGTAGTTAAGGCTGCCTTGACTGAGACCCAGTCGAGACTGGAGAGTATCAAGACCCAGACCCAGCTGAGATCAGAGAGTACCAAGACCAAGAACAAAAACAATGACTTTTTTTTTTTTACTGCAAACAATAAAGAGACTCGAGGCAGAGATCACAAAGAGTCGAGGCCGAGACACCACCTAAACCGTGATCGTTGGTTCCGTGACAAGAGTGAGACCATAGAAAATTGGTCTTGAGTACTACAACACTAGTTTGAGAACAACATAATCAAGTGCAGCTGCCATTAATAAATGGATAAATTAATTTCATTTAAACCACTATTTCAGAGCAGATTATAGGACACAATTGACCTGATCATTTCTGTAAACACTTCTGTTTTGGAGTGATATCTTTTGTAATTTTACATTCAACCTGTTCTTTGCGTAACTGCAGATTAGATTCCGATGATCAGTGGCTTGTCGTCTTGTGTGCTAAACAGTGTATGATCTATGTTTCTGAAGGTGAAGATCATTTATGGAATATAACCTTCAAGCCATATTAAAGGGTCCTCCTTGGTTAAGCAGAGACTGAAAAAGTTCAGGAATTGATCTATAAAAGTCAGATAAAACAATACATGAATAAGTTCTGGGTTTTTTTTAAGGATCCTGAAGTAACAGAGTCTAATCTGGCTGTATATAGACTTCCTTCTTGTCTGTGAGGTGAATGTCTGTCTGGCTCTTTAACTTGATGTATTTATAATTCAGTGTTGTCGACTATCACTGTAGTTCAAATAGAGTTAATATAAGAAGAGCATCAGTATTTTAACTTCTGAGTATATTGGCACATGTTAAAACTGGACTGGATGTCGTTGCTGCTTTTTAAAGTATCATAAGTGGTTCTATTTGTTGGCTTAACATTTTACCTTTCATTCCATTCTCTTGACCTTTTATGGTGTTTGATAAGTCTTCAGAGAGATGAGCGGGTTGCCATTTCTTCAGCCTGCCATTGAACTTCTAAAACCAACTGTCTCTGTAATAGTTGTTATCCTGTCTTAAACCTATTTTCACCATGGCCTGGAATCCACCTGTGACATCAGCAGCAACATTAGGTCAAAGGGTGTAGTCAGAGCAATAGGTACCCTTTGGTCTTTGTGACAATTTTCGTTAGAAACCAGCAATTACAGAAACCAGTGAAGCGGAGCACAGTTATGTGCGACCCATCCATTTTAAGCTTGATGTAGTGGCTGGTGAGAGTAAATTCATTTAAATATTATTTGAAGTCTGTTTATTTGTATTATTGCTGTCATTTAGATTTTTTTTATGATTTCTGTGGGGGGTTATTTTTCTGAGATCCGTGGAATGTCCCCATTTGAAAAATAAGCTGCATTTAATTGTACAACCTTTACTTGGGTTACAATTCTCTCCAAAACAACAATGTGTTTTATTATTAATAAACAGTCTTCACACAATCTTCAACGTTATGTCTCCCCAAAATGCTATTTTTGTCATTACACCCTTTGTCAAGAAGGAAGAGGGAGGTCAGATGTGCAACGACACCAATTTTTTTTGTTTGCACGTGTCATCCTCAGCAGCAGTATTTCTATGGAAACAGCTCCCATATGATTTTGTCTTTTTTCTAAAGCATGCCCAAACTCCCTAGAGTAGCAGTGTTCACAACATAATATGAACACACTGCCTCTCTGACTCTCAGATTGTTTTTATAGTCATTTATTAATTCAATTTAATCTTTTAATACTTTTACCATGATATAATAAACACACTGAACAATTACTGTGCTCCAGAGTAATGGCAACAAAAATAACCCACAATCATTTTACTAGTTTTTTATTAGCTTTCTGGTAACTTTTGTGCATTTCCTTACTGAGTTGTATGAACATTTACTAACAAAATGCTGCAAAAATGACCTATTTATCTCTTTTGCTGTGCTGCTATTTTAATAAGTGGAAATATCTGTAACACTCCAGTGTGTGTTTATTTGTTAGTGGTGCTGATAAGGTAACAATGTTTGAGCTGGGAAGCTGTATTGCACCCCCACCCATCACTGCCCCACTTTGGCATTATAGCCAGATCACTTCTGAATTCTGTAGATAGATTTGTCCATGCAGCCCTGGTCTCTTGTCCCTCTTTAGCTTTCCATCAGCTCTACTGCTGTCTGTCATGGAGCCGGACTGCAGCCAGGACTGAGAATCAATCAACAGTAAGCACTGCATCACTGAGCTGGAGAACTAATTTATCAGAAACTTTTAAACCTTTCTTTAAGTACTTTTTTTTTAAAATGAGCCTTTTTCCATTTAGACATGGAACGTTAAATGGGAAGCAAGTAATTAATTTAAAGTTGTTACACATTTCTTTCGCTTTAATCACTAAATTGGTTTTGATTTTAGACACCTTTCCGGTCTCCTAAGAACATGTTCAGGCAGACTTCTTGGCTCAAAGTTGGGTTGATCAAGAGTTCCAAACACGAATTTAACTCTCATGGTTTTACTATGAGAGTTGTGGAGTTCTTAGTTGAGGTTTAGATATATTTAACAGCACTTGGGGCTGGGTAATATGGCCAAAGAAATTCTTTTTGCATACTTGAATCAGCTCAAAGTACAAGGTTACAGAATCTGGTCAATGTTTTCTAAAGCAAAAAAAGTTTGTATTCTAAAGTGGTTGAAAGTTTGTATTTGATTTCTTCATAATTCAAACCCTATCACTTGTTTGCATCACACAAAGCAGAATGAGAGGTGAAATGCATATTTTAAATGAATTGTTAAGAAATTGGAGACTTGGTCGGATCATGTTGCTGGGCATAAAAAATTTCATAACCTAATACTTGTAAGAAGTGATTTTTCATCTCTGGTTTCTGATGTTGACGCATTTAACTCTCATGGACTCCATCGAATTCATCTCAGTTAATTTCTCTGTCTTATCTTAGCAACAGAGATTAGGCAACCGATGCATAAACCCCTCCAGTCATTAGACACAGGTAGAAGTGCAGGCACTCAAGTATGTGATCAGATATCAAGCATAAATTACTGTCAGAGAGCAATGAAAACAAGCAGTAGAGCATAAAACCCAGGTAACCCGTGTTCATTCTGGACACTGAAAGAGAATCTCTTCTGAAAGACTTGATTGAAACCGTATGAGAGAGAGTGCAAAGGCATTTGTTACATTAACTTTTTCCCATTTCCATTTAGAGCTGTCTGAGAGGTGGGGAAAAAAAGACCTGGAAGTGTCCGGTCAGACTCTGGGTCGTACATAAAAATGACTTTTATCCACTTGATCACACTAATACAGCTTTTAAAAAAAGATGCTCTTCACAAATTTTTTTGACAACCTATGGGGCCAGGAGAGGTTTGGTCAAAAGGGGGTGCGTTGGTGGAAAAGGGGTAACTGGCACTTTGGGGATGACTGAAAATATTAGCTGATTGAAAGATGCTGTTTATGATAATTATTTAATTTCAAAAGTGCAAAAAGGTGCGGTGGTAGTCTACAGGGGTCCTACTTTGAGTCTAAAGGCTTTGAAAAAGGCATAATGTGGCTCTTTTAATGTCACAAAGTACTTCAGAAGATTATAAGAGACCTATATTCTGTGGAGTTAAATTTAAATTTGATTTTTAATCCTATATTTTAGTAATAACTTTTCCTGTCTCCACCAAAGCACCTGCATCAATATAGTTTTAGGCTGACTTTGGAACAGTTTTCCTCCCTTTTGGTAGATTAGAGTAGTCTTAGCCAATAAAATAAAATGATGAAAGAGGTAAAACTCTTCAGGTTATTACTGGCAGTTGATTGAGGCTCATCTTTTTGCCCTTGCCAATGTCCTAACCTCAGTTTCTGTTCTTCTTAATCATTATTGCACCGGGGACATTCTGAGTTCAGTACAGGCTCTGTCAACAGCATCTGTGACACAACAGATTACACTTAAATTGGAGTTTACTCTTAAAGAAAAGTTTTGTTTGTTTTGCAAAGTGGAGGTCGTCTAATTTTGGCCTCATTTTTATTCTTGGTGTGGCATCTCAGTGTGGGCCATGACACTGAAACTGCATTGCAGAAGAAGTTTGTTTACATTAGAAGTAGAGTAAATCACTCTGATTGTAAGAGTAACATAACAGACAAATTGGTGCTTCTGTGTTTTGTGTTTTAAGACTAAAGTGTCAGCAAATCCTAAAGACTTTGTATACCCTCACAGTTGGTAAAAAGTGGCATGAAGATCACATTAAAACAAGATGGAATGCATATACTGACTAGCACTTAACTAATGACCTCAGGTCAGCATCTAGAGGTGTGGGAATGATTGTGGCTGTGATGTAACACATTTTTGCAATTCTAATATACTTATATTTATTTGGATAAAATATAGCGGTAGACAAAAACGTGTTTACAAGTGCTCTACATTAGGGGTTTAGCGTTACACTCTGCTCACGCTACGATACATACCTTGATATTATGTCTACGATACAATATGCATCACAATATTTTAGAACACTATTTTAACCAACTAATGAAACTATTGTTTATATAACAAACCATTATTGCAAAAAACTGGAATTTAAAATTTAATTTAAAAGACCACAAAGCTTAGAAGGCTAGGGTCTAGTTTGATTTGTATGAGATCATTTGATACCATCCATCCACTAGGAGGCAGTGTTAATTTTTGAATCTTTTGAACTTTTTTTGTCATAAGTAATGGAGAGAGCTAATTTTGTAATCTTTTTCGTTTTGATTGTGAGTAAAGGGTAATTGTCTTCTAGTTAATATTACTTAAAGAAAGAAGACAAGGTTAAGAAAAGTAAAAATTTGTTCATTATAATTGTGCAAAACGGCTTGGAAAAATGCTATAATTTAATACATTTTAGTTCCATTTCTAATTAATAAAATTCCCATTGGTGGACCAGTTTAGACAGTTGCAATGTCACACTATTATCTAGTTGTTTGTGAACAGCATTAAATTATTGTTGGCCTGAGCCAGACTTAATGTGATTGAAAATCTGTTTACTTTAAACTTTAACAGCCAAAAGTAATTTGTTTTAGGGCTTTTCAAGCTTGTAGAATGTTCTACAACAGAATAATTTTCTATAAATGGGTTTGTTTTTGTATTGGGGTAACAGAATATAAGAACTGAAGCCTTTTGAGAAAGTCATGGCTCTCAAAAAGGAGGCAATATGGCAGTCATCCTCATTTTCAACGCTGAAAACAGCTGTATATTGTAAATGTAGGTCAAACAAGTGCTGATTTGGAGAATCACTTGTTCTCATAATGTCACATCAGATTCACTTTGACTGTGTAAAGGACCTGGAGTGCTGTAGACGTGCATTCACACATATGTAGCATAAACAAAGTGTCTTGATGATATCCAGGGGGGTATTCCAGAAAGCTTGGTTAACTTACCATATGATAAATCATAACCTCTGGGTTGATTTACCCCAAACAGGCATACCATGAGTATGTCGGTTCCAAAACACCTGAGCAGAGTTAGTTTAATCAACCTCCAATTGGTTACCCAGAGTTAATGCGCGTGCACGGTGCATATATAAAGACATTTTCAATAGATCACCGATTTCACGAGTCACCATGGAAAGTCAAAGCGAAAAAAAGAGAGCGGCGTATTTCACAGAGGCGGAGTTGAAGGTTTTAATGCACGCTTATGAGGAGTTTAAGCCAATAATATTAAAAAGAAGCAATACAGCTGCATCAACTAAAGCAAGAGAGTTGGCTTGGCAAAAAATAACGGACAGAGTAAATGCGTGAGTGTATTAAATTACAAATTTGGTATTGGCTCCCGTTTTATTATAATACAAAATAATGAAGTATGACTTATACAGCCTTTTGAATATGTTATATCACTACGAAAATAATTAATACATGTATAGATATACATAATATGACTAAATATTAAATATGCGTCATAGATTTTACTACAAAGGACAAACCTGCCACTCTGTGGAATTCGTCTTTAATAACAAGCAGAGGTTTATGGCCAGGGAACTGTACAAACGTGGGTAAGAACTGTTTAAGTGCCAGACATACTGTACGAACGGCTCTACACACAGTTGCCTTTCCCACATGCTCTGAATCGCCCACACTGTACAAAAAATGTCCAGACGCAAAAAACCTAAGTGCTATGCACAGAATGTTTTCTGTGCTAAGCGCAGAACCGCGGTTTGTCACATTCGCGATATGCGGTTTTAAAAGACGTGTTAAATAAACTAACGAATCTTTTGAAAAACGATAACGCTCTTTCAAATATTCATTAGGGTATGCAAACACATCAATACGCGGTCTTATAACCCTCTCCCGATGAAAAAAAAACCTCGTATAATTTGTGCTTCTACGTCCACAGGATCCTCATCAAAAGGGCACGCCATGCTCACCAACCTTCTGAAACGAAGTTACACTGAAACATAACCTGCTCCCGAGCAGGTTATCTTCAGAGAGTCAGTTGCTATGGTTACATACATACCCAGAAAGTTACCTCCGTTTTTGGAACCGAAAGTTGAGGTTATCCACGAACTTATCCTTAAACATACCCAGGTATGTCACATAACCTGCTTTCTGGAATACCCCCCAGGGTTTGTCTAAGTTCTGTTGAACACAACAATTGTCTAGCCTGGCAATTTAGCCTTTTTATTTACGGCATTAATTTATCCGAGAATAAGGACATTGTGCAAATAGCATTTGGTTCTGTTTCAAAACACAAACATTAATCTAAACATACACTGACGGGTGAACTGTTTCTGAAAAATAAAGCTTTAGACATTTTGACAACTTTTTATTCAACCCCTTGTGAGCCATATTAAATGCACGGCCTAATAAGGAACCTCATGAATCTCTATTCTCGGTCATCACAGTTTTGGATCCTCTGAACTTCTCAAAGAGTCATGAGTACTATTCCAGCTTTCAATGTTCCATGTTTGTTAACAACGACAAAAAAGATCATCAAGGTTTTGCCCAATGAAAACTGAGACTGGAGTAGACCCCAACTTTATAAACAGTACTAAAACTACATTTTTAATTTCTCTCTTTTCATTAGACTGAATATTACTACATTGAAATTGAATCAAAGTTCAACTGACTTTCATTTGATCAGCAATGCTAACCCAAAGATTGGTTGCTAGTAATTTAACTGAATTTATAGTTCTATATAAGCGTCTCTAACATGATTTGCATGATTGGCTCCTGCATTGCCGGCCAAAACTAGCTGGTAAGTTTTTAGCAATTCCCCAAAATGATCTTCAACAAGTTGGCAGAAGGTATAAGCTGCGCACTGTAGTGTTCCGCTGTGTTCATCGTCTGCAACTTTCAACGGAATTTAACATTTTCAGTTTTCCTGCCGATGTCAACCGTAGAACGCGAAAGTGCAGTTAGTCCTTTGTCCAGTCTGAACCCGCCTTATAGGCTCTGTATAAAGAACAGTGAAATGTAAAATGCTGTAACATGATGCTGTTTTCAAAGCTAAGTGTTCTCCAATTTTGCTGGAAAAGGAATGATGTCCCTGTGATGTCTTGTAAGCATTCAGCTGATCTCCATTCTTTGTGACCAACGACACTTCGATCTGTGAGCCAGCAAGCTCTCTTTCTCTCAGAGGAATTATTGCCTCAATTAGTCCTTTTCACCTTCAAATACATTTGTGTAGCTGGTATAAATACGATCACTTCTTTCAGAAATGTCTGCAACTCTATCCACGAGAAGCTTGTATATATAGCCCATGTTTTGAAAATGCATACTATCTGCCACGTACTAGTTTTTACATTTCAAATGTATTCTGTTAAGAATTCATGTATCATTTTGAAATGGTTGTTTCTAGTCATGAATAACATGAACTATGAGAAAAGGAGGGAATTTTTCATTTATTCATTCATTTTCCAACCCACTTGTTCCCTTTTAAGGGTCACAGGGTTGCCTATCTCCAGCGCAAATTGGGGGAGAGGCAGGGGTACACCCTGGACAGGTTGCTAGTCCATCGCAGGGGGGGTGGGGGGGACTAAATTACATATGCACTATTTTTATTGTATGTGAATTTACTTTCCAAGCACAAAATAATGGAAAATATCAAAATGTTTCATTCTTATCTGAGAAAATATGTGATTTTCTCAGATAAGAATTTTAATTTTATTTTTTGATAATGGAAATAATTGGTAGTTAGTTACAGCCCAGCTGTGTCCAACATAAAGAAACACGGTATGTATTGAACCGTTTCGGTACGGCCTGTTCGGTTCGGGACACTTGCGTACCGTTTCGGTATTCTGTATTTTTATTAAATGATATAAATGTATTATTAGTGCGATATTAAGCGCAGCGGAACAATGTTCCAAGACGAGTTTCCGCACGGACGCTATTGAGTGATGAGCACGAGCGTGAGAAAGAAAATGGAATCATATCAAAAGCGAAAGAGAAGCCAGAGCTTGAAGACCCTCCCACCTCACTACACTCTCCTGTTTGGGAACACTTTGGCTTCTCTGTTAAAATACATAACGGGGATAGACGAGTGGATAAATTTAAAGTTGTATGGCGACATTGTTCCACGGAGATCGGGCAGGCAACACATCTAACATTTTCTACTGCTGGAGATATTATAACTAGATCTATGCTCTCTTCAGAAAATGTGGATAGGTAATCTATCCTAACTAGTTGCAGTATTTCATTTTTTATTTAAAAAAAATGTGTTTTTCTTAATAAAGAGTGCAATTTATTTAAAATATCACCCAAATGTGTCACTTTTTATTTTATGCAAGAATTCTACTGTGTATTGGCAGCTTTTCAAAATAAAGATTATGTAAGTTCTTATTGTTTTGTACCGAACCGAATGAACCGAACCGAACTCTCCAAGACACTGTACCGAACCGAATACGATTTTAGCGTACCGTTACACCCCTAGTACAGAAACATAATTCTACTGGTGCTTTTGGGCAAGAATGCGTCGTAAGAAATATATAAAAGAAATGTAAAGAATTATGTCAAAAGAAAGAAACAAAAGTTTTGGCTACTTTTTTACAACTTTAAAATCACATTTTATCAATGTCTTTAGTTTTTTTTTTTTCTCGATGTCTATAGTTGGTTGACTTTCCTTCTGCTTTCTGTTCTTTTAAAGTTTTCCATTGTCTCAGTGAGAGACTTGTACTGTAGCACATGGTGCCCACATGTTGTGCATTTCATTCTTTGTCTCAGTGTTCACATGCACATTTGCTCAAACACACACACACGGACATTCCAGTCCCTCACAGCCAGCTCAAGTGGCTTTCACAGCTCAATTGCTTCCGTGTATTCATGCACTGTATAACACAAACTGAATTTTGCCCATTTAGTAAAATAATTAAAGCTTCTGTTCACAAACCACTGAGGGTGCCATGGCAATATCAGCGTGACTGAATAAACTGGGGTTTGTGTGCTTGTACTGGGCACAGAGAGAGATTTGGGCAAGGGATTCCCAGGCAGGTGCAGTGACAGCTGGTCCGGGCAGCTCGATCCAAGGGGGAGGAAGAGAGAAGTGAAAAGCTCACTTGAAGTAGCATTGAGGGAAATGAAAAACTCTGAATTAAAAAACATTATATTGTTAAAAAGCCAGATTCTCCATTGTGAAGCAAAGGGCAGCTCAAATCTCGCTTCACAGCTTGTTTCAGCAGACAAATGATATTTTAATATGAGTCACTGCACCAGAACCGCAATGAGCTTATGTCTGTTCACTGAACTGTTACGTAGTAGAAAGATGAAGTGCTTTGGAACGGGTTCTAAGGGAACAAATGTTAACAAATGAGAGGGAGAAAGGGTTTGTGAGTTATGTTTACAGCTTTGTGGGCAGAGAAATATACTAACTAGTCTTTATTGAAGGAGACAACTTTTTTGGAAGGAACCAAACTGCCAGTCTGGGCATGATGAGAAAATACAGTTGCGTTTAATTGAGGCGGGGAGCCTCCTGTTGGGCAGTTTGATTCAAGGTTAGAGATGATTTGCTTTGCATTAGAACCACATTGTTCAAAAAGTTCCTTGTGAGCAGAAAGAATACCAGAGATGTCTGTTGGGAGACTACACAGTAATAAAGAACAGAAGACAGATCCGTTACATGACCAGAGCTTTGCCAACAGCCCAAGGTCAAATCCATGAACTGGAGCGACGAAACTAGTTTAGCTAGAGGCCTCAAAACAAACATGTTTATTCAAGTGTGTGCATAAATGTATTTAGATGTTTTGTTTCTTACATTACAGGATTCACATAGTCTTCTGTTCTGCTTGACTTGTTTTTAAAGTATTTGAAGAGTTTGGTGCAAAATCTTTCCACATTTGAAAAGCCCATAAGCAATTTTCCAAGAAACACAATACTTATCGTGTGATTGTGTCCCGGTTTGCCCCCCCCCCCCAATGTTATAAACGCCACTAAACGAAGCAAAGCTCAAAGAAGACGAGGTGTTGAGGACATTTTATAATCATTCCTTGAAGACGGAAATTCTAAATTCATGACATTTGCTTGCTATTTGTTAATTAGCATGCCCTTTTAAAAAGCTACTCTGAGCAGTAATCTTGATTGAGTAAATTATCATTGGCAAGTTGAGAAAATAATATCCATCACATTGATACAACACTTTGAATGGATTATTTTCAAATGCAGTTCATATTGAACTAACAGAGAACCCTTTAATTTAGAGAAACCAATCTAAAAAAATGTGTCATCTCAACAAAAAAATTATTAAGGAATAAGTTACATTTGATTTTTTTTTGTTCAAAGAAAGTTCAAAGACAAAAACCTGTTGGAAAATAACATTTTAATACATGTCATCTGGAAAAAATGGTGTTGAACAGTTTTTGCAACAAGAGAAACCTCTAGTGGTGAAGAAACAATATTACAGTAGTTGACCTTCAACAAAAGAAAAACGTCTAACATTTCCATCAACTGCTTTGACTCTTCCTTTCTAGAAATGCTAATTTTAAATGATTAAATTATTTGCAAATCATGCTTTCTGCACACTGCGCTGGTTTTGCACATTACCAATGTTATATAGAGCTATTTTGACCGCTACATTATCTGGCTTATTTTATCCGTGATCTGTGAAGCTTTAATGTCACTATGTCAGGCGTCATCAGCATAAATAAATGATTATTCTGGATCAATGGCACCTAACTTCAAGTATAGAAATCAATGACACACGCAAAAAGTATTATTTTTTTTTTGACATTCTTATTTTCGAAAGATTAAGCCAAATCGGAAAATAAAGTAACTAGTTTAGGTGATGAGGCATTAGTATTTACAGTGTGCTATTCAACTGTCAGTAAGTTTCATTATATGTTAACTTTAATTGCTTTGTTTAAACTCAGTTGGTTATGTTATCATTATAATCAGTTCAGATGTTGTATTGCTTAGCCATCTCATGTCAATTTACCAAAAGAACGATCATTCCTAAAATGTACTTATAGAATGTATACTGCACACACAATTTAACAAACCTTCTGGGGTCAGTAAAAACATTATTCTCTCAATGTCTGTCTACAGTTTTGCTCCTAATTCATGCAAATTTTCAGATTTCTTGGCCATTTTGCAGAAAATATGAATGAAAACGCAAAGCAATTTTACACTTTTTTTTGGTGCTTCACCCAATCTCTAACTATGAGTGGGAGAATTTGTATCATTTATATTTTCTGAAAAATGGCAAGGAAATCAGACAATGTGCCTAAACTTTTATGACTTATTTCCACCACTTCCCTCATTGGTTTTGTTGAGGCAGGATTCATTAGTGCCGCATTAAAGGAATTACAAGAATAGTTGCATTAGTAAGCTGTAGTTCTAGGAAGGATCAGTTTTTTTTTTGGGCTTCATTGAGGTTTTCTTTGTGTTTCTCATAGGAGGAGGCGATTCCAGAGCTGGAGATTGACGTGGATGAACTGCTCGATATGGAGAATGATGTTGACCGTGCTGCGCGAGTCAAGGTGTCTTTCTCTAGAATTACATTTTCAGAATTTATATTACTTTGTCATTTTTTTAAGACTGCTGCTTGCTGTTTTTTTTTGTCCGACAGGAGCTGCTGGTAGACTGTTATAAACCAACTGAAGTGAGAATCCCACACTCTTTTTTTTTTGCACATTTTACACAAAGAAAAGCCTATTAAGTTTTCCATAGCTGGTTCAGTTATTTGAATATTGTGTAATAAAGTTGTTGTTGTTTTTTTTTAAGTTGAGAACAAAATTATTAGCACCCATGTTTAATTGCACTTTATTTTAAAGCAACAGACGATTTTTTAAACACATGTTGTATAAAAGTAAACTCATTAATTTGACTAACACTCTCATGTTAAGACAATAGTGAATCCCTTTAGCCTGATACCAGCTGTAAAGGGTCATTCATAAGCCCCACCTGTTTCGGGTCTCATCTGCCCATGTTCCTTTTGAAAAAAAAAATTAGTTGGGGTGTGGGTGTGCTTTCAATAACAAATATCAAACATGTCACTGCTGCACTGAAGTGGTATTGTAACCCCAACTGTAATCGCAGCGGAAAATGTGTTAATTTGCAATGTCCAGGTACATAATTCCCCAGTTCTTGTAGCTTTTCTGAGGTAAATGCTTGCTACAAATCCATAGTTTCGACATTCAAATCGTCAATGCTCAGACTTTATCAAAGGAGAAAACCAAGCGCCTTTACAACCACAAAACTGATTAATCGTTCTGCCAACATGTTTACGAGTTGCTGTAGCCTAGCAACAATTGGCATTGTGATTGGTCAGATGTGTTTCAATTGCCTGCAACGGCTAGGAAAATTTAACCTCGGAGCGAAAAAGATAAATTACACTATTTTGCACCGGGAGATTATGACTATGATGCAAAAGGGGTCACTAAAAAGTACTGTTTCGAATTATATTATTGTTTTGTGATTAAAATGCATGTTAAAACTGTGCCTGGTGGATATGTGTCATCTACAGTTTAATCTACATGTGTAAAAAGAACAACAGATAAAATGATTTTCTCCTTCTAGGAGTTTGTAGCTGAACTATTGGACCGGATCCGTGGAATGCAGAAGCTCAGTACTCCTCAGAAGAAATGAAGCTTCCCTCACCTCCTCCTTTCCTTAGCTAATCCCATCCCTCCTTTTGCAAATGAAGGGGCATTTCTTTTCAGCCCGATCAGGTGTTCATCCAAACTTTTTTGCATTCTGGCAGCCGGAGGTTAATGGGAGATTCAGTTTCATCCTTGTAAGCAGGGCTTATTTTTTTGTTAATGTTATTTTATTATTTTATGTCACATTTTTTTGTAAAGGGGGAAGAATTTGTAGTTTGAAATGTATTTTTATGTGTTACTTTAATTATGTTACAAATCGCTCTCCTCATCTGAAACGGATGAATTTTGGTTCAAAATGATGCCATGAGGAGAGCAAACAAAAGTGGCCTTGTGGATATTTTTTTCTCTGCAGTTAGAGTGCTCACTGTTAAAATGTCAATTTGATGACATTTTTTAATACAAGTACAAATAATTTCGGCAGTTAAAGATGTTTTGCTTTGGATTTGAGACAACAATAGTTGGGAGATTTTTGCAGAGGAAAAAAATGAATTTAATGTTCTTGGGCATAATCACCATCAGGGCTGAGAAAGAGGAAGCATCACACAAACACAATCACAGCTGTTTATATGTTTCTGAGCCTCACAAACATTCAATCACAGATTTTCCTTTTGACTAGATGGAAAGAAGGCGAGGCAAACTCTCACATGACCGTCCACCATCATCCTTTACTAGAAGTCATCTCTGTCTTAGCCAATTAAATACGATTATAAGAGGGCTTAAAGGTATTCAGTGCTCTTGAAATTCTTCAGTCTAGCAGCTGCTGGAGATTTTTCCGCCCATTTACCTGCAACATTTAACAGATAGTGATCATCTTACACATTTACTGAATTCCCCTGAAGATTTCAATCGCAATCGAAAAATATTTCACTTTTTTTTTTTTTGCACATCAGTGTGTTTTTCTGTTAGAAAGGGAGTCATTCTCGTATCTATCGAATGTTGCCTTAGATTACCGTACATACATGTTATAACCTGAATCAAAACATACTTGAAAACTGTACAAGAAAAAAATTTATCTAAAGGGGATTTTTTTTAAAGGTGTTGGGGTTAAATAGTATTTTATGTTTATTTTTTTTAGGAAAGCATTTGAACAGTTTCTAGATTCATTGTCAGGAAATGTAACAATACGCTTTTGCCATGATGTTCACTAGTAATTTTTTTTTGTGTTCAGTAGGGAATTGGAATGTAAAAATGTTAAGATGACTTCACAAACAAAATGGTTTGTAATAAAGACTGCCCAAGGTCTTTTCTTTTGGAGAAGAATCTTCTTGTAATAGCAATACTCTACTAAGCTGTTGTTTTTTGCTCAATTTTTACACTTTTATGCAACTTTAATAAAAATGATTTTGTGGCACAATGTGGATTTTGATGCATTGAATATTCCAAAATGTAAATCTTAAAATCTGCAATGATGTTTCTGTTTTGTTATTCTGTTTAAAATATTTTACTCTTTCAGTTAAATGGTTAATGCTAATGTCTCCTTCAACCCATATGAGATCCCCGCAGCATTGTACTACCACCATGTTTCACTGTTTGAATGATATTTTCAACCAACGAGCTGGTTAAATGCCTCCCTCTTCGTTCTACAAAAACTATCAACACGTCTATGGCCAAAAAGTTTTTCCACATCTGGACAATGTACACATTTATGCCATGCATTACTTTCTCAAGTTGTCCTTAGCAAACTTCGAAGATTTTCTTTAGAAGTGGAGCCTTTTTTAGTTGACCGTCGTTGAGATATCAAATCAGCATAGCTATGTTTTGCATCGTATGCAAGTACTATATTATCATATAATGTATTATATTCTATGTTAACAATATTTCACTCTTTCTGTTAAATAAAAGTTTTTTCACTGGTCAGAATACATCATCTGTTCAAAATGCTAAAATATTAATATCTCTTTCAAACCAGACTTCCAGTACCAAACACACTAAATCATCCCCACAGCATTATACTCCCACCACCATGTTTCACTTAACAATATTTTCATTCATTAGCTGTTTGAATGCCTCCCCTGCTTTCTACAAAAAGTCAACATATCTATAGCCAAAAAGTTTTTTTAAATTGGACCAAAAAAACCCTGTATACCATGTATTACTCTCTCTGGCTGTCCTGAGCAAACTTGGAAGTGGTGTCACTTCTACAGAAATGGAGCCTTTCTTTGTCGACTGTCTTCGTTGAGATATCAAATCAACATAGATATGTTTGCATTGTAAGCAAGTATTAATATTTATCATATATATATATATATATATATATATATATATATATATATATATATATATATATATATATATATATATATATATATATATATATATATATATAAACAAACTTCTAATTTTAAAATCTTTCGCTTTATTTCTTCAAATAGAAGCCCTTTGAGTGGTCGGGATACATCTTCAGCTCAAAATGCTACGCATCTCATGCTAATATCATATCTGAAAACATTCAAACCGGTGAGCCTGCGAATTTTCACCTCGGGCTTTCTATTGGTTGCTGTCTATTGCGAGGCATGCCGTGATTGGCTGCTGCCTTGACTCGCTTGTGTTCGGATAAGCGCCGAGGAAGCAACAGACCTGTCCTCTGTCAACTTGCCATGAAATGCAAATTCCGTCGAAAATATGTAATATTTTCCGTCACGTAAATAGTACTCGGCAATAAGGTAAGATTTTTTGTTCTAGTCTAGGCACTTACAAGAGTTTGTTTGAAAGCTGTTACACGACGCCGTGTTGATGTCCCGTATCATGCGTCGGTTGCTGTACAGAGAGCTTTCATGGAGCTAACCAGGGACAAAGTAAATGTTTTAGATGTGACCTCAATAAAGATATTAAACAAGACGTTTCAAAACACGATACTTATTGTATTTATTCGATGTAGTACTCGATCACCACTGCACCGCGTTCTGTGGGACACTTCTGTTCACTGAATGAAGTGCGGAGTTGCTCATATGTAAAGCTAGTTTAACATTTACCAACTTAAATATTTAAATTTACGTATAACCGGAAACTCATAATACATCCAGCTGCACAATGTATACGGTAAATATTGAATGAGTGACGTTAATAAGATTTAAGTTAGCATTGTGATGGTGCATCGCGGCCTTAGATGATGGGACTTTAGCAAACCAGATAGGCGACCGTTAACATCTTCCTGTCAAACACATTACTATTGTCACAATAACGAGTGTCAAATGTACCCTGCCTTATTATTTTCTACTAGTAAACCAGAATTTGTTAAACATTGCACCTTTTGCTTCCGTGCTCCTGGCAGCTAAGTTAAGTATCCTCTAGAGGTCTTCAGTGTGGTCAGTGTTTTGTTTCTAATTTATCTCAAACTGTAAACCCCTTTCCATATGAAGCAATAGTACTGTATTATGCACAATTGTATACTTAGCTTGTATAGTGTGTTATATTTAAATACATACTACATCATGCTCTTCCATAGTAAGCCAGATTGTCTATTGCAGTTATGGTGTTCTTCAACTTGTGCATTATAAACTCTCTCAAGAATTATGGAATTGAAATTCTGAAGGTTGTCTCCTCCATAAACACAAGAAACTAAAGAAGAGTACACCCCAATAATAGTTTTAGGAGAAAAGCCACACTTAATGGGTTGGTCACACTACTCCTGAACAACACAGAATTTCTCAATGAGAAATGACAAAAATATGTCATTAATTTTTTTTTTCCGCTTTAAATCATGTCTAAACTATAACAGGTTGCTCCTCTAATCTTGAGTGATCAAGATTATCAGTGATGAATATTGAGTAATCATAAAAGCTCACGGACCAGACCCTGCCAATATGGTGGTGTTAGATTTTGTTGTATTTGGCGCAGCAGTCTTTGGGTGGCTCGCCAATGTATTAGATTACTCTAATACATAAAATAAGTAAGCTTGACCAGAGATCTTTTGAGGAGAAGATTTATTGAAGGTTTCAGTGTAGCAGATCATCATACAGTGAAGGTTTTGGTCTTTCCTGGTCAACCTTCGAATCTTAACCTACTGTGCCTTGGAGATTGAGTGTCTTTTAAATGCAGAAGGATTGTTAAAGGAACCCCCACAATTATAATATCAAAGAAGGTGACTGACCTCCTAGAGCCTATCAACACAAGACTGATGAATGTGTGGGGGTCTGTAGCATTCTATTGATGCTATCAGAGACACTCAATGTAAATACATGATACAGTTAAATAAGCAAAATCCTTCAATCCCCCCTGAGATCATTTTTGATCTTAAAACATTATTTAACACTATATCATGTCCTACAGGCTGCAAGGTTGGCTTGCTGTCGAAGATCTTTAGGCTTCTAAAGAACTTCTCTTCTTGATAGCTTTGTTAATGGAGGTCCAGGATTCCGAAGGGTTACAGAAGCTTGAGAGTTCATGTAACCTTCTGGTGGCCTTTGAAATGGGTCACATCCAGAGTGCAGTTCAAATGGCTCCCAGTCCATGTAATACAGAGGCATATTTTTGTCATAATGTGGAAGATCTTTGAAATTACAGTCCTTTGGTCCAGGGCTCTTGAAGCCTCTGTTGGTGCGATGGACTTGCAGGTCTCTAACAGGTAGATCATCTCGGACAGGCTCAGATGAATATGTATTGACTGTTTCGATGGGCAGACTCAAGTTGTCATTGAGTTCCTGATCCTTGTATGTTCCACCTTCTGTGTCAGTGTCCTTGTATTCAGAAGTGTGATGGCTTTCTGCGGCGCACACACTGTCTTCGCTGTTATCTGCTGTCAGCTTCCAAGTACCATTAGCTTTTCTCAGTAGCATACTTGGACTGTTAGATGTAGTTAGTTTTTCACCCAGAATACCATGCTTTTCAAGCCGTTGAACTACTGAAGGTATTCCTTGGATAGATTCTTGGCTGCTTGGTTGTATTCTCTCAGGGAATGATGGTGGGTGCATTTGAAACAGTCCACAGTCATCTTTATTCTTTGACCAGATGCTGCGCTGTTGCGAATCAGTCTGTTCAATTCTTCTCAAATTCCATCTTGCCTTTCCATTTTCAAAGGAAATTGATGAATTTAATTGCAACAGTATGTCCAGTCCTAATAAAGGTTGTGTGATATTTCCAACCCAAACATTTCTTTCCACTTGGTAAGGTCCAAAACATAGAACAACAGGAGTAGTTCTTGTTAGGGTGATGCTCCCCCTCCCTGCTCCACTTGCGGTGATGTGCTCCTGACTGAGTGAAAGCTCCATTTTGTCAGCCAGTGATGAAGGTATGACAGTTAGTTCAGCTCCAGTGTCCAGTAAAAAGGAGATCTCAGAGTCATTTATTTTTGCACATACATAAAGGCCATCCTCTTTTTGATGAACTGCCGCAAGCAGGCATCGCAGGGAGGGGTGTACTAGTTTCCCTGCTGCTCCACAGCTTTCAGAAGAATTTTTTTCCGATCTTCAGGAAGCTGTCGAAATCTCTCATCCAAGTCACTGTCATCCTTGTTTTCATTTCTCAGTCTCAATTTGCAGTCACGAACCCAGTGGCCTTCTTTGTGGCAATAATTACAGTTTCCTTGTCGATGTGGTTTTGTATGATGAAACCGGCGACTTCCTTTTTCTTCATCAGTTCTCATGGTTCTGCCATACTGTGTGTGCAAAGTTCGGAGTTTAAACTCATGCGTCCTCTCAATTTTTGTTGCCCACTCAACAATCTGATTGAAGGTTGTTCCTGAGCTATCCCAGTCATCATATCGGATTTTGAGCGCTTTTGAGATTTCTGTTTTCAGTCCATTTATGAAAGCAGTTTTCAGTGGCATGCTAGTGTTCTTTTCAAGATCATCATCGTCATTTAAACCAGCATGTTCCAGCCAAATTTGTCTGAACCGCTCCTCATATTTCCCAACAGCTTCTTCTGTTTTCTGAACACATGAAGCAATCTTTGTCCAGTTCACTTCTGCAGGTTTCAGTTTGAACAGAAAGGTTTGAATGGCGTTCCATCCATCCTCAATGTTTTCTTGAGATTCACCCACATTGCTTTCAACAGTTCTAGTCAATGCTCTTTGGTCACTGTCCCTTAGATTCACATTCAGGATCATGGCTCCATCTAATGGGTGCAGGTTGTAGATCTTCTGTAGACGCTGGAGAGTTTGCCAGACTTTGCGTGGTTGTTTGTAAACATCTGGCAGATCCTTTGACCATTTGTCGATCTGTTCAGGAGTTGCTGGTTGATATGTTTTACAGGGAACATACTTCTTAACAGTTCTTTTGACAGTGCGGGTTCGTCGTTCACCAGCCTCCTCATATTCTTCCTCATTGTCCACTTCAATTGCTGTCCTTCGACTCTTAATGACCACAGGAGCAAGTCGAACCTTTATGTGGTCCTTGTTCACAGCATTTGTTTCATGTTCAGACTCACTACTGTAAGGACTTTCAGATGAGCTGCTGTCCCTTTGTCCTTGGAAACGGTTCTGATCCTCAATTTTCTTGAGTTTCTTGAAAGGATATAGTGACTCTTTCTTTGGTTTACAATCCTTGGTTTTAGTTGGTTTAGAAAACAATTTGAAAAGCTTGTCATTGTCTTTTGAAAGTTTTTCATTGCTCTTTTTGCATTGCAGTTGTTCAGCAAGTGCTCGTACTTTTGCTTTCTCTGCACTGATCTCTCGACGAAGTTTGTCAGTCTCACATTTGTATAAATGTTGTCTAATTTGCTTTCCCAAAAGTACGCATAATCCATCTCTCCGTGTGTTTGTCCTCAGACGAAGTGTCTTCCCATAGACTCTTTTAATGTCTGGTAGATCCCATAATCCATCTTCTGATTGTTTAATCCCATACTTTTTGCAAATGTCCTCATGGCATATTATCAAATTCAGTCTTTTGTCAAGATATTCAGACAGGTTGTCCAACATTTCATTGATGTTGATTTCTGGAGGGTCAGTCCCATGCTTTTCTGAAGTTGGTTTGGGTGTTGATTTAGCCATTGTTGTGCAGCAGATGGGCTCTCAAAGGTGTGAAAGTTGCTTCACATGTAAATTCTCAGCAATCTAATCTGACTTTCCTAGCTAGACTTACTTAGTTCATAAAGCTGTTCTTCGATTAACTTTAGAAATCTGCTTTTTTTTCTGTTGGAAGGCACTCAAACTTAAAGTTACGATTCTCTAACTCTGTTGGAGAATATGGTTTCCTATATAGAGTGGCTACTGAATTAGCACCCAGTCAAGAATTCCTAATTCTTGCAGCAACATCAGTCCCACTATTCTGTGGCTCCTACAGTCTTTGGACAAATGATGTTTCTTCAAAATCCAAAGAAAGACTAAGCCTGAAATTTCCTCTGCTCCTACAATCTCATGATATAAGGACTAAATTGTGTTCAACAATTCCTACAAATATCAAGAGAAAGGACTAAGCCTGAAATTTCTTCTGCTCCTACAATCTCATGATATAAGGACTAAATTGTGTTCAACAATTCCTACAAATACCAAGAGAAAGGACTAAGCATTTAGTTTACACTGCTCCTACAATCTCATGATATAAGGACTAAATTGTGTTCAACAATTCCTACAAATACCAAGAGAAAGGACTAAGCCTGAAATTTCCTCTGCTCCTACAATCTCATGATATAAGGACTAAATTGTGTTCAACAATTCCTACAAATATCAAGAGAAAGGACTAAGCCTGAAATTTCTTCTGCTCCTACAATCTCATGGATATAAGGACTAAATTGTGTTCAACAATTCCTACAAATACCAAGAGAAAGGACTAAGCATTTAGTTTACACTGCTCCTACAATCTCACGATATAAGGACTAAATTGTGTTCAACAATTCCTACAAATACCAAGAGAAAGGACTAAGCATTACTTCACTGTATATCTGGCTACTCTACACTTGATCATTAAGCTGCTTACTTTTGTCTTTCTAGATTCTTTAAGAGAGCTGACAGATTTCACTCACCAAAGACCTTTGAAAGTTTTACTCTGCTGCACTTCAATTGTAGATTCTCAGAGTCCAAGATGCTTCCACAAAAAGATGCAGGTTATAATTCCACAGATCCAGTCAGTTGTTCTTCTTTTCAGTTCAGTTGATGAGTTATCCTGTTTCAGTCTCTCCTGGCTGGCTCGCCAAATTGTTAGATTTTGTTGTATTTGGCGCAGCAGTCTTTGGGTGGCTCGCCAATGTATTAGATTACTCTAATACATAAAAGAAGTAAGCTTGACCAGAGATCTTTTGAGGAGAAGATTTATTGAAGGTTTCAGTGTAGCAGATCATCATACAGTGAAGGTTTTGGTCTTTCCTGGTCAACCTTCGAATCTTAACCTAACCGTACCTTGGAGATTGAGTGTCTTTTAAATGCAGAAGGATTGTTAAAGGAACCCCCACAATTATAATATCAAAGAAGGTGACTGACCTCCTAGAGCCTATCAACACAAGGTGATTGATTGCCAATCATCACAAGACTGATGAATGTTAGGGGGTCCGTAGCATTCTATTGAGGCTATCAGAGACACTCAATGTAAATACATGATACAGTTAAATAAGCAAAATCCTTCAATCCCCCCTGAGATCATTTTTGATCTTAAAACATTATTTAACACTATATCATGTCCTACAGGCTGCACGGTTGGCTTGCTGTTGAAGATCTTTAGGCTTCTAAAGAACTTCTCTTCTTGATAGCTTTGTTAATGGAGGTCCAGGATTCAGAAGGGTTACAGAAGCTTGAGAGTTCATGTAACCTTCTGGTGGCCTTTGAAATGGGTCACATCCAGAGTGCAGTTCAAATGGCTCCCAGTCCATGTAATACAGAGGCATATTTTTGTCATAATGTGGAAGATCTTTGAAATTACAGTCCTTTGGTCCAGGGCTCTTGAAGCCTGTGTTGGTACGATGGACTTGCAGGTCTCTGACAGGTAGATCATCTCGGACAGGCTCAGATGAATATGTATTGACTGTTTCGCTGGGCAGACTCAAGTTGTCATTGAGTTCCTGATCCTTGTATGTTCCACCTTCTGTGTCAGTGTCCTTGTATTCAGATGTGTGATGGCTTTCTGCGGCGCACACACTGTCTTCGCTGTTATCTGCTGTCAGCTTCCAAGTACCATTAGCTTTTCTCAGTGGCATACTTGGACTGTTAGATGTAGTTAGTTTTTCACCCAGAATACCATGCTTTTCAAGCCGTTGAACTACTGAAGGTATTCCTTGGATAGATTCTTGGCTGCTTGGTTGTATTCTCTCAGGGAATGATGGTGGGTGCATTTGAAACAGTCCACAGTCATCTTTATTCTTTGACCAGATGCTGCGCTGTTGCGAATCAGTCTGTTCAATTCTTCTCAAATTCCATCTTGCCTTTCCATTTTCAAAGGAAATTGATGAATTTAATTGCAACAGTATGTCCAGTCCTAATAAAGGTTGTGTGATATTTCCAACCCAAACATTTCTTTCCACTTGGTAAGGTCCAAAACATAGAACAACAGGAGTAGTTCTTGTTAGGGTGATGCTCCCCCTCCCTGCTCCACTTGCGGTGATGTGCTCCTGACTGAGTGAAAGCTCCATTTTGTCAGCCAGTGATGAAGGTATGACAGTTAGTTCAGCTCCAGTGTCCAGTAAAAAGGAGATCTCAGAGTCATTTATTTTTGCACATACATAAAGGCCATCCTCTTTTTGATGAACTGCCGCAAGCAGGCATCGCAGGGCGGGGTGTACTAGTTTCCCTGCTGCTCCACAGCTTTCAGAAGAATTTTTTTCCGATCTTCAGGAAGCTGTCGAAATCTCTCATCCAAGTCACTGTCATCCTTGTTTTCATTTCTCAGTCTCAATTTGCAGTCACGAACCCAGTGGCCTTCTTTGTGGCAATAATTACAGTTTCCTTGTCGATGTGGTTTTGTATGTTGAAACCGGCGACTTCCTTTTTCTTCATCAGTTCTCATGGTTCTGCCATACTGTGTGTGCAAAGTTCGGAGTTTAAACTCATGCGTCCTCTCAATTTTTGCTGCCCACTCAACAATCTGATTGAAGGTTGTTCCTGAGCTATCCCAGTCATCATATCGGATTTTGAGCGCTTTTGAGATTTCTGTTTTCAGTCCATTTATGAAAGCAGTTTTCAGTGGCATGCTAGTGTTCTTTTCAAGATCATCATCGTCATTTAAACCAGCATGTTCCAGCCAAATTTGTCTGAACCGCTCCTCATATTCCCCAACAGCTTCTTCTGTTTTCTGAACACATGAAGCAATCTTTGTCCAGTTCACTTCTGCAGGTTTCAGTTTGAACAGAAAGGTTTGAATGGCGTTCCATCCATCCTCAATGTTTTCTTGAGATTCACCCACATTGCTTTCAACAGTTCTAGTCAATGCTCTTTGGTCACTGTCCCTTAGATTCACATTCAAGATCATGGCTCCATCTAATGGGTGCAGGTTGTAGATCTTCTGTAGACGCTGGAGAGTTTGCCAGACTTTGCGTGGTTGTTTGTAAACATCTGGCAGATCCTTTGACCATTTGTCGATCTGTTCAGGAGTTGCTGGTTGATATGTTTTACAGGGAACATACTTCTTAACAGTTCTTTTGACAGTGCGGGTTCGTCGTTCACCAGCCTCCTCATATTCTTCCTCATTGTCCACTTCAATTGCTGTCCTTCGACTCTTAATGACCACAGGAGCAAGTCGAACCTTTACGTGGTCCTTGTTCACAGCATTTGTTTCATGTTCAGACTCACTACTGTAAGGACTTTCAGATGAGCTGCTGTCCCTTTGTTCTTGGAAACGGTGCTGATCCTCAATTTTCTTGAGTTTCTTGAAAGGATAGAGTGACTCTTTCTTTGGTTTACAATCCTTGGTTTCAGTTGGTTTAGAAAACAATTTGAAAAGCTTGTCATTGTCTTTTGAAAGTTTTTCATTGCTCTTCTTTTCGCATTGCAGTTGTTCAGCAAGTGCTCGTACTTTTGCTTTCTCTGCACTGATCTCTCGACGAAGTTTGTCAGTCTCACATTTGTATAAATGTTGTCTAATTTGCTTTCCCAAAAGTACAGATAATCCATCTCTCCGTGTGTTTGTCCTCAGACGAAGTGTCTTCCCATAGACTCTTTTAATGTCTGGTAGATCCCATAATCCATCTTCTGATTGTTTAATCCCATACTTTTTGCAAATGTCCTCATGGCATATTATCAGATTCAGTCTTTTGTCAAGATATTCAAACAGGTTGTCCAACATTTCATTGATGTTGATTTCTGGAGGGTCAGTCCCATGCTTTTCTGAAGTTGGTTTGGGTGTTGATTTAGCCATTGTTGTGCAGCAGATTGGGCTCTCAAAGGTGTGAAAGTTGCTTCACATGTAAATTCTCAGCAATCTAATCTGACTTTCCCAGCTAGACTTAATTAGTTCATAAAAATGTTCTTAGATTAACTTTAGAAAACTACTTTTTTCTAAAAACTTTAAGGCACTTAAACTTAAAGTTACGATTCTCTAACTCTGTTGGATAATATAGTTTTCTATATAGAGTGGCTACTGAATTAGCACCCAGTCAAGAATTCCTAATTCTTGCAGCAACATCAGTCCCACTATTCTGTGGCTCCTACAGTCTTTGGACAAATGATGTTTCTTCAAAATCCAAAGAAAGACTAAGCCTGAAATTTCCTCTGCTCCTACAATCTCATGATATAAGGACTAAATTGTGTTCAACAATTCCTACAAATACCAAGAGAAAGGACTAAGCCTGAAATTTCTCTGCTCCTACAATCTCATGATATAAGGACTAAATTGTGTTCAACAATTCCTACAAATACCAAGAGAAAGGACTAAGCCTGAAATTTCTTCTGCTCCTACAATCTCATGATATAAGGACTAAATTGTGTTCAACAATTCCTACAAATACCAAGAGAAAGGACTAAGCATTTAGTTTACACTGCTCCTACAATCTCATGATATAAGGACTAAATTGTGTTCAACAATTCCTACAAATATCAAGAGAAAGGACTAAGCATTACTTCACTGTATATCTGGCTACTCTACACTTGATCATTAAGCTGCTTACTTTTGTCTTTCTAGATTCTTTAAGAGAGCTGACAGATTTCACTCACCAAAGACCTTTGAAAGTTTTACTCTGCTGCACTTCAATTGTAGATTCTCAGAGTCCAAGATGCTTCCACAAAAAGATGCAGGTTATAGTTCCACAGATCCAGTCAGTTGTTCCTCTTTTCAGTTCAGTTGATGAGTTATCCTGTTTCAGTCTCTCCTGGCTGGCTCGCCAAATTGTTAGATTTTGTTGTATTTGGCGCAGCAGTCTTTGGGTGGCTCGCCAATGTATTAGATTACTCTAATACATAAAATAAGTAAGCTTGACCAGAGATCTTTTGAGGAGAAGATTTATTGAAGGTTTCAGTGTAGCAGATCATCATACAGTGAAGGTTTTGGTCTTTCCTGGTCAACCTTCGAATCTTAACCTAACCGTGCCTTGGAGATTGAGTGTCCTTTAAATGCAGAAGGGTTGTTAAAGGAACCCCCACAATTATAATATCAAAGAAGGTGACTGACCTCCTAGAGCCTATCAACACAAGACTGATGAATGTGTGGGGGTCTGTAGCATTCTATTGATGCTATCAGAGACACTCAATGTAAATACATGATACAGTTAAATAAGCAAAATCCTTCA
>SRMA01027344.1:214010-226180 GCA_007224835.1 Danionella cerebrum
CTCTTCCCGCATCTTTTTACAAATCGTGCTCACAAGTCCATTCTTTTTCCCACTCATCACTGCCGCACCATCAGTGGTTAATCCCACGAGTTTATTCCACGGCAGGTTTATTTCAGTTACACATTTGCAGGATTTGCAACCACACTTCCCTGTGGTTGTGCCATGAATGGATTTAAATCCCAAAAGCTCCTCCGTAACACAAAAATTTGAGTTGACACCGGGGATGACGACTGACCGCTGGGCAGTATCAGACGCGTCAGTGCACTCGTCCACAGCGAGGGAAAAAGAAACAAAATCTTTCCCCTTTTCCATCAGCTGGTCATGCAGATTTGTGGCAAGATCACATATGCGCTCCGCTATTGTGTTCCTGCTCAGGCTTACGTTTGAAAAGGCCTGTTTTTTTCTCTGGGCACACTTGGTCACAAACTTCAGCATTATCTTTTTGATTCAGCGATTTCTTCTGCCACGATATAGCTCTCCTTTACAGCAGCCTCGTTTCGTGCTGTGGCTTTTTTTTTTAACATATTCTGTTGTAAAACCAAACCTCTTTTCATCTCCTCTACTTTCTGCCTCCTTTGAGTCGTGTCCAGGTCCTTGTGCTTGTCCTGATATTGTACTCCTTAGGTGCCAAACAGGTCTGTCTTTCAGATGTGTAAAAATATATTCCGTTTCCCACCTGTCCTGAAAAGTTCTGTTTCCCCCTTCCTTTTCATCATTTTTGGTAGTGGTAACACAGTGACACCTAGAGTTGTAGTATTAGGCTGGAGCATGTCTGGAAAGAACGCTGCTTGCTAGAAATCTACGGACACAAAGCTGGCGCGCCAAAACAACCGCAGAGCATTAGGTGATTTGTAGTATTTGCGTTGAATGCGGTGTTACAACAGCACCGCCACTGGATAATACTGGCAGACCAGCTCTAATGTTAATTTGATATTGCCCCATGGGCCAAATGAAATTACACCGGCCAGAGTTTGATACCTATGCTCTTGACGATCTGCTATCCCTTGCCGCATCAGAAGGGGTGTGAATTTCCTGCATCAGATCTCAAAAGCCGACAGTGTGCCTTATCCTTTGCGACTTATTTATGGATTTCAACTACAAGAACCTGCAGCCGACTCCATTTTCTCCCGTAGAAGTAGCGTGCTGCACACGGTAGGGTGCTGGGATATTTGACTGCGCAAAGCGTGCGTTTTCATTTCCGTGTGTGCGCAAAGACCACAAAATGGCTCCTTTGAAGAGACATGCTTACTAGTGATGGGCGGGTTGTGTATTTTTCCAACCTGCAAGCCACGCTTTTATGAAATTATTTGGCCCCAACTTCATCTATTATTACAATCCGAGCGCATGCTTTAATTGCGATTGTGAATCGCAGAGAAAGCGAGAATTAATAATGAATGAGAGAGACACAGTGTGCCAATTTTTTCTTTTTATTGACAATTATTGCCCTGTTTTTACAGTATGTTTTGGAAAAACTCTGCGTCAATATTAATAAATGCCATACAAATTTAATTGAAAGCAAATAAGACATTTGTTTTTCATTATTATTTATTATATGAAAATGAGAAACTATTGAAACAAAATCACAGATCTCTGCACAAGAAAATCCTTCACATTAAACAGAGAGATGTTCGTTTCACTTATGAAAAAAGAACCCTATGCTTGACGATCATTATTCAGCAGATCAGAATGCGCACTCGCTTGATGTGCTTGTGTTCGGGATACAGAGAATTGGTTGTAGGTTGTAGTTGTCATATGGCCGAACGATATGGCAATAAACTATAGTACAATATAATTCTTAGTTAAGGTCGATACAATATAATTCCTAAATCGATATTAGGGCTGAGTATTGTGACCAATTCAGCAATTTGATTCAATTCTAAATTTTATGATTTTGATTCAACATATACATAAAGAATAGGGTGCATAGGCATTGGTTATTGATTTACATCAATATGAAAAATAGAATGATGAAAGTCAAATCATAATCAAGTTGGATTTTTTTGTGTAACAGCAAATGCTCTAGCAACATCCAGATTATGGGTTTGTACCAGAGAAAGTGGCCGCTTAATGCATAAGTGTGCATAACCCAAATTTTTGTGTTTCTCGCGCCAATGGGCATCGCTATTAAACCACGCCCGCCAACGGGACATAAGCCCGAAAAGCAGGAGTGTATTTAATTTAAATTTTAATTTTCATCCCTTTAGGCATGGGTGTAAAAATCATTTTATTTTAGGCGCAATAAAATACATATTGTCCATATCACACAAACATTATAAAAATATGATTCCACATTTCCCTGGTTACTAAAGTACAAGAAAATTCAGCATTTTTTCACTTTTATTGAAGCTGCATTAGATGAAAAATTACAACAGTATGTCTGTATGAATATCATTTTTCACCTGCCCAAACACGACAAAAACTCACAGAACATTCAATATAAGACTCTGGAATTGTACATTTTGTTAGAAATCGTTGCTGAATACTATATTTTTGTGCACTGATACTTGCTGGGAATATTTTAAATGCAGGTGTCCCACAAACCACTTAAAAGTTTTCAGGCAGCTCTAGAGTGCTTCAATCTCTGCCAAACTCTGTTGGAAAGGGAGGTCGTTCTTATAGGTGCAGCCTGAATATCAAGGCTGAACAGGGTGTTCTCTTGGGTGGTTTGGAAGGAAGTAGGCTGATTAAAGGTTAAATCAAGAGTGTCTTGCATGGTCCAGAATAATTCAACACAATAATAAAAAAAATTAAGTATTATTTACACAAACCTAACTGTTATAAAATTGCCGCATTTACTTTTTGTTAAAAAATTCAAACTTTGATGCATTTTAGTGTGATATATGTACACACTCCAATATTTTCATGTTTTTCTGATATTTTGATACAAAGTGCATACTTTTAACGATGTTTGAAAATAAGTGCATTTTTTTTTTATTTGTGTAAGCATTGTTTGTTTGGAAAATCTTGATGAACTCTTAGGCTTTGTGGTCCCTGCAGGCTGGACTTCAGTCTGACTGAAGATGGTAATGGCTTGCTTCTGGATTTAAATGTGTACAGGTACTTGTTTTCTTGTTTTCTACAACTTAATTTCTCCGGTGAACATTTAAGTGTGTTTTGCTGTCATCTATGAGTTCTGTCTTAACAAAAGTTACTCTCACATTTTATGGATATTTCTCTGCTTGATGTGGATGTTCAGCCAACATATGTGAGAGTGAGGGTCAAAGGAAAGGTAGGTATCTCTATCCATCCCACTCTTGGCTCTGATGAGTTTGAACTGTAAAGCTGATTACCCAGCAGTATATCTACACTCATTCTTGTGCCTCGTTTCCTCCCGATCCAGCTTTTTGCACTTCCGAGCCGATACCGATACTGGTTCCCGATACCGGTCTATCCAACTGAGCATGTATTAAAGTTATTTAGCCTTCTTACTTAGTTATTAGAATCATATTGGAAATGGTTTTAGTTCTCTTCAGACCTGCGACAGTTTCAGTTTTAAAGGGTTCACTTCTGTTACCGACCCGGAAAAAAACGTGTTCTTTGGACTTTCGCGTTTTGACGCGCTGAAAGATTTACAAAAAAGCGGCGCATCTCGTTTGGATTGTTTAACCTCTTAAGCCCGAGAGTCCCCGGTACCGGGGACTTGCCCCCTTGTGCGTTACATTTTCGCTCATAGCTCGCTAACCCTGAGAATAACCCACACATATTAACACAGAAAATTATAATCTAATAATGGGGTTCCCGTTGATTTTTATTCCTGTCCCATCCTGATCACGAGATCAGAGTTGATCCCATCCCACAGGAATCTCACAGGAATCACGAGACCCGCGGTAAATCCTGACAAATGTCATCCTCTATGAGGTGTCACACTGGCAAAGTCCTGCACCTCTTCATCGCGTATTTTTAGTAGTGAATGGTTCCTTTGCCGCTGCTCACCGCACACAATCACTGTGGAGGCACCTCACATCGTATGTTCTGGCGATGTGACTATCGCGCATGCGCACATCGCGATATCGATGTCAAAACAGAATATCGTTCAGCCCTAGTACTTGTCATATGAAAATACTAAATAAGCCAGTAATTCTAGTCCAGATCTCGAAAAGTTTGTTGCTGCACTGTAGTTCATAACCAAATCCTGCTTGATTAAATTTTAGTTAACCCATTAATTCTGTTTTTGTTCAAGGCAAAAAAAATAAAAAATCAAATTTTTCCCTCGTCCCTGGCTAAAGATACAAGTATTTAAATGGCAGACTGTTTTTACTCATGTATTTTCCATTGATTGTATATAACACGTACGAAGCATCAGTGACGTCACCAATTGGTTTCTGGCAAAGTGAAATGGTGCTAAAAGTGTCCCTTTAAAGGTTGTGCCATTGCCTTCGTGAAAGTGTGTCACTTCCCGGTAATCGAAAAGGGCAAAGATCCACAGAGTAGAAACCACACTTGACGATCTAAAACGAAACACAAAAAATTAGGGGTGGGCGATATGAGTGAAAATTCATATCACGATATTTTCCACTGTCCAGACGGTATCGGTATTATATCATGATATGAGGGGAAAAAACTTGGACATCACATTTTAGTAGATCTTAATAACATTAGAGGCAAAATTTGCATTTTAACCTTATTTAAAGTGAGAGATTAGACAGAAAACTGGAAACTGTATTTGCCACTGTTTAATTCAAAAGGTGCAAATGTGCAACATGAGGTAGGCCTGTATGAATTAAATTAAACATTACATCAAATGAAAATACACCTTGTTAAAAATGAAAAAAACATCTCTCAGTAACAACCAATACTAACATTAACTTTCTTCAAGCTTTTTTCAATTGTGTCACTGGCCTTTGTTTTTCAAAAAAAAGTGCAAACCTGCAACATGTATTACATATTAAGTAAAATTAAATAAAATACTTTACCTTAAGCTCACAGGAGATATAGAAGATTATTACATAAAAAATAAGACCAATAATAATGCAAATATGTTAAACACTACGCTTCTCAACATGAACTTTTCAAACCCCATCTGCACATCAAGTCACTTTCTTCACAAGTTCTGTGCCAGGAACACAAGCCTGTTGACCATTTCTGGCTTCAGTGCCGCCCTACTACATGTGACAACATTGCCCCCAGTGCTGAATGCCCTCTCAGAGGGTGAACTTGTGGCTGGGATGCATAGATATTTCTTTGCAAGACAACTCACATGCGGGAAATTAGATCCATGAATACGCCACCGCTCCAAAGGATCAGCTTCGCTGTCTGGTGCCATCGCCAGAATGTAGTTGTTTAGCTCTTGCTCAACGATCTGCTTCTGTGAACATGAGGCAGATGCACTGCAGGTCTTCTTAAAGAAGCTGCCAAAGGCTCTTCCTGGGCTTCTTTGCTGATGGTAGTGGAGCAGTTGCTGCCTCTGTCTCCCTTTCAGGGTGATCCTCAGCAAGAGATGATTCTACCAGGGCACTGTTCTCTACCAGGAGGGCTTCAATCTCTGAGGCAGCTCTCACCTTAATCTCCTCCAGCTTCTCAGTAGTCATGTGCATGGTCTTAAATCTTGGGTCCATGAAGGTAGCCATGGTCAGAAGTTCATCAGTTGCAGAGTCAGAATACTTGTCATTCAAGTACTCAAGAACCTTAGTTTTAATCTCCTTGGTCAGCTCGGAATCATTCTCTTTTGGACTCAAAATTTCTGTAGTTAAGAGAACTATCTTCTTACACACCCCCGTGGCCTGAGAAATACGGGTTTCATTTTGGACACTCCTCTCTGAAAATAACAAAAAAACAAATTTGGGTTATTAAATGAACTCTGCTTTCTAATGTATTTCCTTTCTAGGGCCCGAAATGGAGGGGATTGCTGTTAATAATGAGAATTTAATTATAATATTTTACTTAACATGGTTTTGTGTTACCATGGTACCTTGGCTGGTTCAGGCCTTTTTCAGATAATCTAACGACAACAAAACCGCCAGTAGGTGGCAGCAGGTCCATGTTTTAATAAAGAATTATTAAATAATTTAAATCAAATAATTCGGTCAAAACGACTTAATTAGAAACGTAACTAGCTACTCAGTTTATGAATGGACCGTTAAATTACTGACTTAATTTGTAAAAACAACAGTTTCGTGTTGCTCTGCAATGTTGTATAAAATTAATAGAACATTTGCAACTGCTGCTGCCACCCTCCCGCATCCCCCTCAATTCGAGCCTCGTGTATATGAACAGTATTTCTAGATTAGAAGAGATTTATCTGACTTAAGATGTATTATTTTTTTCTTTCATTATGATAAGCATATTAAATGTTGGCTATTTAATCTTGAAACCTACCAATGGCATTGTGTAGCCTGTGTCCAAAACGTCCTAGGTTTTTCCAGCTGTTCACCTGCAGCGCTTTAATCATATTTGTTCCACTGTCAGTCGGTCGTCATACATACTTGACGTGTCTCTTTTAAACCCCAACACAAAAGTGCATCCTTCAGACCTGCTGCGATTATTTCGCCGGAATGGTCCTCTGGGAAATATGAAGATTGTAGGCATTTGTTTTGAAGTTTCCAGTCATCGTTAATGTAATGTATTGTGAGGCTTATGTATGGTTCTGTTGTGCGACTCGACCATAAATCAGCAGTGGTGGAGAAAAAAAGCAGCGTTACTTATTTCGTTGTAAACTCGCTTGCGACATTCATTATAAAGCTGTGGCAAGCATTTTGGCTAAAATACTTCCGGCTAGGAATCTCATATCTTGGTTCCAGAATCCGAATGAGCTTTCTGAAACCGTCTTTTTCCACAATGTGAATGGGCATCATGTCCTTGGCAATGTGATATGTTATTGCACTTGTTATCTCTTTCCAGTTTTTGCTCGCCTTGTCATAAGATGTGCCGGCAGCGAATGAAGACTTAATTGATTGCTGAGTGGAAGTCTTGGATGTTTTCGGACGTGCTCCGCTTTGTGCAATATCTGTTGCACGCATTTCGGTGCAGTCCTCATATTCCCGCACATGCACGGTTTTCAGGTGGTTAAACAGATTACTGGTGTTTCCACCTTTGGCTTCAACAACACAGCGACACAACCTGCATAGAACTGTTTGTTGGTTGACGTCGGAGATTTTAAAACCAAACCAGTTCCATATGATCGAGGAGCCTCCCTTCTTTTTAACCAGTTCTTCTTGCACTTCATCAGGACTTTCAGCGTGTTCGTTCATCTTGTTCACTTCTGCAGCCTGTGCTCGCCGGTGTTCCATTAATTCTGCCTCCGTATCTTTGTTAAAAGTTATAACAAAACAAATTAGTTTATATTTATAAATATATAGCGCCCACCCCTACAAAAAATAAACCGATAATAAAATCTAAAAACAAAAAACACAAGGAGTAGCAAAGTTTTTCAGATGAAATTTGCTGTAATGAACAACTCCAGAGGATAACGCTGATAACGGCTGAAAGAACTGTCAATCATCTGCCCGTCAAGAAACCACGCCCTTAAATTATGTGCAACTATAAAGCTTAATAAATCTTTAAAAAATTTGCCCCTCTCAGAGTGTTCATGAAGGTCATACCTAGAGATCTAAATCAACAAAACTAGTGGAGCCATGGGTGGAAATATACTTTTTTTTTAGCTCCAAAGTCATACCCAGCAGCAGCTGCACCACTCTCAGAACGCCAGCGTGAGTCTGGTGGGGTGGAGTCAAATACTGTTTTCAAATCTTTCTCACGAGTTCTTGGTTGTGAGACGGTGTTTGAGAACATGGTCACCGTTCCCTGCGATTCTGTTTAAAATCATGTCGCGTGAAATCCTCTGCTGTTGATCTCTTGTGCTGTTTAATTTCAGCTACGACCGGATGCTTCTCCAGAGAGCCTCTGTAGTCTCTTCTTCTGCTCTTCTCATTTTGTTCTAGAGCCCCGTCTATTGCTGCCTTTCCCGGCTGAAGACACGTGACCGGACGAGCCGTTCACACCATTTTACCTACACAGTGAAAACAAAAAAAAAACAGCTCGTGCGTTTCTTTAAAAATGACTGTGTTTTCCAGCTGGTGTGTACAATTACATTAGTGCTGTGTAATTAAGGCTAAATATTTACTGCATGCAGCTCCTGCATTAAAAATCACATAGGTGTGTAAAGGTCTTAAGGGTGTTTGAATGGGTTCAAGAGTCTGAATGTTCTGCATCTATGTTTTTAAATTTCAGCTGTGTTATTTGTGAATGTGTCACATGTTTGTGGGAGGGTAATATTACATGTTGTTATTCAAGTTTGCATTGGGATCATTTTGTAAATAAAAAATTACACACATGTGTAAGGTAAAAAAACAAATACGACATTTGCAGAATATGGCATGTTTTTCTTTTTAAATGTTTGTAATGATAATAAAAAGTCTAGCTACTAAAAGGGCAGGGTCTTTTAGTTCTTTTGTCACGTGACCACTCCCTTTATTAACCAACGCAATATATGAGCCACGACCCGAAAAATGTACGATAGTATTTCTCTAACTAAAAACTCTAACTAAAATTCATTATTTTGTGCTTACAAAGTATTTCTTCAGCATTTACAGCAGATGATTTAGCAGAATCTATGAATGATCCTGTGAAACATATGTTGATGAAGTGAACTGAACTAAAATATAATCAACACTTGCTCCATTTAAAAGCTCTTTTTATTCGTAGTTTTACATTTTATGAAAAGCCTCTTTTATTTATTATCTTTTTAATGTATTTTAATATTCTAATATAAAATTATGAACTGTCTCCATAATTGACTGTTTTATTTTGTTAGATGGTCAACTAATGCTCCTCGCCCATTGGCTGCTCTATACTGTCACTCAGTTTTTACAGCGGTCTGATTGGCTGAAACTCGTTGGATCCGATCTTTTACTGCAGAAAATGATCCTTGAGAGTAAAAAGATTAGCTTCTGTCGAGTATGTATTAATACACAGCTCATGACCTCTAAATTTTCCATTTTTTGTCTAGATAACAGCTGTATATAGTTTTAGCCGTTTATAGGGTTCATCGGGCTTACGTCACACGGCACAGAAAGAGCGCAAAACACGTGACCGTTACCGTAGTAACGTCACGTGTTTCAGTCACGAGTTCTCCGTGCAAGATTGGTTGAAATCGATGGTTTTCGTAAAGATCGTGTAAAATATGAACTCTTTGATCCAGTTTTACATATCCGTGCGCTTTTGAAACGCCATGGTGTAGATGTAGCGTCAAGTATTTACCTTGATTCTCTGGCAATCGATGTGGATTTAACTTTACTCCGTCGACAAGCAGGGTACGATGACTGGTCAATTTTCTACTTCGACGAGGTAAGAATTGTTAACTCAATCGATGATTATTGTAGCAAATTGAGCTAAACGTTAAATAAGGATTCAAATATGAATCACAAATAATTATTTTATCTGACCAACGAGCCAATAGCCAATTACGTTCCTCACAGATAACTCATAGGAGCAACAGCCAATGGGTGATGGGTAAACTTGCGCTTAAGCTAAACGTTGAAAAATTAAACCTGTATTTTTTATATACAGTATTTAACGATACATATATACAAAAAACTGTGTTAGGAAAAGAGTTCTTCTGCCTTGTTGATGTTAGCTTTTTGCTTTAGCACGACTTAAAAGGTAAAAAATTGATGTATCAGCCAATGTGTGCTGTGCATGCAGTGAGTGACAAAACAGAGTTCCCTTACATTTTTGGGTCCACCTCAAACTCCACTCTGCAGCATGCAGCAAATGCCACGATTTATCAGAGAAGGCTATAAACGGTCAAAGAAATAATATAAATACTTTAATTATTTACATTTTTACCTTCTGTCCTCTGTGTATCATAGTATAAACTGATGGTTGATGTGATATGTACGATAGTATTTCTGTAACTAAAAACTCATAAAATTCATTATTTTATGCTTACAAAGTATATCTTCAGCATTTACAGCAGATGATTTAGCAGAATCTATGAATAATCCTGTGATACATGTTCATGAAGTGAACTGAACTAAAATGTAATCAACACTTACTCCATTTAAAAGCTCTTTTTATTTGTAGTTTTACATTTTATGAAAAGCCTATCTTTCCTATTATCTTTTTAATGTATTTTAATATTCTAATATAAAATTATGAACTGTCTCCATAATTGACTGTTTTATTTTGTTAGATGGTCAACTAATGCTCCTCGCCCATTGGCTGCTCTATACTGTCACTCAGTTTTTACAGCGGTCTGATTGGCTGAAACTCGTTGGATCCGATCTTTTACTGCAGAAAATGATCCTTGAGAGTAAAAAGATTAGCTTCTGTCGAGTATGTATTAATACACAGCTCATGACCTCTAAAATTTCCTTTTTTTTGTCTAGATAACAGCTGTATATAGTTTTAGCCGTTTATAGGGTTCATCGGGCTTACGTCACACGGCACAGAAAGAGCGCGAAACACGTGACCGTTACCGTAGTAACGTCACGTCTTTCAGTCACGAGTTCTCCGTGAAAGATTGGTTGAAATCGATGGTTTTCGTAAAGATCGTGTTAAATATGAACTCTTTGATCCAGTTTTACATATCCGTTCGCTTTTGAAACGCCATGTTGTAGATGTAGCGTCAAGTATTTATCTTGATTCTCTGGCAATCGGCGTGGATTTAACTTTACTCCGTCGACAAGCAGAGTACGATGACTGGCCAATTTTCTACTTCAACGAGGTAAGAATTGTTCACTCAATCGATGGTTATTGTAGCAATTTGAGCTAAACGCTAAATAAGGATTCAAATATTATTCACTTATCTTAAAAAATGATTTTATCTGACCAACAGGAGCCAATAGCCAATTACGTTCCTCACAGATAACTGATAGGAGCAACAACCAATGGGTGATGGGTAAACTTGCGCTTAAGCTAAACGTTGAAAAATTAAACCTGTATTTTTTTGTATACAGCATTTAACAATACATATATACAAAGAAACTGTTAGGAAAAACTGTTTATGCTTTAGCATGACTTTGCCTATCACAGATTGTTGCTCCTGTCAGTCATCTGTCCCAGAGGAACGTGATTGGCTGTTGGCTCCAGTCAGTCATAGAGGAGGGTGATAGGCCGATCGGCCCAATTGGTCTTTTATATTAAGTATATTTTAAGCCTGAGAAGCCACATCTGACGCTAAAGCGATGAACGACGAACAGAAATCATTAACAATTGATCATCTTTGTGAGTTTACTTAAATAATCTTCCGTTTAATTGTCAAATAAAGTCATAGTTTCATTAGAGTGAAATGACAAACTTTCTGATGTTTACGAACTGCTTGGTTTAAACGTAATAAGAGATAAGTCATTGTAATAGATTAAATAACAAAATGTAATATTTAACGAAAATCATGCGTTGTGTTGAGTTAATAAAGTATTTATTAGCAGTTAATTTGAAAAATAAGTTTAAGGATAATTTTTTTTGCTAAAAGAGCTTATTTGATTATATTGTTATGATTCTGTGTGTAACAGTCACTATTTCAAACGATGTATGATTGCATTCAAATGCTGATTAGTGCTGCCTTGGGGGTTTTTTCTTTATCCTTTTGATCCGTTCCTGCTCATCATTATTCTGTCCGTTGAGCCTGGTCGTTTTGGACGACAGAGAAAGAAATATGGCTGTTTTTGCGCTGGACGTGAATAGCGGAAGCCAAGCTTTGAGGCGAGCCAACCCAAAGACCCGAATAACCAGCTGTGTCCCATTCCAGGTTCTAAAAGCCTACAGAGGGTACTTCCTACCCAACTTTCAGGCTACGGCTTGGGAGGATCCTCCGAAGGCTGCAAAACCCCTTGGTAAACGGGACGGTCAAGCCTCTACTCTTCTTCTGTTTGACTGTTTGCTTTATGGTGCATTAGCGCCATCAGCTGGATCCGTAGTTTGTATCCCAAATTGAATGAATGAAACGTTCTTGTATTATTAATATTTTTCTTTAAGTGATTCTTTTAAATTTATGTTTTGTCTCAAATAAATTTGTAAGATCACTGTAAGTTCTTTTGTTGCTTAATTTATTTTCCAGGGTTTTAGGGTTTATTTTTAATTGTTCTTTCTTTTTGCCTTGGTGTTGTGATGTAAGTGGACTTAAAATACGCTCTTGGGAGGATGCACACTTCTGGATTTGGACACAGCTATTGATCTCCGTCTACGTTCTGGACTCGAATCAACTGTACAATTGGGTCAGTTCCTTTGATTTG
>SRMA01027344.1:226200-254345 GCA_007224835.1 Danionella cerebrum
GCTCACCTGCATGGTTCTCTTCCCGCATCTTTTTACAAATCGTGCTCACAAGTCCATTCTTTTTACCACTCATCACTGCCGCACCATCAGTGGTTAATCCCACGAGTTTATTCCACGGCAGGTTTATTTCAGTTACACATTTGCAGGATTTGCAACCACAGTTCCCTGTGGTTGTGCCATGAATGGATTTAAATCCCAAAAGCTCCTCCGTAACACAAAAATTTGAGTTGACACCGGGGATGACGACTGACCGCTGGGCAGTATCAGATGCGTCAGTGCACTCGTCCACAGCGAGGGAAAAAGAAACAAAATCTTTCCCCTTTTCCATCAGCTGGTCATGCAGATTTGTGGCAAGATCACATATGCGCTCCGCTATTGTGTTCCTGCTCAGGCTTACGTTTGAAAAGGCCTGTTTTTTTCTCTGGGCACACTTGGTCACAAACTTCAGCATTATCTTTTTGATTCAGCGATTTCTTCTGCCACGATATAGCTCTCCTTTACAGCAGCCTCGTTTCGTGCTGTGGCTTTTTTTTTTAACATATTCTGTTGTAAAACCAAACCTCTTTTCATCTCCTCTACTTTCTGCCTCCTTTGAGTCGTGTCCAGGTCCTTGTGCTTGTCCTGATATTGTACTCCTTAGGTGCCGACACGTTGGCTCCACAAATGAGACAAACAGGTCTGTCTTTCAGATGTGTAAAAATATATTCCGTTTCCCACCTGTCCTGAAAAGTTCTGTTTCTCCCTTCCTTTTCGTCATTTTTGGTAGGGGTAACACAGTGACACCTAGAGTTGTAGTATTAGGCTGGAGCATGTCTGGAAAGAACGCTGCTTGCTAGAAATCTACGGACACAAAGCTGGTGCGCCAAAACAACCGCAGAGCATTAGGTGATTTGTAGTATTTGCGTTGAATGCGGTGTTACACCGCCACTGGATAATACCGGCAGACCAGCTCTAATGTTAATTTGATATTGCCCCATGGGCCAAATGAAATTACACCGGCCAGAGTTTGATACCTATGCTCTTGACGATCTGCTATCCCTTGCCGCATCAGAAGGTGTGTGAATTTCCTGCATCAGATCTCAAAAGCCGACAGTGTGCCTTATCCTTTGCGACTTATTTATGGATTTCAACTACAAGAACCTGCAGCCGACTCCATTTTCTCCCGTAGAAGTAGCGTGCTGCACACGGTAGGGTGCTGGGATATTTGACTGCGCAAAGCATGCGTTTTCATTTCCGTGTGTGCGCAAAGACCACAAAATGGCTCCTTTGAAGAGACATGCTTACTAGTGATGGGCGGGTTGTGTATTTTTCCAACCTGCAAGCCACGCTTTTATGAAATTATTTGGCCCCAACTTCATCTATTATTACAATCCGAGCGCATGCTTTAATTGCGATTGTGAATCACAGAGAAAGCGAGAATTAATAATGAATGAGAGAGACACAGTGTGCCAATTTTTTCTTTTTATTGACAATTATTGCCCTGTTTTTACAGTATGTTTTGGAAAAACTCTGCGTCAATATTAATAAATGCCATACGAATTTAATTGAAAGCAAATAAGACATTTGTTTTTCATTATTATTTATTATATGAAAATGAGAAACTATTGAAACAAAATCACAGATCTCTGCACAAGAAAATCCTTCACATTAAACAGAGAGATGTTCGTTTCACTTATGAAAAAAGAACCCTATGCTTGACGATCATTATTCAGCAGATCAGAATGCGCACTCGCTTGATGTGCTTGTGTTCGGGATACAGAGAATTGGTTGTAGGTTGTAGTTGTCATATGGCCGAACGATATGGCAATAAACTATAGTACAATATAATTTTTAGTTAAGGTCGATACAATATAATTCCTAAATCGATATTAGGGCTGAGTATTGTGACCAATTCAGCAATTTGATTCAATTCTAAATTTTATGATTTTGATTCAACATATACATAAATAATAGGGTGCTTTTTTCTTGAAAATGTAAAGGCATTGGTTATTGATTTACATCAATATGAAAATAGAATGATGAAAGTCAAATCATAATCAAGTTGGATTTTTTTGTGTAACAGCAAATGCTCTAGCAACATCCAGATTATGGGTTTGTACCAGAGAAAGTGGCCGCTTAATGCATAAGTGTGCATAACCCAAATTTTTGTGTTTCTCGCGCCAATGGCATCGCTATTAAACCAGGCCCGCCAACGGGACATAAGCCCGAAAAGCAGGAGTGTATTTAATTTAAATTTTAATTTTCATCCCTTTAGGCATGGGTGTAAAAATCATTTTATTTTAGGCGCAATAAAATACATATTGTCCATATCACACAAACATTATAAAAATATGATTCCACATTTCCCTGGTTACTAAAGTACAAGAAAATTCAGCATTTTTTCACTTTTATTGAAGCTGCATTAGATGAAAAATTACAACAGTATGTCTGTATGAATATCATTTTTCACCTGCCCAAACACTACAAAAACTCACAGAACATTCAATATAAGACTCTGGAATTGTACATTTTGTTAGAAATCGTTGCTGAATACTATATTTTTGTGCACTGATACTTGCTGGGAATATTTTAAATGCAGGTTTCCCACAAACCACTTAAAGTTTTCAGGCAGCTCTAGAGTGCTTCAATCTCTGCCAAACTCTGTTGGAAAGGGAGGTCGTTCTTATAGGTGCAGCCTGAATATCAAGGCTGAACAGGGTGTTCTCTTGGGTGGTTTGGAAGGAAGTAGGCTGATTAAAGGTTAAATCAAGTGTGTCTCGCATGGTCCAGAATAATTCAACACAATAATAAAAAAAATCAAGTATTATTTACACAAACCTAACTGTTATAAAATTGCCGCATTTACTTTTTGTTAAAAAATTCAAACTTTGATGCATTTTAGTGTGATATATGTACACACTCCAATATTTTCATGTTTTTCTGATATTTTGATACAAAGTGCATACTTTTAATGATGTTTGAAAATAAGTGCCTTTTTTTTTTTATTTGTGTAAGCATTGTTTGTTTGGAAAATCTTGATGAACTCTTAGGCTTTGTGGTCCCTGCAGGCTGGACTTCAGTCTGACTGAAGATGGTAATGGCTTGCTTCTGGATTTAAATGTGTACAGGTACTTGTATTCTTGTTTTCTACAACTTAATTTCTCCGGTGAACATTTAAGTGTGTTTTGCTGTCATCTATGAGTTCTGTCTTAACAAAAGTTACTCTCACATTTTATGGATATTTCTCTGCTTGATGTGGATGTTCAGCCAACATATGTGAGAGTGAGGGTCAAAGGAAAGGTAGGTATCTCTATCCATCCCACTCTTGGCTCTGATGAGTTTGAACTGTAAAGCTGATTACCCAGCAGTATATCTACACTCATTCTTGTGCCTCGTTTCCTCCCGATCCAGCTTTTTGCACTTCCGAGCCGATACCGATACTGGTTCCCGATACCGGTCTATCCAACTGAGCATGTATTAAAGTTATTTAGCCTTCTTACTTAGTTATTAGAATCATATTGGAAATGGTTTTAGTTCTCTTCAGACCTGCGACAGTTTCAGTTTTAAAGGGTTCACTTCTGTTACCGACCCGGAAAAAAACGTGTTCTTTGGACTTTCGCGTTTTGACGCGCTGAAAGATTTACAAAAAAGCGGCGCATCTCATTTGGATTGTTTAACCTCTTAAGCCCGAGAGTCCCCGGTACCGGGGACTTGCCCCCTTGTGCGTTACATTTTCGCTCATAGCTCGCTAACCCTGAGAATAACCCACACATATTAACACAGAAAATTATAATCTAATAATGGGGTTCCCGTTGATTTTTATTCCTGTCCCATCCTGATCACGAGATCAGAGTTGATCCCATCCCACAGGAATCTCACAGGAATCACGAGACCCGCGGTAAATCCTGACAAATGTCATCCTCTATGAGGTGTCACACTGGCAAAGTCCTGCACCTCTTCATCGCGTATTTTTAGTAGTGAATGGTTCCTTTGCCGCTGCTCACCGCACACAATCACTGTGGAGGCACCTCACATCGTATGTTCTGGCGATGTGACTATCGCGCATGCGCACATCGCGATATCGATGTCAAAACAGAATATCGTTCAGCCCTAGTACTTGTCATATGAAAATACTAAATAAGCCAGTAATTCTAGTCCAGATCTCGAAAAGTTTGTTGCTGCACTGTAGTTCATAACCAAATCCTGCTTGATTAAATTTTAGTTAACCCATTAATTCTGTTTTTGTTCAAGGCAAAAAAAATAAAAAATCAAATTTTTTCCTCGTCCCTGGCTAAAGATACAAGTATTTAAATGGCAGACTGTTTTTACTCATGTATTTTCCATTGATTGTATATAACACGGACGAAGCATCAGTGACGTCACCAATTGGTTTCTGGCAAAGTGAAATGGTGCTAAAAGTGTCCCTTTAAAGGTTGTGCCATTGCCTTCGTGAAAGTGTGTCACTTCCCGGTAATCGAAAAGGGCAAAGATCCACAGAGTAGAAACCACACTCGACGATCTAAAACGAAACACAAAAAATTAGGGGTGGGCGATATGAGTGAAAATTCATATCACGATATTTTCCACTGTCCAGACGGTATTATATCATGATATGAGGGGAAAAAACTTGGACATCACATTTTAGTAGATCTTAATAACATTAGAGGCAAAATTTGCATTTTAACCTTATTTAAAGTGAGAGATTAGACAGAAAACTGGAAACTGTATTTGCCACTGTTTAATTCAAAAGGTGCAAATGTGCAACATGAGGTAGGCCTGTATGAATTAAATTAAACATTACATCAAATGAAAATACACCTTGTTAAAAAATGAAAAAAACATCTCTCAGTAACAACCAATACTAACATTAACTTTCTTCAAGCTTTTTTCAATTGTGTCACTGGCCTTTGTTTTTCAAAAAAAAAGTGCAAACCTGCAACATGTATTACATATTAAGTAAAATTAAATAAAATACTTTACCTTAAGCTCACAGGAGATATAGAAGATTATTACATAAAAAATAAGACCAATAATAATGCAAATATGTTAAACACTACGCTTCTCAACATGAACTTTTCAAACCCCATCTGCACATCAAGTCACTTTCTTCACAAGTTCTGTGCCAGGAACACAAGCCTGTTGACATTTCTGGCTTCAGTGCCGCCCTACTACATGTGACAACATTGCCCCCAGTGCTGAATGCCCTCTCAGAGGGTGAACTTGTAGCTGGGATGCATAGATATTTCTTTGCAAGACAACTCACATGCGGGAAATTAGATCCATGAATACGCCACCGCTCCAAAGGATCAGCTTTGCTGTCTGGTGCCATCGCCAGAATGTAGTTGTTTAGCTCTTGCTCAACGATCTGCTTCTGTGAACATGAGGCAGATGCACTGCAGGTCTTCTTAAAGAAGCTGCCAAAGGCTCTTCCTGGGCTTCTTTGCTGATGGTAGTGGAGCAGTTGCTGCCTCTGTCTCCCTTTCAGGGTGATCCTCAGCAAGAGATGATTCTACCAGGGCACTGTTCTCTACCAGGAGGGCTTCAATCTCTGAGGCAGCTCTCACCTTAATCTCCTCCAGCTTCTCAGTAGTCATGTGCATGGTCTTAAATCTTGGGTCCATGAAGGTAGCCATGGTCAGAAGTTCATCAGTTGCAGAGTCAGAATACTTGTCATTCAAGTACTCAAGAACCTTAGTTTTAATCTCCTTGGTCAGCTCGGAATCATTCTCTTTTGGACTCAAAATTTCTGTAGTTAAGAGAACTATCTTCTTACACACCCCCGTGGCCTGAGAAATACGGGTTTCATTTTGGACACTCCTCTCTGAAAATAACAAAAAAACAAATTTGGGTTATTAAATGAACTCTGCTTTCTAATGTATTTCCTTTCTAGGGCCCGAAATGGAGGGGATTGCTGTTAATAATGAGAATTTAATTATAATATTTTACTTAACATGGTTTTGTGTTACCATGGTACCTTGGCTGGTTCAGGCCTTTTTCAGATAATCTAACGACAACAAAACCGCCAGTAGGTGGCAGCAGGTCCATGTTTTAATAAAGAATTATTAAATAATTTAAATCAAATAATTCGGTCAAAACGACTTAATTAGAAACGTAACTAGCTACTCAGTTTATGAATGGACCGTTAAATTACTGACTTAATTTGTAAAAACAACAGTTTCGTGTTGCTCTGCAATGTTGTATAAAATTAATAGAACATTTGCAACTGCTGCTGCCACCCTCCCGCATCCCCCTCAATTCGAGCCTCGTGTATATGAACAGTATTTCTAGATTAGAAGAGATTTATCTGACTTAAGATGTATTATTTTTTTCTTTCATTATGATAAGCATATTAAATGTTGGCTATTTAATCTTGAAACCTACCAATGGCATTGTGTAGCCTGTGTCCAAAACGTCCTAGGTTTTTCCAGCTGTTCACCTGCAGAGCTTTAATCATATTTGTTCCACTGTCAGTCGGTCGTCATACATACTTGACGTGTCTCTTTTAAACCCCAACACAAAAGTGCATCCTTCAGACCTGCTGCGATTATTTCGCCGGAATGGTCCTCTGGGAAATATGAAGATTGTAGGCATTTGTTTTGAAGTTTCCAGTCATCGTCAATGTAATGTATTGTGAGGCTTATGTATGCTTCTGTTGTGCGACTCGACCATAAATCGGCAGTGGTGGAGAAAAAAAGCAGCGTTACTTATTTCGTTGTAAACTCGCTCGCGACATTCATTATAAAGCTGTGGCAAGCATTTTGGCTAAAATATTTCCGGCTAGGAATCTCATATCTTGGTTCCAGAATCCGAATGAGCTTTCTGAAACCGTCTTTTTCCACAATGTGAATGGGCATCATGTCCTTGGCAATGTGATATGTTATTGCACTTGTTATCTCTTTCCAGTTTTTGCTCGCCTTGTCATAAGATGTGCCGCCAGCGAATGAAGACTTAATTGATTGCTGAGTGGAAGTCTTGGATGTTTTCGGACGTGCTCCGCTTTGTGCAATATCTGTTGCACGCGTTTCGGTGCAGTCCTCATATTCCCGCACATGCACGGTTTTCAGGTGGTTAAACAGATTACTGGTGTTTCCACCTTTGGCTTCAACAACACAGCGACACAACCTGCATAGAACTGTTTGTTGGTTGACGTCGGAGATTTTAAAACCAAACCAGTTCCATATGATCGAGGAGCTTCCCTTCTTTTTAACCAGTTCTTCTTGCACTTCATCAGGACTTTCAGCGTGTTCGTTCATCTTGTTCACTTCTGCAGCCTGTGCTCGCCGGTGTTCCATTAATTCTGCCTCCGTATCTTTGTTAAAAGTTATAACAAAACAAATTAGTTTATATTTATAAATATATAGCGCCCACCCCTACAAAAAATAAACCGATAATAAAATCTAAAAACAAAAAACACAAGGAGTAGCAAAGTTTTTCAGATGAAATTTGCTGTAATGAACAACTCCAGAGGATAACGCTGATAACGGCTGAAAGAACTGTCAATCATCTGCCCGTCAAGAAACCACGCCCTTAAATTATGTGCAACTATAAAGCTTAATAAATCTTTAAAAAATTTGCCCCTCTCAGAGTGTTCATGAAGGTCATACCTAGAGATCTAAATCAACAAAACTAGTGGAGCCATGGGTGGAAATATACTTTTTTTAGCTCCAAAGTCATACCCAGCAGCAGCTGCACCACTCTCAGAACGCCAGCGTGAGTCTGGTGGGGCGGAGTCAAATACTGTTTTCAAATCTTTCTCACGAGTTCTTGGTTGTGAGACGGTGTTTGAGAACATGGTCACCGTTCCCTGCGATTTTGTTTAAAATCATGTCGCGTGAAATCCTCTGCTGTTGATCTCTTGTGCTGTTTAATTTCAGCTACGACCGGATGCTTCTCCAGAGAGCCTCTGTAGTCTCTTCTTCTGCTCTTCTCATTTTGTTCTAGAGCGCCGTCTATTGCTGCCTTTCCCGGCTGAAGACACGTGACTGGACGAGCCGTTCACACCCTTTTACCTACACAGTGAAAACAAAAAAAAACAGCTCGTGCGTTTCTTTAAAAATGACTGTGTTTACCAGCTGGTGTGTACAATTACATTAGCGCTGTGTAATTAAGGCTAAATATTTACTGCATGCAGCTCCTGCATTAAAAATCACATAGGTGTGTAAAGGTCTTAAGGGTGTTTGAATGGGTTCAAGAGTCTGAATGTTCTGTATCTATGGTTTTAAATTTCAGCTGTGTTATTTGTGAATGTGTCACATGTTTGTGGGAGGGTAATATTACATGTTGTTATTCAAGTTTGCATTGGGATCATTTTGTAAATAAAAAATTACACACATGTGTAAGGTAAAAAAACAAATACGACATTTGCAGAATATGGCATGTTTTTCTTTTTAAATGTTTGTAATGATAATAAAAAGTCTAGCTACTAAAAGGGGCAGGGTCTTTTAGTTCTTTTGTCACGTGACCACTCCCTTTATTAACCAACGCAATATATGAGCCACGACCCGAAAAATGTACGATAGTATTTCTCTAACTAAAAACTCTAACTAAAATTCATTATTTTGTGCTTACAAAGTATATCTTCAGCATTTACAGCAGATGATTTAGCAGAATCTATGAATAATCCTGTGAAACATATGTTCATGAAGTGAACTGAACTAAAATATAATCAACACTTGCTCCATTTAAAAGCTCTTTTTATTTGTAGTTTTACATTTTATGAAAAGCCTCTTTTATTTATTATCTTTTTAATGTATTTTAATATTCTAATATAAAATTATGAACTGTCTCTATAATTGACTGTTTTATTTTGTTAGATGGTCAACTAATGCTCCTCGCCCATTGGCTGCTCTATACTGTCACTCAGTTTTTACAGCGGTCTGATTGGCTGAAACTCGTTGGATCCGATGTTTTACTGCAGAAAATGATCCTTGAGAGTAAAAAGATTAGCTTCTGTCGAGTATGTATTAATACACAGCTCATGACCTCTAAATTTTCCATTTTTTTGTCTAGATAACAGCTGTATATAGTTTTAGCCGTTTATAGGGTTCATCGGACTTACGTCACACGGCACAGAAAGAGCGCGAAACACGTGACCGTTACCGTAGTAACATCAGGACTGAGCGAGCACGTCACGTGTTTCAGTCACGAGTTCTCCGTGAAAGATTGGTTGAAATCGATGGTTTTCGTAAAGATCGTGTAAAATATGAACTCTTTGATCCAGTTTTACATATCCGTGCACTTTTGAAACGCCATGGTGTAGATGTAGCGTCAAGTATTTACCTTGATTCTCTGCCAATCGGCGTGGATTTAACTTTACTCCGTCGACAAGCAGGGTACGATGACTGGCCAGTTTTCTACTTCGACGAGGTAAGAATTGTTAACACAATCGATGTTTATTGTAGCAAATAACTAAATGAGCTAAACGCTAAATAAGGATTCAAATATTGATCACTTATCTTAAATAATTATTTTATCTGACCGACAGGAGCCTATAGCCAATTACGTTCCTCACATATAACCGATAGGAGCAACAGCCAATGGGTGATGGGTAAACTTGCGCTTAAGCTAAACGTTGAAAAATTAAACCTGTATTTTTTGTATACAGTATTTAACAATACATATATTAAAAAAAACTGTTAGGAAAAACTTTTTGCCTTAGCATGACTTTGCCTATCACCGATTGTTGCTCCTGTCAGTTATCTGTCCCAGAGGAACGTGATTGGCTGTTGGCTCCTGTCAGTCATAGAGGAGGGTGATGGGCCGATCAGCCCAATTGGTCTTTTATATTAAGTATATTTTAAGCCTGAGAAGCCACATCTGACGCTAAAACGATGAACGACGAACAGAAATCATTAACAATTGATCATCTTTGTGAGTTTACTTAAATAATCTTCCGTTTAATTGTCAAATAAAGTCATAGTTTCATTAGAGTGAAATGACAAACTTTATCTGATGTTTACGAACTGCTTGGTTTAAACGTAATAAGAGATAAGTCATTGTAATAGATTAAATAACAAAATGTAATATTTAACGAAAATCATGCGTTGTGTTGAGTTAATAAAGTATTTATTAGCAGTTAATTTGAAAAATAAGTTTAAGGATAATTTTTTTTGCTAAAAGAGCTTATTTGATTATATTGTTATGATTCTGTGTGTAACAGTCACTATTTCAAACGATGTATGATTGCATTCAAATGCTGATTAGTGCTGCCTTGCGGGTTTTTTCTTTATCCTTTTGATCCGTTCCTGCTCATCATTATTCTGTCCGTTGAGCCTGGTCGTTTTGGACGACAGAGAAAGAAATATCGCTGTTTTTGCGCTGGACGTGAATAGCGGAAGCCAAGCTTTGAGGCGAGCCAACCCAAAGACCCGAATAACTAGCTGTGTCCCATTCCAGGTTCTAAAGCCTACAGAGGGTTTCTCCTACACAGTCTTTAAGGCTACGGCTTGGGAGGATCCTCCGAAGGCTCCAAAACCCCTTGGTAAACGGGACGGTCTAGCCTCTACTCTTCTTCTGTTTGGCTGTTTGCTTCATGGTGCATTAGCGCCATCAGCTGGATCCGTATTTGTATCCCAAATTGAATAAATGAAACGTTCTTGTATCATTAATATTTTTCTTTAAGTGATTCTTTTATATTTATGTTTTGTGTCTAATAAATTTGTAAAATCACTGTAAGTTCTTTTGTTGCTCAATTTATTTTCCAGGGTTTTTGGGTTTATTTTTAATTGTTGTATTTCTTTCTTTTTGCCTTGGTGTTGTGACGTAAGTGGTCTTAAAATACGCTTCTGGGAGGATGCACACTTCTGGATTTGGACACAGCTATTGATCTCCGTCTACGTTCCGGACTCGAATCAACTGTACAATTGGGTCAGTTCCTTTTTTTTTTTTCTTTTTTTTAGCTATTTCACTGTTGTTCATCATATGTTGCAATAACTTGATTTATTTAAATTATTTGGGATATTTTAAATACTTAGGTCACTGGTGTACCAGACTGTATTTGGGTTTTTCCTTTTAATTCTCAGTTTTATAATTTTTTTTTGTATTTCTGGCACTAAAGTAAGTAATTAACTAGCTTTCCTTTTTGATGCTAAAGTGAGCTATTCTATTCCGATTGTTTAGTATGATGACGCTTCCGGGTCCTGGCTCTCCGCTCTCCCATTGATAGACAATGGTCGACGGCAATGAAACTTTCATCTTCATTACATCAAAAACACTTCAAATCCGTTTTAAATATACAAGCATTATGTGTAGATTACCAACAATGTGAAATGTGCTGTTCCCTTTCATTGGTTTCCAGAGACATAGTCTGGAAACCAACTGATTGGGAACGAGTTACCTGAGAGTGATCTGGATCCGCAATATTAAAGGGCAAAGTTGTTTTGCCGGTGTAGGTAATTAGCAATCGAGGTAATTAAACCGAGTTCTTCATTCTGAAAACAAGCTAATATTTTTAATTGAAATGAAATAATTGTCTTGGTCTCTCTTTCTATGGCTACTGGTAATTTGTCTCTGCTCTGTCGCATTCAAAGCATGCACTCGGAGTGTGAGCAGACTAAAACATTAATCTGAATGTCGGGGTGCTCGTCGTTTCTCAATCAATTAGAGGATTCCTCCTGACCATTTTTCTTTCCAGTGCAGTAGCAGTTTTAGGCACAAGCAGAGCCTAAAGCACTGGCGCCTGCCCGGGGCACAAATTCAGAGTACTTGGAGAAAAAAGGTTTCACTGCGTCATCAACCTCTTTAACTTGTTTCAAATGAACTTGAAATAATAGTTTATATTTTTTATGCTTTAATAATGAAGGAATGTCAGTGTTCAGCGTTCCTTCCTTATGTGTGATGCTCTTCACACGTTTCCTCAAGCACGAGGATTCACTTTGACCTCTCTCCTGTAAATAGTTTCTATTTTATTTTAGTCATTGATGTTCATTATATGGAGTAGAGAAATAACAGTGTTTTTATAAAATTATTTTACATTTTTGCTGGAGTCCTGCAAATAGTTGGATTCACCCGGATCTACACGAATCATTCATTTTCAAACATGTTGTTTTCAGTCATATCGCCCAGCCCTACATCTAAAGATTTTATTGTAAACTTAACCTTCCCCTGATCATAATAAATGTCAACAACCATGAAAAAAAACTCACAATGAACCCGTAACAATTATTTTCAACATTTAACAACGATATGGCATGACCAAAAAGAAACAAAATCTTTCTCCTTTTCCATCAGCTGGTCATGCAGATTTGTGGCAAGATCACATATGCGCTCCGCTATTGTGTTCCTGCTCAGGCTTACGTTTGAAAAGGCCTGTTTTTCTCTGGGCACACTTGGTCACAAACTTCAGCATTTTCTTTTTGATTCAGCGATTTCTTCTGCCACGATATAACTCTCCTTTACAGCAGCCTCGTTTCGTGCTGTGGCTTTTTTAAACATATTCTGTTGTGAAACCAAACCTCTTTTCATCTCCTCTACTTTCTGCCTCCTTTGAGTCGTGTCCAGATCCTTGTGCTTGTCCTGATCTTGTACTCCTTAGGTGCCGACACGTTGGCTCCACAAATGAGACAAACAGGTCTGTCTTTCAGATGTGTAAAAAGATATTCCGTTTCCCACCTGTCCTGAAAAGTTCTGTTTCCCCCTTCCTTATCGTCATTTTTGGTAGGGGTAACACAGTGATACCTAGAGTTGTAGTACTCTAGCCACTAGATAATACCGGCAGACCAGCTCTAATGTTAATTTGATATTGCCCCATGGGCGAAATGAAATTACACGGGCCAGAGTTTGATACCTATGCTCTTGACGATCTGCTATCCCTTGCCGCATCAGAAGGGGTGTGAATTTCCTTCATCAGATCTCAAAAGCCGACAGTGTGCCTTATCCGTTGCGGCTTATTTATGGATCAATACTGAGCTGCAACAGGTCTTGCAACTACAAGAACCATTTTCTCCCGTAGAAGTATTGTGCTGCACACGGTAGGGTGCTGGGATATTTGAGCGTGCGTTTTTATTTACGTGTGTGCGCAAAGACCACAAAATGGCTCCTTTGAAGAGACATGCTTACTAGTGATGGGCGGGTTGTGTAATTTTTCAACCTGCAAGCCACGCTTTTATGAAATTATTTGACCCCAACTTCATCTATTATTACAATCCGAGCGCATGCTTTAATTGCGATAGAGCAGAGACAAACAATTACCAGCAGCTAAAAGAGAGACCAAGACTGGGAAAAATTATTTAGTTTCCATTAAAATTATTTGCTTATTCCGTTATTTCTATATTTTGGAAATCCTAGCGCAGTGAATCGCAGAGAAAGCGAGAATTAATAATGAATGAGAGAGACACAGTGTGCCAATTTTTTCTTTTAATTGACAATTATTGCCCTGTTTTTACAGTATGTTTTGGAAAAACTCTGCGTCAATATTAATAAATGCCATACGAATTAAAATTAAAAGCAAATAAGACATTTGTTTTTCATTATTATTTATTATATGAAAATGAGAAACTATTGAAACAAAATCACAGGTCTCTGCACAAGAAAACCTTCACATTAAACAGAGAGATGTTCGTTCCCTTTCAGTCGGTCCCGGAGATGTTAGTCGGGATTAGACCTACTGAATGGGAGCAAATCACCATGGGAGCGACTGCCGAACATATCAACGGGCAAATTAATTTGCAGGCGTAGGTGATTGATTAGCAATCAGCCGGGTATAAAGCCGGGCGTGCCTATGCTATCAGTATGCAACTTTCCTTCGGAGCTGACTGAGTGTGACTCTCTCTCCTAACTTTGACGTTACCCAGCTTGAAAGATTAGTAGGTTGCTTACCTTGGCTTATTGGTGTCGTCCTCTGCTATCACAGAATAGCAAGCCACCACACGCCAGCGCCTCAGATCTTTCCAGCAAGCCTGTCCAGTGTGTTTCCGCCGTTTTCTCAGAATCCTGTCCATTTTTCACGACACGATGAGCAAACGTGCACTTTTTCCGACGCGGCTCTCGTGAAGCGTGAGTGTTTGGACTGCAGCACTCTGCTGAGTCGCACGCGGAAGTTTTGGGTAGAGCGGTGTCAGGTGATTCCTCGCGTCATCCCCAAACACCAGGAGCGTGCTTCCCGTCTGGTCTGCGGGTGAATCGGACGGCGCTTTGGTGTCGCCCGGTACCTCGTATGATCCTGTAGACGATCTGCTCTCCCACGCAGCATCGGAAGGGGCGCGGCTTTCGGTTCTCCAGTTCAGCTGCCTCCTCCGGGATTGACAGGGGCTGGAGCCGGAGGCGTTCGCGGTGCTCTCACAGCCGCAGCCTCGATCGGCGGGAGGTGACTCCTCCCCCCCGATTCGATGCTATCGCGGCTGGAGAATTGGTGGCTAGGCAGGCGCCGGGACAGGTTCCCCGCATACCGCTAGTGCCTTTTCTCCCCGAGAAGCACGAGGAGCTCACTTATTCTGGCGGGCTCCCCTGCCTGTCAGGGGATTGAGCTCCTCCCTCTTCACCACTCTGGTCAATGCAGCAGATACGGGCTACTCTTCGATTCCCCGAGTGGGCAGGTTGTCGCGGTGCTTACCCCGACAGCGCTGCTGCTTGCCGGTCTCGCTCGGGTGTTCCCTCCAAAGCTGGGAGGTTTTCGTCAGCCCTGATGATGAGCGCTTATTCAGCTGCCGGGTAAATCTGCTGCATCATTGCATGCTATGGCGACCTTACAGGTCCTCCGTGACATGCACCAGGGTGGTGGTGACCAGCAATCTCTCTGAGACTCGCTTTCAGCCGATGATTTGTCGCCTCGTACTACAAGAACAACCGTGCTGAACATCGGTCACGCGATGTCCACGTTTGTGGTCCAGGAACGCCATCTGTGGTTAGAGCAGGCTTCAATGCATCCCGAGGACCGATTTCGGCTTCTGTACGCGCCTGTCTCCCCGGATGGCCTCTTTGGCGTCTCCGTGGAGATTTTCGTCAAAGCTCTCCATGATCAGGAAGCAGGCGGAGGGTCTGGGTATAGTTCCACGCCAGAAGCAGCGGGCGTTGCTTCTGTGCCGGAACCCTCTCCGTGCCGGTACGTCTCCCGCCATGGTTTACTCCTTCGACCTCTGGTCCGGGGAAAACCCCTGCATGCGGAAGACGGAGTCAACCTCGGCGGTTTTCGAAAGCAGACGAGGGTTTCTAGTGAAGCTCCCCTGAGGTTGGCAACTCGGGAGGATATGAGCTTGTCTTTGGGTCTGGTCTTCGACCCAGCTCCCCCAGAGGGCGGCACCTATTGTATCAAGACAGATCTCACTTCCTGCCCGAGAATAGTGGAGTCGCATGCTCTGCGATCTGGGGTTCCCCTTCCTCGGTCTCCGACGAAGACCCCGACTTGGGCGCGAGCTCCGCTGGCCATGGCAGAGAGCGCGGGGGCACAAAATTCCCTGCCCTCATCTGACCATCTCCCAGGGTCCGCCCCTGGTGAATCCGCCCACAAGTCCGCCTCCGGGCGGCCCCGCCATGGGGACCATCGGCACGTCCCGACCACACCCCCTGTCAGCTTACCTGGGAGCCAGGTGGAAGCTTCCCGGGGCCTCACAGTGGGTTCGCCTTGCTTATGAGGCGTGTGAGGTTCCCTGCCCTCTCCATTTGAGGGCCCACTCAACTCGCGGCATTGCTGCTTCGTGGGCGTTGACTAGAGGGGCCTCACTCGCCGACATATGTAGAGCTGCGGGCTGGTCTACACCTACACCTTGTCAGGTTTTACAACCTTGACGTGGGCTCTGTTCCTTCTGCGGTCCTGAGTGGTGGCAGTCACCCTTAGGGAATAGAGCAGGTGTACGCTTGCAGTACTCTCCTCATCATCGGAGAAGTACACCTTTCTAGAGCTCCCCCCTTTCGGGCGGCTCTCTCATCCTCCCCACTCCAGCATCTGACTGAGCGGAGCAGTCAGCGCTGCTAGGTTCTGTAGTGGTGGCTTTGCTTCGGCCTGGCCCCTGCAGAACTAGGGTCCAGATCTGGGAGTCCCTCTTCGGCTCTCCCTTTCTATGTTTTTCTATACAGCTCCCCCTCCAGGCGGCTAGTATGAACCTGTCCCGTTACACCCCTTGCCTTTGGCGAGTAACGATGACTTCCGTCTCTGCCGATTTTTCTCTTGCAGAGCGATGACACGCTGGTAGCCCTTCTGGCCTCGACGCGATCTCCGCCACTCCTCCCTGCGGGTCGAGGGGTGCCTCCTTCTAGTCGTCAGCATCAACCGAGTACAGCTAAGCTCTCAGTGTTGGACGACTCTCCCGTCAATGAGTATTCCGGGCAGGGGCAGAAGGAGTTCCCATTCAGGTACTACGGCCTTATACTAACCTCTCTTTTTGAGTTTAGTGCCGGCCTGTCTGGATGGACTTCGGGCATGGCCCTTTACAGAGGCTCCCATTCAGTCGGTCTAATCCCAACTAACGTCTCCGGGGCCGACTGAAAGGGAACGTCTAGACACAGAACGTCTCTTTCGAGGTTCTGTGTCTGTGTCACTCCCCAGAGTGCAGCGTCTCACCTGCAGCCTCCGCTGCTAGAAAGCACTCATCTCCCCTGTTTTGCCCCCCCCCGCACTCTCAGGTTTGGCTTAAGCACTCTTAGTTTAGCTTAGTTCTTCGTTTTTGAGTGTATCATTAGTTTTGTTATTGTTTCACACTTTCGATTACCACAGCAGTCGTGTGTTTCGTTTACAGCTCACCTTTTAGTTTATCCACGTCCCTTTCGTAACGTTCATCTGTTAGTTTAGGCTACTTTGGAACAATCCAGGGACTAATTTCGTTGGTGTGCGGTGGTACGGCTTGTGTGTGTGTTGTGTGAACCTGTATGTTAATTAGTTTGTTCTTTGATTTCTGTAGCATTCATTGTATTGTTTATTTATTTGAACTTGATTTTAAGACAAGGGGTATTTGAATTATTCTTAATCGTGTTTTGTATGGTTTATAGTTAATAAATTATAGTGTTTTGAATTGCAGGAGTTTGTGTTGTGTATTTGATAGCTTGCTCTTGAATTAATTTTCTTCTAGTTATACTTCCTCAATGTGCGGTCCGAGAGCTCGTCCTATCTTGCGGGCTAGGGGTCGTAACAGTTACTAAAGTACAAGACAATTCTGCATTTTTTTTCACTTTTATTGAAGCTGCATTAGATGAAAAATTACAACAGTGTGTCTGTATGAATATCAATTTTCACCTGCACAAACACGACAAAAACTCACAGAACATTCAATATAAGACTCTGGAATTGTACATTTTGTTAGAAATCGTCTTATAGTGTTGCTGAATACTATATTTTTGTGCACTGATACTTGCTGGGAATATTTTAAATGCAGGATTCCCACAAACCACTTAAAGTTTTCAGGCAGCTCTAGTGTGCTTCCATCTCTGCCAAACTTTGTTGGAAAGGGAGGTCGTTCTTATAGGTGCAGCCTGAATATCAAGGCTGAACAGGGTGTTCTCTTGGGTGGTTTGGAAGGAAGTAGGCTGATTAAAGTTTAAATCAAGTGTGTCTCGCATGGTCCAGAATAATTCAACACAATAATAAAAAAAATCAAGTATTATTTACACAAACCTAACTGGTATAAAATTGCTGCATTTACTTATTGTAAAAAAAAAAAAAAAATTCTATATTCTATAAATCTATATATGTACACACTCCAATATTTTCATGTTTTGCTGATATTTTGATACAAAGTGCATACTTTTAACAATGTTTGAAAATAACTGCATTTATTTATTTTTTTTTTTGTGTAAGCATTGTTTGTTTGGACCGCGTACGGCGCAGGACCCATCCTTGCGATGGCAGCCTGTGAAAGGAACAGTGGCCTGCTCCTTCCCTCCGTGGTGCTAGGGTCTTCTCCTTGGGCAAAAGAGATGAACCCTTAAGCCCCCCTTACGAGGGTTACACTTAATCTAGACTGCACTTACATCTTCATATTTTGGACACAACCACTACACCACTTGTGAAGATCCAGAACAAACCCATTTTAAGGGGCAACTTGTTAGCCGTGAGTTGCGACCCGTGTCGGCGGAGGAAGAGGTCCTTGTGTTTGAGGAAAATGGTTAGCTGCGGCTGCCACCTTTCCAACACGACACTTTGGCTCCTACTTCGTCTAAAATGGGAGGTTGGAATGGCTCGATCCAATCAATCGAAAAAATGATGAGTGGCCAAAATTTATAATTATTGAATCAACTTCTGCTGACTATCAAATCACTAGGCTGTCTCCTTTTGCTATCCAGAAAGGTATTGCTGGTATAGCGGGTACAGTTAAAGAAGTGAAAAAACTGCGATCAGGTCAAATTCTTGTTGAATGTTATAAAAAAGCCAGTTCAGAGAACCTACTTCAAACAAAAATGATAGCAACAGTTCCTGTGAAGACATCACCACACCCAACTCTCAATTATAGTAAAGGAGTGATCCGCACCAGAGAACTTGAGGATGTTGATGAAGAAGAAATACAAGAAGAACTGAAGCCTCAAGGAGTTACTAACGTAAGGAGAATTATCATCAAAAGAGAAGGACGAACAATCAGAACAAGTACCTACATTATCACCAACAACAAACCAACAATCCCTGAAAAACTTCTGATCGGATACTTAACTGTACACGTGGACCTCTTTGTCCCAAATCCTCTTAGATGTTTTAATTGCCAGAAATAGGTAACCCCCGAGGTAGAATGAAGACAAACGTCCCCATCCTTCCAAACAGGTGATTGAAAAACAGATTATTCAGTGGAACTGTCGTGGAGTTCGGGCTAATTATACAGAGCTACAACGCTTAATTACTGTCATCAACCCCATTGTTGTATGTCTTCAGGAGACACAACTGTCAAAAGACAACACTGTTTCTTTCAAACATTTTAATATTTTGAACACTCTTGGTCCCAGTAACAAGCGTGCTTCTGGAGGAACATCCATTCTAATACGCAGTGATTTAATTCACAGCAATATCAAACTCACTAGTAATCTACAAGTAACTGCAGTAAGATTGACACTCAGGAAAACCATCACAATTTGTACTCTCTGCATCCCTCCAGATGCAAATATAAAACACACAGAGCTAAATCAGCTTATTACCCAACTTCCTCCCCCTTTCATTTTAATGGGAGATTTTAACAGTCATAACTATTTGTGGGGTAGCAACCAGTGCAACGCTAAAGGAAGGAAAATAGAAGATTTTATTGAGAATAACAATTTATGTCTTTTAAATGATGGTTCAAACACTTATCTGCAACCAGGACATGGAACCTACTCTGCAATCGATCTAACCATCTGTCAGCCCGAACTCCTTTTAGACTTATCCTGGAAAGTCCACCCTGATTTATGTGGAAGTGACCATTTCCCATTAGTTATAACAATTAAAGGACAAGAAGAAGATTTTAAAGTGCAAAGGTGGCAAATTAAAAGAGCAAACTGGACTTATTTTAAAGCTCTATGTGATGAGAAATTTGCAGGTTTCCTTGAAGATGATCCAAATGCTATGGAAAACTTCACAAAAACCCTCATTTCTATAGCTGAAGAATCCATCCCAAAAACATCCTGGAAAAACTCCACTAAACGAACTCCATGGTTTAACGAAGATTGCAAGAAGGCTATTGAAAAGAGGAAAAAAGCTGAAAGATGTTTCTCTAATCATCCAACTACTGAAAATCTTATTAAACTCAAAAAGGAAAGGGCACAAGCAAGAAGAACAATAAATGAAAGTAAAGAAGAAAGCTGGAGAAGATTTGTTTCCAATTTGTCAACAAATACTTCACCAACTAAAGCGTGGAAGCTGATTCGGAAAATGAAAGGAAAAAATACCAGTCCACAAATACAACACATTAAGCAAAAGGATGATATCTTGACATCAGCGCAAGAAATAGCAAACGAAATAGCAAAAACACTTGAAAGTAATTCTTCAGTTGAAAATCGCAGTGCTGCGTTCAGAGCCCTCCACGATGGACAGAAAGGAAAAATTAACTTTACCTCAAATAATGAAGAACCATATAATCAGCCTTTTACATTACAGACGAACTACAAAAAGCTATGAAGAAATCTCACGACTCAGCCGTTGGTCCAGATGATGTCCACTATCAATTTATAAAAAAATCTGCCATCCACTGTTCTTAGATTACTGCTTAAGCTCTACAACTCCATTTGGATTTCTGGAAATATCCCACCAACATGGCAAGAAGCTGTAAGAATCCCTATTCCAAAGCCTGGAAAGGATCACAGTGACCCCTCAAACTATAGGCCTATTGCCCTGACCAGCTGCCTGTGTAAAACCATGGAGAGAATGGTCAATGAATGACTGGTCTGGATGCTGGAATCGGAAAAACATATCAGCAACGCTCAATGTGGATTCAGAAAAGGACGAAGTACAATTGACCACCTTGTTTCACTCGAAAGCTACATTCGAGATGCTTTCATCAGAAAACAACATGCAATAGCAGTATTTTTTGATCTAGAAAAAGCCTACGATACAACTTGGAAACAGGGAATTTTAAAAGATTTACATGGAATGAATTTTAAAGGGCGACTGCCAATTTTTATCCAGAATTTTTTAGCCAAAAGATTTTTTAGAGTCAAAGTCACAAATACATTATCAGATCGATATGAACAAGAACTTGGAGTACCCCAAGGAAGCATCCTATCTGTGACCCTTTTTAATATTAAAATAAACAATATTGCCAATATCATTGGTACCGACGTACTCTGCAGCTTGTATGTAGACGATATCTGCATATGCTTTAAAAGTAAGAACATGGCAACCATTGAAAAGAAGATTCAACAGAAGATAAATAAAATACAGAACTGGGCAATGCAAAATGGTTTTAAGTTTTCACAAGCAAAAACAATCTGCACCCATTTCTGCCAACTACGGTCGTTACACAATGAACCAGAACTATTTATGGATGGAACCCCAATTAAACTATCCAAAGAAACCAAGTTTCTCGGAGTTATCCTTGATAACAAACTCTCTTTTATCCCACACATCAAAGCATTAAAAGAAAAATGTTTTAAAACCATGAATATTTTAAAGGTTTTATCCAAACCTAAATGGGGCGCAGATAGTTCGACCCTGATGAACATATATCGAACTCTGATCAGATCTAGGATCGACTACGGGAGTATCATCTATGGCTCAGCTAGGAAATCTTACATCCAAGCCCCCGACAGCATACACCACCAAGGCATTCGTCTGGCACTAGGCGCCTACAGAACATCACCAATCCCAAGCTTATATGTAGAGTCAAATGAGCCATCACTGGAAAACAGACGACTGAAACTAGCTCTGCAATATATAATAAAATTAGGGACAAACAAAGAAAACCCAGCCTTTACCCCAGTTTTTAAAAATCAACTTTTAACTTTTTATAACAAGAAACCAAAGCAAATCCGTCCTCTTGGATTGCATATGAAATCACATCTGGAAAACCTCAAAATTGACTACGAATCACTGGTACAAACGCACTTGTGCAAAATTCCACAGTGGGACCAACAAAAACCCAATATTCACTTCAACTTAGGAAACGAACAAAAATCGAAAACACACCCAAATATCTACCAACAACGACTACTGGACTTCAGGGACAATTTCCCAAACCACATCACGGTATACACAGATGGATCAAAATCTGGAAACAAAGTGGCTGCAGCCTTCACAACAAAAGGGCATGAAGAAGGAGTCCGTATCTCAGACCACAGCTCAGTTTGCACAGCAGAAGCAAAGGCTTTACTGATGGCACTACAGTTCATCCAAACCAGAACCCGGAAAGAATACCTCATCATTTCTGACTCCAAATCATGCCTCGAGGCACTGGAAAACAATGAGAAAAACCACCCAATAATAACAGAAATACTAATTAAACTGGCATATTTGAGAAGAAAATCTTTTCACATAGTCTTCTACTGGATACCCGGACACATTGGAATTCCAGGAAATGAACGAGCGGACCGCACCGCCAAAGCCTCTATACAAAACAAGAACTAACCCTATGCCAGATACCAGCATCAGAAATAAAACCATTTCTCACTTCTTACATTGGAAAAAGATGGCAGACTGAATGGAACCTGTGCATCAAAAATAAACTATATGAAATAAATCCTAACATTGGAAAGAAACAAACACAATTCAACAATCGATGGGAACAGGTCATTTATACAAGATGCAGAATTGGACACTCTAGGCTCACGCACCAGTTTTTAGTAACTGGAGATAGTCGAGCTGAATGCCACTCATGTAAAGTTCCTCTATCTATAAAACATATTCTAGCTGACTGTCCTTTTTTAACCCCCATCAGAAAACAATTTTATTGTTCTACAACTCTAGATCACATTTTTAATCAAGTAGATCCAAATATGGTATTAAAATTTCTAGGAAGAGCTGGTTTTAAACATTTTATCTAATTCAATCACTTAAATTGCTCTCGCCCTGGAAATAGCCATAGAAGCTGGAAGGGCGTTTAAAAAACAATGAATGAATGAAAATGAATGTTTGTTTGGAAAATCTTGATGAACTCTTAGGCTTTGTGGTCCCTGCAGGCTGGACTTCAGTCTGACTGAGGATGGTAACGGCCTGCTTCTGGATTAAAATGTGTACAGGTACTTGTTTTCTTGTTTTCTACAACTTAATTTCTCCGGTGAGCATTTAAGTGTGTTTTAACTGTCATCTATGAGTTCTGTCTCAACAAAAGTTACTCTCACATTTTCTGGATATGTCTCTGCTTGATGTGGATGTCCAGCCAACATATGTGAGAGTGAGGGTCAAAGGAAAGGTAGGTATCTCTATCCATCTCACTCTTGGCTCTGATGAGTTTGAACTGTAAAGCTGATTACCCAGCAGTATATCTACACTCATTCTTCTGCCTCGTTTCCTCACTAATAAATAGGGATGTCCCGATCCAGCTTTTTGCACATCCGAGCCGATACCGATACTGGTGCCCGATACCGGTCTATCCAACTGAGCATGTATTAAAGTTATTTAGCCTTCTTACTTGTTGTTAGAATCATATTGAAAAGGGTTTTAGTTCTCTTCAGAACAACTAGCCAGCTGACTTAAGTGAGTTTGAATAAACAATGGTTGGTAACAAGAAACTGACCTGAAGCAATATGTTGTTGGAATCAAGAGCATGAGCAGTTTTAAAAGCAATATTATAAGTATAATATATACTTTTAAATATACATTTATATATAAAAAATGACACGATATGTTGAAAAACGTTGGTAATAAACCCTGTGTATAAAAACTTTTATTACATATGACTGTGATTGAGACAGTGACACGCCCCCTTGCTGTTGCTGTTTGTGTTTTACAAAACTCACAGGGGCTCTCGATGATGGTACAAACATCTTATTTCACTATTTACAAGTGTTTTGGCACTGAAATCTAACACTTTAGTGTGCCAAAAACGGCGGAAGAATGCGAGGAAATGAGGAAAAAAAGACGCATGTGCGCGAATGCGGAATAATAATCACGGACAGAACACGGTAAAAAACAGTTCAATCTAACACTAATAAACCTATTACTACTACTAAGACAATGATTATATTATTATATAAGAGTATAAATATTATATTTACAGAGAAATCTCCGCTAAACTGTTGCTAAAGCGATCACAGGAAATCAATCACTCATCTGTCACTGATCTCCTGAGCTCCTGGCGAAAGGTCTGCTTCTCTCTGTTTGTTGCCGGCGACAGCTTCAGTTTCAAAGGGTTCACTTCTGTTGCCGACCCGGAAAAAAACATGTTCTTTGGACTTTCGTGTTTTGACACGCTGAAAGATTTACAAAAAAGCGGCACATCTCGTTTGGATTGTTTGACACAGAAAATTATAATCTCATAATGGGGTTCCCGTTGATTTTTATTCCTGTCCCATCCCGATCACGAGATTAATAACAAAAGTTTATCCCATCCCACAGGAATCCCACGGGAATCACGAGACCCGGGGTAAATCCCGACAAATGTCATCCTCTATGAGGTGTCACACTGGCAAAGTCCTGCACCTCTTCATCGCGCAATTTTAGTAGTGAATGGTTCCTGTGCCGCTACTCACCGCTCAATTCAGCCCTAGTATTTGTCATATGAAAATACTAAATAAGCCAGTAATTCTAGTCCAGGTCTCGAAAAGTTTGTTGCTGCACTGTAGTTCATAACCAAATCCTGCTTGATTAGATTTTAGTAAACCCATTAATTCTGGTTTTGTTCCTTGTAAATTTTAGTTCATTTTCGCTTTCCCTGCTGTCGAGGCTTTATAATTACAACACATGACCATGACAAATGTGGTGTGATGCTTACTGAAAAAAACGTTATTTAGGGTTTAATTCTCAGATTAACATTTCTTAATTCTTAGATGAACATTTCGCATCTTGCAGAAAGTTTACATGTAAACGCCTAATCCTTGCAATGGCTCTCAGAAACTGTAGTTGATGATAAAATGGAAAACCAGAAAAAATCAAGAAACGTTTCTTTAATCCTTAAATCTACACATTGTTCATGTTAAAAATGATAATAAAACACGTGCAAAATATGTAATATGTAAGTTACACAAATGTGAAACTTACCTTGAGAGTGAAGCGATGTGTCTGAGGAGGTGGAACGGAACGGGTGGCAGAAAACATTTCGGCACCACGTATGACAGTTAACTTTCTCGAGATATTTCACGAATTACTGACAACAACACGATTTTGTTATAGCACATTGATGGTAATCTATACATAAATGTTTCGCTTGATATAAAGTGTTTTAAAGCGTATCAGCCCCTATTAGCATTTTCTGGAGTGGGAGAATGGAGCGTGACGTCAGACTTCACATAATAGGTACAGATAATAGAGCAAAACTGTTGGTGTTTTTCGTATCTTGATTTTTTTTGTATCTCGAAGCAAGTATTTCCGTGAGATCTTTCGTCTCAAACATTTCGTAACTCGAAGCATTCGTATCTCGAGGTGCCACTATAATTTCATGTTGATACAATGGATGAGCTTTCCGAATAATAATTGTACATTTAAGTGTATGAGAAAAAAGACGATTATTGACAACTTGAAAAATAATCTTTAAAAAGAAACTTTTTCACTTAAAGCAGACAGATATTTCAGGGGCCTCATGTTAAGTGGTTCACTGTCACCGTAGATATGGTTTAGCAAAGAGCAGGTGGTAGAAAGGGACTTTGATTTTACTGAGATTGTGCTGACTGAACATTTCCACTGAGTTACAGTCTAATAAATTCCTTGAATGCAACCGAACAGCATTTAGAGTTAAATGTGTCTTTCTGCAGGACGGGAGCACACTGAGAATAATTGGAGGTGGATCCTGCTCTGGCCTCCCTACCAGGTTCACAGCCTTCCCACAATCCCTTGCTGTTCTCACCTTCACATCAGCCCTGTTTCATCGAAGGGAGACTTATATCTAAGGACTTTGTGGATGATCCAGAAGTGCCTCCACTTTTGTGAGTTAGACAGAAAGATAGAGAATGTGGTTAAGACGTAGCTAGAGAGCATAAACATTCTAACATCTTTGCATAGTTCCTGGATGTGTTTTATTAACATTGTGAGATAAATGTGATCTATAGCTGAGGAGAAGAGTAACTAACAGGGAAATATTCAGCAGCCTTTAATGAGCCTCTTCTCGATTATTTTGAGGATTATTTTTGGATGAACACTTGTGTTTTTTGTGATGCGTGCCTTTTTCTGTGCCATATGTTGTTTTCAGGATTTCCTTTAAAATTTGATGCAATTGATTTCTTAAATGCTTTCTTTCAATTTAAGATTTGCTTCATTAAAATATTTAATTCATGTTTACGCTGTTGTCTCTTGAAATAAAAATATTAAATTGACAGATCTGTTTAAAATGAGGCAATTGTGTAACATTATGTTAAAAATCATTGTAGTGGCCAAGCTTCTTACGTGATCATTTAAAGAGTGTCAGCTATGTAGTATCATGGGTAGTACAAATGAAGTAGGAAGAAATGTTTACTTTATTCTCTAGAGATGATCATGTGACCACCAGTGGTGTAAAGTAACTAATTACCAATACTCAAATTGTTGTAATCGAGTTGTTTTTTTGCAGAAATTGTATTATAAAGTAGATTTTAAAATGTATTCTTGGTTACATTTCTAGTCCTGTGTCTGTAATTTTACTGCACTACATTTTTTCATCCATACTGCTTTTTTAATGTATTTTTTTCCTATGTAACCAATCCAATACGTACATTCATTCGTTTTCCATTTATTCCCTTTCGGGGGTACACCGTGAACAGATCGCCAGTCCATCATTCACTCACACATTCACACCTACGGGGAATTTAGATGATTCAATTAACCTGATGTACGTTTGTGGCATTGTGGGGGAAAGAAAACCCACTGAACATGAACTTCCAGGAAAGTCACCGGCGAGCCTCGAACCGATAACATATGTAAATGTTGGTGAGATAAACTATTACGAGTCATAATGCATATTTGGGCTAAAATAAAATTCAATCTAAACAACTGTAAAACAATGAACACTGCAACACAATTCTGGTTTAAAATCTGCTGTTTTTACATTTTATTAAAATGATCTCATTTTGAATAATCAGAAAATGGCATTAATTCAGTACTATATGTAAAGCTGAACAAATGTTTGTTAAAATGCCATGAATAATTATTTTTTTTCAATATGAGCTTTGTTGCTAATACATAGTTCACTTCCACTGTAGATAACACACTGCACAGTGGTCACAATGTCCAGAGTGAGGAATTTTTACATTTTAGGACATGCGCTGAAATGCTTTGTACAACTGTCCAACCTGTAAACATTGAGTTAACATTTTTATCGATTATTAATGTAAATATTTTAACTACGTTATGCATTTAATGTGGGGTAGAAAAACAGTATGTACACTCACCGTCACATTGATAAGTTTATCTTTCTATTGTCAGGTTGGAACCCCGTTTGCCTTCAGAACTGCCTTGATCCTTTGTGTCATTGATTCAACAATGTACTGGTACACGTTCCTTTGGTCCATATTGAGACTAAAGCATGCAGTTCATGAATACTTGTCGGCAGCACATCCATGATGTGAATCTCTTGTTCCACCACATCTCAAAGGTGCTCTACTGGACTGAGATTTGGTGATTGTGGATTGTGGTGGCTATTTGAGTACAGTGAACTCTTTGTGATGTTCAAGAAACCAGTCTGAGATGATTCAAGCTTGGATGGATGCACTAGGGTCATAAAGGGATGGACATGGTCAGCAACAATACTCAGGTAGGCTGTTTGGTTGATATTAATGAGCCCAATATGTACCAAGAAAATATCCCCACACCATTGCATCGCCACCAGTCCGAAGCATTGAATAGGGCGGTATTATTGACCTGATTGATGCTAAATTCTCACCAGAAATCAAGACTCATTTGACCAGACAATGTTTTGGTTTTCTGCTGCAGTCCATCTGCCTGAATGTTTGATGCCTCGATTTTAACGAGTGGTTATTTAAGTGACTGTTGCCTTTTTTATCAGCTTAAACCAGTTTGGCTTTCTCTGACTTAGCAAAGCATTTTTTCCCACAGAACAGCAGCTCACTGGACATTTACTCTTTTTAGAACCATTTTCAACCCTAGAGATGATTACGTGTGTGTTAGCATTACCTGAAATTATTAGACTTGCCCATTTAGCCCCAACAATGCCACATTCAAAGTCACTTTATATATATATATATGTGTGTGTGTGTGTGCGTGCGTGCGTGCGTGTGTGTGTGTGCGTGGGGAACTGGGGTTCAATAGGTTCCTAGCACCCCCTTGCTGATAGTGGTGGACAATAGACGACAAATGGAGCGACTACCTGCATTGAATTGCTGCTTTTTTTGTCTTTTACCAATTTAGGGACTCCAGTATAAACAAAAAGTTGTCAGTGAAGTACATTAACCGCATATAAATAACATTTTCCATCCTATGATTGCAGACGTGATTAAACAAAAAAAAGATCCATGTAATACTGACATATAAAAGACTGGAAGAAAGTCAAAATATTTGAAGCAACATTTCTTCTACACAGGTATTTATTGGCAAACTTACAAGTACTCAAAGGTATGGGACTGTTTTTGTGTTTAAAAGATTTAGGGACTCTAATATGAATTGGAATTTAATAACCAAAATTATCATTGTATAAAAAAAAACATGACAATTGTGGTGGTGGTGGAGGAGGAGGGGAAAATTACAATTTAATACTAAAAAATTAAAA
>SRMA01027344.1:254613-282113 GCA_007224835.1 Danionella cerebrum
GTGGTGGTGGTGGTGGTGGTGGAGGAGGAGGAGGAGGAGGAGGAGGGAAAAATTACAATTTATTACTAAAAAATTAAAAACTGGCAAAGAAAGTAAAACGTTTGAGGCAATTTTGCCCAAAATGTACAGTTTTTTAATGGTCTTGGCAGCAAATTCCTAGACATGTTTTAGTCATGTAGAAATGTTTTATCCAGTGTCTGTTTTTTAATTTTACTATGCTCCATCTATCTCCCATCATTTGTCCCCGTGGGGACCCGGGGTAGAATAGGTCCCTAGCACCCCCTTGCTGTTCGTAAGAGGCGACAAATGGGGCGAATTAACTGCGTGAGTTGCGGCGTGTTTTTTTTTTGTCTTCTTTTTTAGGGACTCCATTATACACAAAAAGTTGTCAGTGGATTGTAGTTACCGACATATTACCAGGTTTGACGTCCTATGTATGACCAAAAAAAGAGAAAGGTAAATAGACGAAATGGAAGATACTGAAAATGAAAAACATGACGAGAGTCACACTATTTTAACCAAAATTCCTTCTACACAGGTATTTATAAGAAAACTTTCAAGTAATCAAAGGTAAGTGACTGTTTTTGTCTTTAAAAGATTTAGGGACTCTAATATTAAATGGAATTTGTTGACAGACCAATAACCAAAATTATCATTGTATAAAAAAAAAACTGTGGTGAATTGTGGTGGTCGTGGTGGTGGTGGAGGAGGAGGAGGAGGAGGAGGGGAAAATTACAATTTCATACTAAAAAATTAAGAACTGGCAAAGAAAGTACGTTTGAGGCAATTTTGCCCAAAATTTACTGTATTTTACAGTATGTTGACAGACCAATAACCAAAATTATCATTGTATAAAATTAAAAACATGAGAATTGTGGTGGTGGTGGTGGAGGAGGAGGAGAAGGAGGAGGAGGGTAAAATTACAATTTAATACAAAAAAATTAAAAACTGGCAAAGAAAGTAAAACGTTTGAGGCAATTTTGCCCAAAATTTACAGTTTTTTTAATGGTCTTGGCAGCAAATTCCTTGACATGTTTTAGTCGTTATAGAAATGTTTTATCCAGAGTCTGTTTTTTTATTTTTACTATGCTCCATCTATCTCCCATCATCTGTCCCCGTGGGGACCCGGGGTAGAATAGGTCCCTAGCACCCCCTTGCTGTTCGTAAGAGGCGACAAATGGGGTGAATTAACTGCCGTGAGTTGCGGAATGTTTTTTTTTTGTCTTCTTCTTTTTTAGGGACTCCATTATACACAAAAAGTTGTCAGTGGATTGTAGTTACCGACATATTACGAGGTTTGACGTCCTATGTATGATCAAAAAAAGAGAAAGGTAAATAGACGAAATGGAAGATACTAAAAAATGAAAAACATGACGAGAGTCAAACTATTTTAACCAAAATTCCTTCTACACAGGTATTTATAAGAAAACTTACAAGTAATCAAAGGTAAGTGACTGTTTTTGTCTTTAAAAGATTTAGGGACTCTAATATGAAATGGAATTTGTTGACAGACCAATAACCAAAATTATCATTGTATAAAAAAAACTGTGGTGAATTGTGGTGGTCGTGGTGGTGGTGGAGGAGGAGGAGGAGGAGGAGGGGAAAATTACAATTTTATACTAAAAAATGAAAAACTGGCAAAGAAAGTACAACGTTTGAGGCAATTTTGCCCAAAATTTACTGTATTTTACACTATGTTGACCGACCAATAACCAAAATTATCATTGTATAAAAAAAAACATGACAATTGTGGTGGTGGTGGTGGGGGTGGAGGAGGAGGAGGAGGAGGAGGGAAAAATTACAATTTAACACTAAAAAATTAAAAACTGGCAAAGAAAGTAAAACGTTTGAGGCAATTTTGCCCAAAATTTACAGTTTTTTAATGGTCTTGGCAGCAAATTCCTTGACATGTTTTAGTCGTTATAGAAATGTTTTATCCAGAGTCTGTTTTTTATTTTACTATGCTCCATCTATCTCCCATCATCTGTCCCCGTGGGGACCCGGGGTAGAATAGGTCCCTAGCACCCCCTTGCTGTTCGTAAGAGGCGACAAATGGGGCGAATTAACTGCCGTGAGTTTCGGCGTGTTTTTTTTTTGTCTTCTTCTTTTTTTAGGGACTCCATTATACACAAAAAGTTGTCAGTGGATTGTAGTTACCGACATATTACGAGGTTTGACGTCCTATGTATGATCAAAAAAAGAGAAAGGTAAATAGACGAAATGGAAGATACTAAAAAATGAAAAACATGACGAGAGTCAAACTATTTTAACCAAAATTCCTTCTACACAGGTATTTATAAGAAAACTTACAAGTAATCAAAAGTAAGTGACTGTTTTTGTCTTTAAAAGATTTAGGGACTCTAATATGAAATGGAATTTGTTGACAGACCAATAACCAAAATTATCATTGTATAAAAAAAACTGTGGTGAATTGTGGTGGTCGTGGTGGTGGTGGAGGAGGAGGAGGAGGAGGGGAAAATTACAATTTTATACTAAAAAATTTAAAACTGGCAAAGAAAGTACAACGTTTGAGGCAATTTTGCCCAAAATTTACTGTATTTTACAGTATGTTGACCGACCAATAACCAAAATTATCATTGTATAAAAAAAAACATGACAATTGTGGTGGTGGTGCTGATGGTGGTGGAGGAGGAGGAGGAGGTGGAGGAGGGGAAAATTACAATTTAATACAAAAAAATTAAAAACTGGCAAAGAAAGTAAAACGTTTGAGGCAATTTTGCCCAAAATTTACAGTATTTTAATGGTCTTGGCAGCAAATTCCTAGACATGTTTTAGTCGTTGTAAAAATGTTTTATCCAGTGTCTGTTTTTTATTTTTACTATGCTACATCTATCTCCCATCATCTGTCCCCGTGGGGACCCGGGGTAGAATAGGTCCCTAGCACCCCCTTGCTGTTCGTAAGAGGCGACAAATGGGGCGAATTAACTGCCGTGAGTTGCGGCGTGTTTTTTTTTTGTCTTCTTCTTTTTTAGGGACTCCATTATACACAAGAAGTTGTCAGTGGATTGTAGTTACCGACATATTACCAGGTTTGACGTCCTATGTATGACAAAAAAAAGAGAAAGGTAAATAGACGAAATAGATGATACTGAAAAATTAAAACATGACGAGAGTCAAACTACTTTAACCAAAATTTCTTCTACACAGGTATTTATAAGAAAACTTTCAAGTAATCAAAGGTAAGTGACTGTTTTTGTCTTTAAAAGATTTAGGGACTCTAATATGAAATGGAATTTGTTAACAGACCAATAACCAAAATTATCATTGTATAAAAAAAACTGTAAAGAAATGTGGTGGTCGTGGTGGTGGTGGAGGAGGAGGAGGAGGAGAGAAAAATTACAATTTTATACTAAAAAATTAAAAACTGGCAAAGAAAGTACAACGTTTGAGGCAATTTTGCCCAAAATGTACTGTATTTTACAGTATGTTGATCGACCAATAACCCAAATTATCATTGTATAAAAAAAAACATGACAATTGTGGTGGTGGTGGAGGAGGAGGAGGAGGAGGAGGAGGAGGGGAAAATTACAATTTAATACTAAAAAATTAAAACTGGCAAAGAAAGTAAAACGTTTGAGGCAATTTTGCCCAAAAATTACAGTATTTTAATGATCTTGGCAGCAAATTCCTAGACATGTTTTAGTCGTTGTAGAAATGTTTTATCCAGAGTCTGTTTTTTATTTTTACTATGCTCCATCTATCTCCCATCATCTGTCCCCGTAGGGACCCGGGGTAGAATATGTCCCTAGCACCCCCTTGCTGTTCGTAAGAGGCGACAAATGGTGCAAATTAACTGCCGTGAGTTGCGGCGTGTTTTTTTTTTGTCTTCTTCTTTTTTAGGGACTCCATTATACACAAAAAGTTGTCAGTGGATTGTAGTTACCGACATATTACGAGGTTTGACGTCCTATGTATGATCAAAAAAAGAGAAAGGTAAATAGACGAAATGGAAGATACTAAAAAATGAAAAACATGACGAGAGTCAAACTATTTTAACCAAAATTCCTTCTACACAGGTATTTATAAGAAAACTTACAAGTAATCAAAGGTAAGTGACTGTTTTTGTCTTTAAAAGATTTAGGGACTCTAATATGAAATGGAATTTGTTAACAGACCAATAACCAAAATTATCATTGTATAAAAAAAACTGTGGTGAAATGTGGTGGTCGTGGTGGTGGTGGAGGAGGAGGAGGAGGAGGGAAAAATTACAATTTTATACAAAAAAATTAAAAACTGGCAAAGAAAGTACAACGTTTGAGGCAATTTTGCCAAAAATTTACTGTATTTTACAGTATGTTGACAGACCAATAACCAAAATTATCATTGTATAAAAATAAAAACATGAGAATTGTGGTGGTGGTGGTGGAGGAGGAGGAGGAGGAGGAGGGGAAATTACAATTTAATACTAAAAAATTAAAAACTGGCAAAGAAAGTAAAACGTTTGAGGCAATTTTGCCCAAAATTTACAGTATTTTAATGGTCTTGGCAGCAAATTCCTAGACATGTTTTAGTCATGTAGAAAAGTTTTATCCAGTGTCTTTTTTTATTTTTACTATGCTCCATCTATCTCCCATCATCTGTCCCCGAGGGGACCCGGGGTAGAATAGGTCCCTAGCACCCCCTTGCTGTTCGTAAGAGGCGACAAATGGGGCGAATTAACTGCCGTGAGTTGCGACGTGTTTTTTTTTTTTCTTCTTCTTTTTTAGGGACTCCATTATACACAAGAAGTTGTCAGTGGATTGTAGTTACCGACATATTACGAGGTTTGACGTCCTATGTATGAAAAAAAAAAGAGAAAGGTAAATAGACGAAATGGAAGATACTAAAAAATGAAAAACATGACGAGAGTCAAACTATTTTAACCAAAATTCCTTCTACACAGGTATTTATAAGAAAACTTTCAAGTAATCAAAGGTAAGTGACTGTTTTTGTCTTTAAAAGATTTAGGGACTCTAATATGAAATGGAATTTGTTGACAGACCAATAACCAAAATTATCATTGTATAAAAATAAAAACATGAGAATTGTGGTGGTGGTGGTGGTGGAGGAGGAAGAGGAGGAGGAGGGGAAAATTACAATTTAATACTAAAAAATTAAAAACTGGCAAAGAAAATACAACGTTTGAGGCAATTTTGCCCAAAATTTACTGTAATTTACAGTATGTTGACAGACCAATAACCAAAATTATCATTGTATAAAAATAAAAACATGAGAATTGTGGTGGTGGTGGTGGAGGAGGAGGAGGAGGAGGAGGAGGAGGGGAAAATTACAATTTAATACTAAAAAATTAAAACTGGCAAAGAAAGTAAAATGTTTGAGGCAATTTTGCCCAAAATTTACTGTATTTTACAGTATGTTGACTGACCAATAACCCAAATTATCATTGTATAAAAAAAAACATGACAATTGTGGTGGTGGTGGTGGTGGTGGTGGTGGACGAGGAGGAGGAGGGGAAAATTACAATTTAACACTAAAAAAATTAAAAACTGGCAAAGAAAGTAAAACGTTTGAGGCAATTTTGCCCAAAATGTACAGTATTTTAATGGTCTTGGCAGCAACTTCCTAGACATGTTTTAGTCGTTGTAGAAGTTTTTTATCCAGTGACTGTTTTTTATTTTTATTATGCTCCATCTATCTCCCATCATCTGTCCCCGTGGGGACCCGGGGTAGAATAGGTCCCTAGCACCCCCTTGCTGTTCGTAAGAGGCGACAAATGGGGCGAATTAACTGCCGTGAGTTGCGGCGTGTTTTTTTTGTCTTCTTCTTTTTAGGGACTCCATTATACACAAAAAGTTGTCAGTGGATTGTAATTACCGACATATTACCAGGTTTGACGTCCTATGTATGACCAAAAAAAGAGAAAGGTAAATAGACGAAATGGAAGATACTAAAAAATGAAAAACATGACGAGAGTCAAACTATTTTAACCAAAATTCCTTCTACACAGGTATTTATAAGAAAACTTTCAAGTAATCAAAGGTAAGTGACTGTTTTTGTCTTTAAAAGATTTAGGGACTCTAATATGAAATGGAATTTGTTAACAGACCAATAACCAAAATTATCATTGTATAAAAAAAACTGTGGTGAAATGTGGTGGTCGTGGTGGTGGTGGAGGAGGAGGAGGGGAAAATTACAATTTTATACTAAAAAATTAAAAACTGGCAAAGAAAGTACAACGTTTGAGGCAATTTTGCCCAAATTTACTGTATTTTACAGTATGTTGACCGACCAATAACCAAAATTATCATTGTATAAAAAAAACATGACAATTGTGGTGGTGGTATTGGTGGTGGTGGAGGAGGAGGAGGAGGAGGAGGAGGGGAAAATTACATTTTAACACTAAAAAATTAAAAACTGGCAAAGAAAGTAAAACGTTTGAGGCAATTTTGCCCAAAATTTACAGTTTTTTAATGGTCTTGGCAGCAAATTCCTTGACATGTTTTAGTCTTTATAGAAATGTTTTATCCAGAGTCTGTTTTTTTATTTTTACTATGCTCCATCTATCTCCCATCATCTGTCCCCGTGGGGACCCGGGGTAGAATAGGTCCCTAGCACCCCCTTGCTGTTCGTAAGAGGCGACAAATGGGGCGAATTAACTGCCGTGAGTTGCGGCGTGTTTTTTTTTGTTTTTTTTTTTAGGGACTCCATTATACACAAAAAGTTGTCAGTGGATTGTAGTTACCGACATATTACGAGGTTTGACGTCCTATGTATGATCAAAAAAGAGAAAGGTAAATAGACGAAATGGAAGATACTGAAAAATGAAAAACATGACGAGAGTCAAACTATTTTAACCAAAATTTCTTCTACACAGGTATTTATAAGAAAACTTACAAGTAATCAAAGGTAAGTGACTGTTTTTGTCTTTAAAAGATTTAGGGACTCTAATATAAAATGGAATTTGTTAACAGACCAATAACCAAAATTATCATTGTATAAAAAAAACGGTGGTGAAATGTGGTGGTCGTGGTGGTGGTGGAGGAGGAGGAGGAGGAGGGGAAAATCTACACAGGTATTTATAAGAAAACTTTCAAGTAATCAAAGGTAAGTGACTGTTTTTGTCTTTAAAAGATTTAGGGACTCTAATATGAAATGGAATTTGTTGACAGACCAATAACCAAAATTATCATTGTATAAAAAAAACTGTGGTGAATTGTGGTGGTCGTGGTGGTGGTGGAGGAGGAGGAGGAGGAGGAGGGGAAAATTACAGTTTTATACTAAAAAATTAAAAACTGGCAAAGAAAGTACAACGTTTGAGGCAATTTTGCCCAAAATTTACTGTATTTTACAGTATGTTGACCGACCAATAACCAAAATTATCATTGTATAAAAAAAACATGACAATTGTGGTGGTGGTAGTGGTGGTGGTGGAGGAGGAGGAGGAGGAGGAGGGGAAAATTACAATTTAACACTAAAAAATTAAAAACTGGCAAAGAAAGTAAAACGTTTGAGGCAATTTTGCCCAAAATTTACAGTTTTTTAATGGTCTTGGCAGAAAATTCCTAGACATGTTTTAGTCATGTAGAAATGTTTTATCCAGAGTCTGTTTTTTTATTTTTACTATGCTCCATCTATCTCCCATCATCTGTCCCCGTGGGGACCCGGGGTAGAATAGGTCCCTAGCACCCCCTTGCTGTTCGTAAGAGGCGACAAATGGGGCGAATTAACTGCCGTGAGTTGCGGCGTGTTTTTTTTTTTCTTCTTCTTTTTTAGGGACTCCATTATACACAAGAAGTTGTCAGTGGATTGTAGTTACCGACATATTACGAGGTTTGACGTCCTATGTATGACCAAAAAAAGAGAAAGGTAAATAGACGAAATGGAAGATACTGAAAAATGAAAAACATGACGAGAGTCAAACTATTTTAACCAAAATTCCTTCTACACAGGTATTTATAAGAAAACTTTCAAGTAATCAAAGGTAAGTGACTGTTTTTGTCTTTAAAAGATTTAGGGACTCTAATATGAAATGGAATTTGTTGACAGACCAATAACCAAAATTATCATTGTATAAAAAAAAACATGACAATTGTGGTGGTGGTGGTGGAGGAGGAGGAGGAGGAGGAGGAGGGGAAAATTACAATTTAATACAAAAAAATTAAAAACTGGCAAAGAAAGTAAAACGTTTGAGGCAATTTTGCCCAAAAATTACAGTATTTTAATGGTCTTGGCAGCAAATTCCTTGACATGTTTTAGTCGTTATAGAAATGTTTTATCCAGAGTCTGTTTTTTAATTTTACTATGCTCCATCTATCTCCCATCATCTGTCCCCGTGGGGACCCGGGGTAGAATAGGTCCCTAGCACCCCCTTGCTGTTCGTAAGAGGCGACAAATGGGGCGAATTAACTGCCGTGAGTTGCGGCGTGTTTTTTTTTTTCTTCTTCTTTTTTAGGGACTCCATTATACACAAGAAGTTGTCAGTGGATTGTAGTTACCGACATATTACGAGGTTTGACGTCCTATGTATGACCAAAAAAAGAGAAAGGTAAATAGACGAAATGGAAAGTACTGAAAAATGAAAAACATGACGAGAGTCAAACTATTTTAACCAAAATTCCTTCTACACAGGTATTTATAAGAAAACTTTCAAGTAATCAAAGGTAAGTGACTGTTTTTGTCTTTAAAAGATTTAGGGACTCTAATATGAAATGGAATTTGTTGACAGACCAATAACCAAAATTATCATTGTATAAAAAAAACTGTGGTGAATTGTGGTGGTCGTGGTGGTGGTGGAGGAGGAGGAGGAGGAGGAGGGGGAAATTACAGTTTTATACTAAAAAATTAAAAACTGGCAAAGAAAGTACAACGGTTGAGGCAATTTTGCCTAAAATTTACTGTATTTTACAGTATGTTGACCGACCAATAACCAAAATTATCATTGTATAAAAAAACATGACAATTGTGGTGGTGGTGGTGGTGGTGGTGGAGGAGGAGGAGGAGGAGGAGGAGGAGGGAAAAATTACAATTTAATACTAAAAAATTTAAAACTGGCAAAGAAAGTAAAACGTTTGAGGCAATTTTGCCCAAAAATTACAGTATTTTAATGGTCTTGGCAGCAAATTCCTAGACATGTTTTAGTTGTTGTAGAAATGTTTTATCCAGTGTCTGTTTTTTATTTTTACTATGCTCCATCTATCTCCCCTCATCTGTCCCCGTGGGGACCTGGGGTAGAATAGGTCCCTAGCACCCCCTTGCTGTTCGTAAGAGGCGACAAATGGGGCGAATTAACTGCCGTGAGTTGCGGCGTGTTTTTTTTGTCTTCTTTTATAAGGACTCCATTATACACAAAAAGTTGTCAGTGGATTGTAGTTACCGACATATTACGAGGTTTGACGTCCTATGTATGATCAAAAAAAGAGAAAGGTAAATAGACGAAATGGAAGATACTAAAAAATGAAAAACATGACGAGAGTCAAACTATTTTAACCAAAATTCCTTCTACACAGGTATTTATAAGAAAACTTACAAGTAATCAAAGGTAAGTGACTGTTTTTGTCTTTAAAAGATTTAGGGACTCTAATATGAAATGGAATTTGTTAACAGACCAATAACCAAAATTATCATTGTATAAAAAAAACTGTGGTGAAATGTGGTGGTCGTGGTGGTGGTGGAGGAGGAGGAGGAGGAGGGGAAAATTACAATTTTATACTAAAAAATAAAAAACTGGCAAAGAAAGTACAACGTTTGAGGCAATTTTGCCCAAAATTTACTGTATTTTACAGTATGTTGACCGACCAATAACCAAAATTATCATTGTATAAAAAAAACTGTGGTGAAATGTGGTGGTCGTGGTGGTGGTGGAGGAGGAGGAGGAGGGGAAAATTACAATTTTATACTAAAAAATTAAAAACTGGCAAAGAAAGTACAACGTTTGAGGCAATTTTGCCCAAAATTTACTGTATTTTACAGTATGTTGACCGACCAATAACCAAAATTATCATTGTATAAAAAAAAACATGACAATTGTGGTGGTGGTGGTGGTGGTGGTGGAGGAGGAGCAGGGAAAAATTACAATTTAACACTAAAAAATTAAAAACTGGCAAAGAAAGTAAAACGTTTGAGGCAATTTTGCCCAAAATTTACTGTATTTTACAGTATGTTGACAGACCAATAACCAAAATTATCATTGTATAAAAAAAAAAACATGAGAATTGTGGTGGTGGTGGTGGTGGAGGAGGAGGAGGAGGAGGGAAAAATTACAATTTAATACTAAAAAATTAAAAACTGGCAAAGAAAATACGTTTGAGGCAATTTTGCCCAAAATTTACTGTATTTTACAGTATGTTGACAGACCAATAACCAAAATTATCATTGTATAAAAATAAAAACATGAGAATTGTGGTGGTGGTGGTGGAGGAGGAGGAGGAGGAGGAGGGGAAAATTACAATTTAATACAAAAAAATTTAAACTGGCAAAGAAAGTGAAACGTTTGAGGCAATTTTGCCCAAAAATTACAGTATTTTAATGGTCTTGGCAGCAAATTCCTAGACATGTTTTAGTCGTGGTAGAAATGTTTTATCCAGAGTCTGTTTTTTTATTTTTACTATGCTCCATCTATCTCCCATCATCTGTCCCCGTGGGGACCCGGGGTAGAATAGGTCCCTAGCACCCCCTTGCTGTTCGTAAGAGGCGACAAATGGGGCGAATTAACTGCCGTGAGTTGCGGCGTGTTTTTTTTTTGTCTTCTTTTTTAGGGACTCCATTATACACAAAAAGTTGTCAGTGGATTGTAGTTACCGACATATTACCAGGTTTGACGTCCTATGTATGACCAAAAAAAGAGAAAGGTAAATAGACGAAATAGATGATACTGAAAAATTAAAACATGACGAGAGTCAAACTACTTTAACCAAAATTTCTTCTACACAGGTATTTATAAGAAAACTTTCAAGTAATCAAAGGTAAGTGACTGTTTTTGTCTTTAAAATATTTAGGGACTCTAATATGAATTGGAATTTGTTGACAGACCAATATCCAAAATTATCATTGTGTAAAAAAAAAACATAAGAATTGTGGTGGTGGTGGTGGTGGAGGAGGAGGAGGAGGGGAAAATTACAATTTAATACTAAAAAATTTAAAACTGTCAAAGAAAGTAAAACGTTTGAGGCAATTTTGCCCAAAATTTACTGTATTTTACAGTATGTTGACAGACCAATAACCAAAATTATCATTGTATAAAAATAAAAACATGAGAATTGTGGTGGTGGTGGTGGAGGAGGAGGAGGAGGAGGAGGGGAAAATTACAATTTAATACAAAAAAATTTAAAACTGGCAAAGAAAGTGAAACGTTTGAGGCAATTTTGCCCAAAAATTACAGTATTTTAATGGTCTTGGCAGCAAATTCCTAGACATGTTTTAGTCGTTGTAGAAATGTTTTATCCAGAGTCTGTTTTTTATTTTTACTATGCTCCATCTATCTCCCATCATCTGTCCCCGTGGGGACCCGGGGTAGAATAGGTCCCTAGCACCCCCTTGCTGTTCGTAAGAGGCGACAAATGGGGCGAATTAACTGCCGTGAGTTGCGGCGTGTTTTTTTTTTTGTCTTCTTCTTTTTTAGGGACTCCATTATACACAAAAAGTTGTCAGTGGATTGTAATTACCGACATATTACCAGGTTTGACGTCCTATGTATGACCAAAAAAAGAGAAAGGTAAATAGACGAAATAGATGATACTGAAAAATGAAAAACATGACGAGAGTCAAACTATTTTAACCAAAATTCCTTCTACACAGGTATTTATAAGAAAACTTACAAGTAATCAAAGGTAAGTGACTGTTTTTGTCTTTAAAAGATTTAGGGACTCCTATGTATGACCAAAAAAAGAGAAAGGTAAATAGACGAAATGGAAGATACTGAAAAATGAAAAACATGACGAGAGTCAAACTATTTTCACCAAAATTCCTTCTACACAGGTATTTATAAGAAAACTTTCAAGTAATCAAAGGTAAGTGACTGTTTTGTCTTTAAAAGATTTAGAGACTCTAATATGAAATGGAATTTGTTGACAGACCAATAACCAAAATTATCATTGTGTAAAAAAAACTATGGTGAATTGTGGTGGTCGAGGTGGTGGTGGAGGAGGAGGAGGAGGAGGAGGGGAAAATTACAGTTTTATACTAAAAAATTAAAAACTGGCAAAGAAAGTACAACGTTTGAGGCAAATTTGCCCAAAATTTACTGTATTTTACAGTATGTTGACCGACCAATAACCAAAATTATCATTGTATAAAAAAAAACATGACAATTGTGGTGGTGGTGGAGGAGGAGGAGGAGGAGGGGAAAATTACAATTTAATACTAAAAAATAAAAAATGGGCAAAGAAAGTAAAACGTTTGAGGCAATTTTGCCCAAAATTTACTGTATTTTACAGTATGTTGACAGACCAATAACCAAAATTATCATTGTATAAAAATAAAAACATGGGATTTGTGGTGGTGGTGGTGGAGGAGGAGGAGTAGGAGGAGGAGGAGGGAAAAATTACAATTTAATACTAAAAAAATTAAAACTGGCAAAGAAAGTAAAACGTTTGAGGCAATTTTGCCCAAAAATTACAGTATTTTAATAGTCTTGGCAGCAAATTCCTAGACATGTTTTAGTCTTTGTAGAAATGTTTTATCCAGAGTCTGTTTTTTATTTTTACTATGCTCCATCTATCTCCCATCATCTGTCCCCGTGGGGACCCGGGGTAGAATAGGTCCCTAGCACCCCCTTGCTGTTCGTAAGAGGCGACAAATGGGGCGAATTAACTGCCGTGAGTTGCGGCGTGTTTTTTTTTTGTCATCTTCTTTTTAGGGACTCCATTATACACAAGAAGTTGTCAGTGGATTGTAGTTACCGACATATTACCAGGTTTGACGTCCTATGTATGACCAAAAAAAGAGAAAGGTAAATAGACGAAATGGAAGATACTAAAAAATGAAAAACATGACGAGAGTCAAACTATTTTAACCAAAATTCCTTCTACACAGGTATTTATAAGAAAACTTACAAGTAATCAAAGGTAAGTGACTGTTTTTGTCTTTGAAAGATTTAGGGACTCTAATATGAAATGGAATTTGTTGACAGACCAATAACCAAAATTATCATTGTATAAAAAAAACTGTGGGGAATTGTGGTGGTCGGGGTGGTGGTGGAGGAGGAGGAGGAGGAGGAGGAGGGGAAAATTACAATTTAATACAAAAAAATTTAAATCTGGCAAAGAAAGAACAACGTTTCAGGCAATTTTGCCCAAAATTTACTGTATTTTACAGTATGTTGACCGACCAATAACCAAAATTATCATTGTATAAAAAAAAACATGACAATTGTGGTGGTGGTAGTGGTGGTGGAGGAGGAGGAGGAGGAGGAGGGGAAAATTACAATTTAATACTAAAAAATTAAAACTGGCAAAGAAAGTAAAATGTTTGAGGCAATTTTGCCCAAAATTTACTGTATTTTACAGTATGTTGACAGACCTATAACCAAAATTATCATTGTATAAAAATAAAAACATGAGAATTGTGGTGGTGGTGGTGGAGGAGGAGGAGGAGGAGGAGGAGGAGGGGAAAATTACAATTTAATACTAAAAAATTAAAAACTTGTAAAAAAAGTAAAACGTTTGAGGCATTTTTGCCCAAAAATTACAGTATTTTAATGGTCTTGGCAGCAAATTCCTAGACATGTTTTAGTCGTTGTAGAAATGTTTTATCCAGTGTCTGTTTTTTATTTTTACTATGCTCCATCTATCTCCCATCATCTGTCCCCGTGGGGACCCGGGGTAGAATAGGTCCCTAGCACCCCCTTGCTGTTCGTAAGAGGCGACAAATGGGGCGAATTAACTGCCGTGAGTTGCGGCGTGTTTTTTTTTTGTCTTCTTCTTTTTTAGGGACTCCATTATACACAAAAAGTTGTCAGTGGATTGTAATTACCGACATATTACCAGGTTTGACGTCCTATGTATGACCAAAAAAAGAGAAAGGTAAATAGACGAAATGGAAGATACTGAAAAATGAAAAACATGACGAGAGTCAAACTACTTTAACCAAAATTTCTTCTACACAGGTATTTATGAGAAAACTTTCAAGTAATCAAAGGTAAGTGACTGTTTTTGTCTTTAAAAGATTTAGGGACTCTAATATGAATTGGAATTTGTTGACAGACCAATATCCAAAATTATCATTGTATAAAAAAAAACCATGAGAATTGTGGTGGAGGTGGTGTTGGTGGTGGTGGTGGAGGAGGAGGAGGAGGAGGAGGGGAAAATTACAATTTAATACTAAAAAATTAAAAACTGACAAAGAAAGTAAAACGTTTGAGGCAATTTTGCCCAAAATTTACTGTATTTTACAGTATGTTGACCGAACAATAATCAAAATTATCATTTTATAAAAAAAACATAAGAATTGTGGTGGTGGTGGTGGTGGAGGAGGAGGAGGAGGAGGAGGAGGAGGAGGAGGGGAAAATTACAATTTAATACAAAAAAATTAAAAACTGGCAAAGAAAGTAAAACGTTTGAGGCAACTTTGCCCAAAATTTACTGTATTTTACAGTATGTTGACCGACCAATAACCAAAATTATCATTATATAAAAAAAAACACAAGAATTGTGGTGGTGGTGGTGGTGGTGGTGGAGGAGGAGGAGGAGGAGGGGAAAATTACAATTTAATACTAAAAAATTAAAAACTGGCAAAGAAAGTACAACGTTTGAGGCAATTTTGCTCAAAATTTACTGTATTTTACAGTATGTTGACAGACCAATAACCAAAATTATCATTGTATAAAAAAAACTGTGGTGAAATGTGGTGGTCGTGGTGGTGGTGGAGGAGGAGGAGGAGGAGGAGGGAAAAATTACAATTTTATACTAAAAAATTAATAACTGGCAAAGAAAGTACAACGTTTGAGGCAATTTTGCCCAAAATTTACTGTATTTTACACTATGTTGACCGACCAATAACCAAAATTATCATTGTATAAAAAAAACATGACAATTGTGGTGGTGGTGGTGGTGGTGGTGGAGGAGGAGGAGGAGGAGGAGGAGGGGAAAATTACAATTTAACACTAAAAAATTAAAAACTGGCAAAGAAAGTAAAATGTTTGAGGCAATTTTGCCCAAAAATTACAGTATTTTAATGGTCTTGGCAGCAAATTCCTAGACATGTTTTAGTTGTTGTAGAAATGTTTTAGCCAGAGTCTGTTTTTTATTTTTACTATGCTCCATCTATCTCCCATCATCTGTCCCGTGGGGAACTGGGGTTCAATAGGTTCCTAGCACCCCCTTGCTGATAGTGGACAATAGACGACAAATGGGGCGACTACCTGCATTGAATTGCTGCTTTTTTTGTCTTTTACCAATTTAGGGACTCCAATATAAACAAAAGTTGTCAGTGAATTACATTCACCGCATATAAATAACATTTTCCATCCTATGATTGCAAACGTGATTAAACAAAAAAAAGATCCATGTAATACTGACATATAAAAGACTGGAAGAAAGTCAAAATATTTGAAGCAACATTTGTTCTACACAGGTATTTATAGGCAAACTTACAAGTAATCAAAGGTATGTGACTGTTTTTGTCTTTAAAAGATTTAGGGACTCTAATATGAAATGGAATTTGTTGACAGACCAATAACCAAAATTATCACTGTATAAAAAAAAACATGAGAATTGTGGTGGTGGTGGAGGAGGAGGAGGGGAAAATGTTAGGGGCAACCCTCCCAAGATGGTAAGGAAAGGGTTAAACAAACTCAAATGCACACAATCTGGATTGAACACTCGTTTAATATATAAATAACACAAATAAACACAAACACCCGTGGTAGGGCAAAACCTTACATAAAATATACTGAAGCCAAAACTAAACTCAAAACAAAACAGGGAAAAACATTACCTCAAAAGACAATCAACGATTGTTAGCCAGCCGGCTGCTGGGGAGCAAATACAAAAATATATAAACTTTTCAAAAGCTGAGCAGAGACAGCTATAAGAACATGCTTACCAGACACAGAACAATATTACAAATAATGAACCCGCACAAGGAAGGGGGAGCAAAAGCTTTAAGAAGGCAGCGGGCAAACGAGGGAATGACGAACCAGACATGAGGAGCAGGTGGGGCACATGAGGGCAATTAACAATGACACAGAATAAAGACACACACAGGAGAAGAGGCCAGAATAATAGGTACAACATGGAGGAACACAAAGAGGAAGAGCAGGCAGGAACAGAAGAGAGTTTACAAAATAAAAGATTGGGAAAATAACATAATAAAAGTAACTGGAAGAAGAACCTAACAGAAAATTACAATTTAATACTAAAATATAAAAAACGGGCAAAGAAAGTAAAACGTTTGAGGCAGTTTTGCCCAAAATTTACTGTATTTTATAGTATGTTGACAGACTAATAACCAAAATTATCATTGTATTAAAAAAAAACATGAGAATTGTGGTGGTGGTGGTGGTGGTGGTGGAGGAGGAGGAGGGGAAAATTACAATTTAATACTAAAAAATAAAAAACGGGCAAAGAAAGTAAAACATTTGAGCCAATTTTGCCCAAAATTTACTGTATTTTACAGTATGTTGACCGACCAATAACCACAATTATCATTGTATAAAAAAAACATGACAATTGTGGTGGTGGTGGTGGTGGTGGTGGAGGAGGAGGAGGAGGAGGAGGAGGAGGGAAAAATTACAATTTAACACTAAAAAATTAAAAACTGGCAAAGAAAGTAAAACGTTTGAGGCAATTTTGCCCAAAAGTTACAGTATTTTAATGGTCTTGGCAGCAAATTCCTAGACATGTTTTAGTCATGTAGAAAAGTTTTATCCAGTGTCTGTTTTTTATTTTTACTATGCTCCATCTATCTCCCATCATCTGTCCCCGTGGGGACCCGGGGTAGAATAGGTCCCTAGCACCCCCTTGCTGTTCGTAAGAGGCGACAAATGGGGCGAATTAACTGCCGTGAGTTGCGGCGTGTTTTTTTTTGTCTTCTTTTTTAGGGACTCCATTATACACAAGAAGTTGTCAGTGGATTGTAGTTACCGACATATTACCAGGTTTGACGTCCTATGTATGACCAAAAAAAGAGAAAGGTAAATAGACGAAATAGATGATACTGAAAAAATGAAAACATGACGAGAGTCAAACTACTTTAACCAAAATTTCTTCTACACAGGTATTTATAAGAAAACTTTCAAGTAATCAAAAGTAAGTGACTGTTTTTGTCTTTAAAAGATTTAGGGACTCTAATATGAAATGGAATTTGTTGACAGACCAATAACCAAAATTATCATTGTATAAAAAAAAACTGTGGTGAATTGTGGTGGTCGTGGTGGTGGTGGAGGAGGAGGAGGAGGAGGAGGGGAAAATTACAGGTTTATACTAAAAAATTAAAAACTGGCAAAGAAAGTACAACGTTTGAGGCAATTTTGCCCAAAATTTACTGTATTTTACACGATGTTGACCGACCAATAACCAAAATTATCATTGTATAAAAAAAAACATGACAATTGTGGTAGTGGTAGTGGTGGTGGTGGAGGAGGAGGAGGAGGAGGAGGGGAAAATTACAATTTAACACTAAAAAATTAAAAACTGGCAAAGAAAGTAAAACGTTTGAGGCAATTTTGCCCAAAATTTACAGTTTTTTAATGGTCTTGGCAGCAAATTCCTTGACATGTTTTAGTCGTTATAGAAATGTTTTATCCAGAGTCTGTTTTTTAATTTTACTATGCTCCATCTATCTCCCATCATCTGTCCCCGTGGGGACCCGGGGTAGAATAGGTTTCTAGCACCCCCTTGCTGTTCGTAAGAGGCGACAAATGGGGCGAATTAACTGCCGTGAGTTGCGGCGTTTTTTTTTTCTCTTCTTCTTTTTTAGGGACTCCATTATACACAAGAAGTTGTCAGTGGATTGTAGTTACCGACATATTACCAGGTTTGACGTCCTATGTATGACCAAAAAAAGAGAAAGGTAAATAGACGAAATGGAAGATACTGAAAAATGAAAACATGACAGAGTCAAACTACTTTAACCAAAATTTCTTCTATTACAGGTATTTATAAGAAAACTTTCAAGTAATCAAAGGTAAGTGACTGTTTTTGTCTTTAAAAGATTTAGGGACTCTAATATGAAATGGAATTTGTTGACAGACCAATAACCAAAATTATCATTGTATAAAAAAAAAACTGTGGTGAATTGTGGTGGTCGTGGTGGTGGTGGAGGAGGAGGAGGAGGAGGAGGAGGAGGGGAAAATTACAATTTTAATACTAAAAAATTAAAAACTGGCAAAGAAAGTAAAACGTTTGAGGCAATTTTGCCCAAAATTTACTGTATTTTACAGTATGTTGACAGACCAATAACCAAAATTATCATTGTATAAAAAAAAAAACATGAGAATTGTGGTAGATGGTGTAGTGGTGGTGGTGGAGGAGGGGAGGAGGAGGAGGAGGGGAAAATTACAATTTAATACTAAAAAATTAAAAACTGGCAAAGAAAGTAAACGTTTGAGGCAATTTTGCCCAAAAATTACAGTATTTTAATGGTCTTGGCAGCAAATTCCTAGACATGTTTTAGTCGTTGTAGAAATGTTTTATCCAGAGTCTGTTTTTTTATTTTTACTATGCTCCATCTATCTCCCATCATCTGTCCCCGTGGGGACCCGGGGTAGAATAGGTCCCTAGCACCCCCTTGCTGTTCGTAAGAGGCGACAAATGGGGCGAATTAACTGCCGTGAGTTGCGGCGTGTTTTTTTTTTTTTCTTCTTTTTTAGGGACTCCATTATACACAAGAAGTTGTCAGTGGATTGTAGTTACCGACATATTACCAGGTTTGACGTCCTATGTATGACCAAAAAAAGAGAAAGGTAAATAGACGAAATGGAAGATACTGAAAAATGAAAAACATGACGAGAGTCAAACTATTTTAACCAAAATTTCTTCTACACAGGTATTTATAAGAAAACTTTCAAGTAATCAAAGGTAAGTGACTGTTTTTGTCTTTAAAAGATTTAGGGACTCTAATATGAAATGGAATTTGTTGACAGACCAATAACCAAAATTATCATTGTATAAAAAAAACTGTGGTGAATTGTGGTGGTCGTGGTGGTGGTGGAGGAGGTGGAGGAGGAGGAGGGGAAAATTACAGTTTTATACTAAAAAATTAAAAACTGCAAAGAAAGTACAACGTTTGAGGCAATTTTGCCCAAAATTTACTGTATTTTACAGTATGTTGACCGACCAATAACCAAAATTATCATTGTATAAAAAAAACATGACAATTGTGGTGGTGGTGGTGGTGGTGGAGGAGGAGGAGGAGGAGGAGGAGGAGGAGGAAAATTACAATTTAACACTAAAAAAATTAAAAACTGGCAAAGAAAGTAAAACGTTTGAGGCAATTTTGCCCAAAATTTACAGTTTTTTAATGGTCTTGGCAGCAAATTCCTAGACATGTTTTAGTCATTGTAGAAATGTTTTATCCAGAGTCTGTTTTTTATTTTTACTATGCTCCATCTATCTCCCATCATCTGTCCCCGTGGGGACCCGGGGTAGAATAGGTCCCTAGCACCCCCTTGCTGTTCGTAAGAGGCGACAAATGGGGCGAATTAACTGCCGTGAGTTGCGGCATGTTTTTTTTTTGTCTTCTTTTTTAGGGACTCCATTATACACAAAAAGTTGTCAGTGGATTGTAGTTACCGACATATTACCAGGTTTGACGTCCTATGTATGACCAAAAAAAGAGAAAGGTAAATAGACGAAATGGAAGATACTGAAAAATGAAAAACATGACGAGAGTCAAACTATTTTAACCAAAATTCCTTCTACACAGGTATTTATAAGAAAACTTTCAAGTAATCAAAGGTAAGTGACTGTTTTTGTCTTTAAAAGATTTAGGGACTCTAATATGAAATGGAATTTGTTGACAGACCAATAACCAAAATTATCATTGTATAAAAAAAACATGGTGAATGTGGTGGTCGTGGTGGTGGTGGAGGAGGAGGAGGAGGAGGAGGGGAAAATTACAGTTTTATACTAAAAAATTAAAAACTGGCAAAGAAAGTACAACGTTGAGGCAATTTTGCCCAAAATTTACTGTATTTTACAGTATGTTGACCGACCAATAACCAAAATTATCATTGTATAAAAAAAACATGACAATTGTGGTGGTGGTGGTGGTGGAGGAGGAGGAGGAGGAGGAGGAGGAGGGAAAAATTACAATTTAACACTAAAAAATAAAAACTGGCAAAGAAAGTAAAACGTTTGAGGCAATTTTGCCCAAAATTTACAGTATTTTAATGGTCTTGGCAGCAAATTCCTTGACATGTTTTAGTCGTTATAGAAATGTTTTATCCAGAGTCTGTTTTTTATTTTACAATGCTCCATCTATCTCCCATCATCTGTCCCCGTGGGGACCCGGGTAGAATAGGTCCCTAGCACCCCCTTGCTGTTCGTAAGAGGCGACAAATGGGGCGAATTAACTGCCGTGAGTTGCGGCGTGTTTTTTTTTTGTCATCTTCTTTTTTAGGGACTCCATTATACACAAGAAGTTGTCAGTGGATTGTAGTTACCGACATATTACCAGGTTTGACGTCCTATGTATGACCAAAAAAAGAGAAAGGTAAATAGACGAAATAGATGATACTGAAAAATTAAAACATGACGAGAGTCAAACTACTTTAACCAAAATTTCTTCTACACAGGTATTTATAAGAAAACCTTCAAGTAATCAAAGGTAAGTGACTGTTTTTGTCTTTAAAAGATTTAGGGACTCTAATATGAAATGGAATTTGTTGACAGACCAATAACCAAAATTATCATTGTATAAAAAAAACTGTGGTGAATTGTGGTGGTCGTGGTGGTGGTGGAGGAGGAGGAGGAGGAGGAGGGGAAAATTAAAATTTTATACTAAAAAATTAAAAACTGGCAAAGAAAGTACAACGTTTGAGGCAATTTTGCCCAAAATTTACAGTTTTTTAATGGTCTTGGCAGCAAATTCCTTGACATGTTTTAGTCGTTATAGAAATGTTTTATCCAGAGTCTGTTTTTTATTTTACTATGCTCCATCTATCTCCCATCATCTGTCCCCGTGGGGACCCGGGGTAGAATAGGTCCCTAGCACCCCCTTGCTGTTCGTAAGAGGCGACAAATGGGGCGAATTAACTGCCGTGAGTTGCGGCGTGTTTTTTTTTGTCTTCTTCTTTTTAGGGACTCCATTATACACAAAAAGTTGTCAGTGGATTGTAATTACCGATATATTACCAGGTTTGACGTCCTATGTATGACCAAAAAAAGAGAAAGGTAAATAGACGAAATGGAAGATACTAAAAAATGAAAAACATGACGAGAGTCAAACTATTTTAACCAAAATTCCTTCTACACAGGTATTTATAAGAAAACTTACAAGTAATCAAAGGTAAGTGACTGTTTTTGTCTTTAAAAGATTTAGGGACTCTAATATGAAATGGAATTTGTTAACAGACCAATAACCAAAATTATCATTGTATAAAAAAACTGTGGTGAATTGTGGTGGTCGTGGTGGTGGTGGTGGAGGAGGAGGAGGAGGAGGGGAAAAATTACAATTTTATACCAAAAAATTAAAAACTGGCAAAGAAAGTACAACGTTTGAGGCAATTTTGCCTAAAATTTACTGTATTTTACAGTATGTTGACAGACCAATAACCAAAATTATCATTGCATAAAAAAACATGACAATTGTGGTGGTGGTGGTGGAGGAGGAGGAGGAGGAGGAGGAGGGGAAAATTACATTTTAACACTAAAAAATTAAAAACTGGCAAAGAAAGTAAAACGTTTGAGGCAATTTTGCCCAAAATTTACTGTATTTTACAGTATGTTGACAGACCAATAACCAAAATTATTATTGTATAAAAATAAAAACATGAGAATTGTGGTGGTGGTGGTGGAGGAGGAGGAGGAGGATGGAAAAATTAAAATTTAATACTAAAAAATTAAAAACTGGCAAAGAAAGTAAAACGTTTGAGGCAATTTTGCCAAAAAATTACAGTATTTTAATGGTCTTGGCAGCAAATTCCTAGACATGTTTTAGTCTTTGTAGAAATGTTTTATCCAGAGTCTGTTTTTTATTTTTACTATGCTCCATCTATCTCCCATCATTTGTCCCCGTGGGGACCCGGGGTAGAATAGGTCCCTAGCACCCCCTTGCTGTTCGTAAGAGGCGACAAATGGGGAGAATTAACTGCCGTGAGTTGCGGCTTGTTTTTTTTTTGTCTTCTTCTTTTTTAGGGACTCCATTATACACAAAAAGTTGTCAGTGGATTGTAATTACCGACATATTACCAGGTTTGACGTCCTATGTATGACCAAAAAAAGAGAAAGGTAAATAGACGAAATAGATGATACTGAAAAATGAAAAACATGACGAGAGTCAAACTACTTTAACCAAAATTTCTTCTACACAGGTATTTATAAGAAAACTTTCAAGTAATCAAAGGTAAGTGACTGTTTTTGTCTTTAAAAGATTTAGGGACTCTAATATGAATTGGAATTTGTTGACAGACCAATATCCAAAATTATCATTGTGTAAAAAAAAAACATAAGAATTGTGGTGGTGGTGGTGGAGGAGGAGGAGGAGGGGAAAATTACAATTTAATACTAAAAAATTTAAAACTGGCAAAGAAAGTACAACGTTTGAGGCAATTTTGCCCAAAATTTACTGTATTTTACAGTATTTTGACAGACCAATTTCCAAAATTATCATTGTACAAAAATAAAAACATGAGAATTATGGTGGTGGTGGTGGAGGAGGAGGGGAAAATTACAATTTAATACAAAAAAATTAAAAACTGGCAAAGAAAGTACAATGTTTGAGGCAATTTTGCCCAAAAATTACTGTATTTTACAGTATGTTGACAGACCAATAACCAAAATTATCATTGTATAAAAATAAAAACATGAGAATTGTGGTAGTGGTGGTGATGGAGGAGGAGGAGGAGGAGGGGAAAATTACAATTTAATACTAAAAAATTAAAAACTGGCAAAGAAAGTAAAATGTTTGAGGCAATTTTGCCCAAAAATTACAGTATTTTAATGGTCTTGGCAGCAAATTCCTAGACATGTTTTAGTTGTTGTAGAAATGTTTTATCCAGAGTCTGTTTTTTATTTTTACTATGCTCCATCTATCTCCCTTCATTTGTCCCCGTGGGGACCCGGGGTAGAATAGGTCCCTAGCACCCCCTTGCTGTTCGTAAGAGGCGACAAATGGGGCGAATTAACTGCCGTGAGTTGCGGCGTGTTTTTTTTTGTCTTCTTCTTTTTTAGGGACTCCATTATACACAAAAAGTTGTCAGTGGATTGTAATTACCGACATATTACCAGGTTTGACGTCCTATGTATGACCAAAAAAAGAGAAAGGTAAATAGACGAAATAGATGATACTGAAAAATTAAAACATGACGAGAGTCAAACTACTTTAACCAAAATTTCTTCTACACAGGTATTTATAAGAAAACTTTCAAGTCATCAAAGGTAAGTGACTGTTTTTGTCTTTAAAAGATTTAGGGACTCTAATAAGAATTGGAATTTGTTGACAGACCAATAACCAAAATTATCATTGTATAAAAAAAACATAAGAATTGTAGTGGTGGTGTTGGAGGAGGAGGAGGAGGAGGAGGAGGGGAAAATTACAATTTAATACTAAAAAATTAAAAACTGGCAAAGAAAGTGAAACGTTTGAGGCAATTTTGCCCAAAAATTACAGTATTTTAATGGTCTTGGCAGCAAATTCCTAGACATGTTTTAGTCGTTGTAGAAATGTTTTATCCAGAGTCTGTTTTTTATTTTTACTATGCTCCATCTATCTCCCATCATCTGTCCCCGTGGGGACCCGGGGTAGAATAGGTCCCTAAGATACTGAAAAATGAAAAACATGACGAGAGTCACACTCTTTTAACCAAAATTCCTTCTACACAGGTATTTATAAGAAAACTTTCAAGTAATCAAAGGTAAGTGACTGTTTTTGTCTTTAAAAGATTTAGGGACTCTAATATGAAATGGAATTTGTTGACAGACCAATAACCAAAATTATCATTGTATAAAAAAAACTGTGGTGAATGGTGGTGGTCGTGGTGGTGGTGGAGGAGGAGGAGGAGGAGGAGGGGAAAATTACAGTTTTATACTAAAAAATTAAAAACTTGCAAAGAAAGTACAACGTTTGAGGCAATTTTGCCTAAAATTTACTGTATTTTACAGTATGTTGACAGACCAATAACCAAAATTATCATTGCATAAAAAAACATGACAATTGTGGTGGTGGTGGTGGAGGAGGAGGAGGAGGGGAAAATTACAATTTAATACAAAAAAATTAAAAACTGGCAAAGAAAGTACAACATTTGAGGCAAATTTGCCCAAAATTTACTGTATTTTACAGTATGTTGACAGACCAATAACCAAAATTATCATTGTATAAAAACAAAAACATGAGAATTGTGGTGGTGGTGGTGGAGGAGGAGGAGGTGGAGGGGAAAATTACAATTTAATACTAAAAAAATTAAAAACTGGCAAAGAAAGTACAACGTTTGAGGCAATTTTGCCCAAAATTTACTGTATTTTACAGTATATTGACAGACCAATAACCAAAATTATCATTGTACAAAAATAAAAACATGAGAATTATGTTGGTGGTGGTGGAGGAGGAGGAGGAGGAGGGGAAAATTACAATTTAATACTAAAAAATTAAAAACTGGCAAAGAAAGTAAAATGTTTGAGGCAATTTTGCCCAAAAATTACAGTATTTTAATGGTCTTGGCAGCAAATTCCTAGACATGTTTTAGTCGTTGTAGAAATGTTTTATCCAGAGTCTGTTTTTTATTTTTACTATGCTCCATCTATCTCCCATCATCTGTCCCCGTGGGGACCCGGGGTAGAATAGGTCCCTAGCACCCCCTTGCTGTTCGTAAGAGGCGACAAATGGGGCGAATTAACTGCCGTGAGTTGCGGCGTGGTTTTTTTTTGTCTTCTTTTTTAGGGACTCCATTATACACAAAAAGTTGTCAGTGGATTGTAATTACCGACATATTACCAGGTTTGACGTCCTATGTATGACTAAAAAAAGAGAAAGGTAAATAGACGAAATGGAAGATACTGAAAAATTAAAACATGATGAGAGTCAAACTACTTTAACCAAAATTTCTTCTACACAGGTATTTCTAAGAACACTTTCATGTAATCAATGGTAAGTGACTGTTTTTGTCTTTAAAAGATTTAGGGACTCTAATATGAATTGGAATTTGTTGACAGACCAATTATCATTGTATAAAAAAAAACATGACAATTGTGGTGGTGGTGGTGGTGGTGGTGGTGGTGGTGGAGGAGGAGGAAGAGGAGGGGAAAATTACAATTTAACACTAAAAAATTAAAAACTGGCAAAGAAAGTAAAACGTTTGAGGCAATTTTGCCCAAAAAATACAGTATTTTAATGGTCTTGGCAGCAAATTCCTAGACATGTTTTAGTCATGTAGAAATGTTTTATCCAGTGTCTGTTTTTTATTTTTACTATGCTCCATCTATCTCCCATCATCTGTCCCCGTGCGGACCCTGGGTAGAATAGGTCCCTAGCACCCCCTTGCTGTTCGTAAGAGGCGACAAATGGGGCGAATTAACTGCCGTGAGTTGCGGCGTGTTTTTTTTTCTTCTTCTTCTTTTTTAGGGACTCCATTATACACAAGAAGTTGTCAGTGGATTGTAGTTACCGACATATTACCAGGTTTGACGTCCTATGTATGACCAAAAAAAGAGAAAGGTAAATAGACGAAATAGATGATACTGAAAAATTAAAACATGACGAGAGTCAAACTACTTTAACCAAAATTTCTTCTACACAGGTATTTATAAGAAAACTTTCAAGTAATCAAAGGTAAGTGACTGTTTTTGTCTTTAAAAGATTTAGGGACTCTAATATGAAATGGAATTTGTTAACAGACCAATAACCAAAATTATCATTGTATAAAAAAAACTGTAAAGAAATGTGGTGGTCGTGGTGGTGGTGGAGGAGGAGGAGGAGGAGAGAAAAATTACAATTTTATACTAAAAAATTAAAAACTGGCAAAGAAAGTACAACGTTTGAGGCAATTTTGCCCAAAATGTACTGTATTTTACAGTATGTTGATCGACCAATAACCCAAATTATCATTGTATAAAAAAAAACATGGAGGAGGAGGAGGAGGAGGAGGAGGAGGGGAAAATTACAATTTAATACTAAAAAATTTTAAACTGGCAAAGAAAGTAAAACGTTTGAGGCAATTTTGCCCAAAATTTACAGTTTTTTAATGGTCTTGGCAGCAAATTCCTTGACATGTTTTAGTCATTATAGAAATGTTTTATCCAGAGTCTGTTTTTTATTTTTACTATGCTCCATCTATCTCCCATCAACTGTCCCCGTGGGGACCGGGGGTAGAATAGGTCCCTAGCACCCCCTTGCTGTTCGTAAGAGGCGACAAATGGGGCGAATTAACTGCCGTGAGTTGCGGCATGTTTTTTTTTTGTCTTCTTCTTTTTTAGGGACTCCATTATACACAAAAAGTTGTCAGTGGATTGTAATTACCGACATATTACCAGGTTTGACGTCCTATGTATGACCAAAAAAAGAGAAAGGTAAATAGACGAAATAGATGATACTGAAAAATTAAAACATGACGAGAGTCAAACTACTTTAACCAAAATTTCTCCTACACAGGTATTTATAAGAAAACTTTCAAGTAATCAAAGGTAAGTGACTGTTTTTGTCTTTAAAAGATTTAGGGACTCTAATATGAAATGGAATTTGTTAACAGACCAATAACCAAAATTATCATTGTATAAAAAAAACTGGTGAAATGTGGTGGTCGTGGTGATGGTGGAGGAGGAGGAGGAGGAGGGGAAAATTACAATTTTATACTAAAAAATTAAAAACTGGCAAAGAAAGTACAACGTTTGAGGCAAATTTGCCCAAAATTTACTGTATTTTACAGTATGTTGACAGACCAATAACCAAAATTATCATTGTATAAAAATAAAAACATGAGAATTGCGGTGGTGGTGGTGGAGGAGGAGGAGGAGGAGGAGGGGAAAATTACAATTTAATACAAAAAAATTAAAAACTGGCAAAGAAAGTAAAACGTTTGAGGCAATTTTGCCCAAAAGTTACAGTATTTTAATGGTCTTGGCAGCAAATTCCTAGACATGTTTTAGTCATGTAGAAATGTTTTATCCAGTGTCTGTTTTTTATTTTTACTATGCTCCATCTATCTCCCATCATCTGTCCCCGTGGGGACCCGGGGTAGAATAGGTCCCTAGCACCCCCTTGCTGTTCGTAAGAGGCGACAAATGGGGCGAATTAACTGCCGTGAGTTGCGGCGTGTTTTTTTTTTTCTTCTTCTTTTTTAGGGACTCCATTATACACAAGAAGTTGTCAGTGGATTGTAGTTACCGACATATTACCAGGTTTGACGTCCTATGTATGACCAAAAAAAATAGAAAGGTAAATAGACGAAATGG
>SRMA01027344.1:286486-301486 GCA_007224835.1 Danionella cerebrum
TGATTTCCAAATGACTGATTTATCACAACACCCTCATCTTCATCCATGATTTCCAAATGACTGATTTATCACAACATCCTCATCTTCATCCATGATTTCCAAATGACTGATTTATCACAACACCCTTATCTTCATCCATGATTTCCAAATGACTGATGTATCACAACATCCTCATCTTCATCCATGATTTCCAAAGGACTGATTTATCACAACATCCTCATCTTCATCCATGATTTCCAAATGACTGATTTATCACAACATCCTCATCTTCATCCATGATTTCCAAATGACTGATTTATCACAACAGGCCCATCTTCATCCATGATTTCCAAATGACTGATTTATCACAACATCCTCATCTTCATCCATGATTTCCAAATGACTGATTTATCACAACACCCTCATCTTCATCCATGATTTCCAAATGACTGATGTATCACAACATCCTCATCTTCATCCATGATTTCCAAATGACTGATTTATCACAACAGGCCCATCTTCATCCATGATTTCCAAATGACTGATTTATCACAACAGGCCCATCTTCATCCATGATTTCCAAATGACTGATGTATCACAACATCCTCATCTTCATCCATGATTTCCAAATGACTGATTTATCACAACAGGCCCATCTTCATCCATGATTTCCAAACGACTGATTTATCACAACAGCCCCATCTTCATCCATGATTTCCAAATGACTGATGTATCACAACATCCTCATCTTCATCCATGATTTCCAAATGACTGATTTATCACAACACCCTCATCTTCATCCATGATTTCCAAATGACTGATTTATCACAACACCCTCATCTTCATCCATGATTTCCAAATGACTGATTTATCACAACACCCTCATCTTCATCCATGATTTCCAAATGACTGATTTATCACAACATCCTCATCTTCATCCATGATTTCCAAATGACTGATTTATCACAACAGGCCCATCTTCATCCATGATTTCCAAATGACTGATGTATCACAACAGCCCCATCTTCATCCATGATTTCCAAATGACTGATGTATCACAACATCCTCATCTTCATCCATGATTTCCAAATGACTGATTTATCACAACACCCTCATCTTCATCCATGATTTCCAAATGACTGATTTATCACAACAGGCCCATCTTCATCCATGATTTCCAAATGACTGATTTATCACAACAGGCCCATCTTCATCCATGATTTCCAAATGACTGATTTATCACAACAGCCCCATCTTCATCCATGATTTCCAAATGACTGATTTATCACAACATTCTCATCTTCATCCATGATTTCCAAATGACTGATTTATCACAACAGCCTCATCTTCATCCATGATTTCCAAACGACTGATTTATCACAACATCCTCATCTTCATCCATGATTTCCAAACGACTGATTTATCACAACATCTCATCTTCATCCATGATTTCCAAACGACTGATTTATCACAACATCCTCATCTTCATCCATGATTTCCAAACGACTGATTTATCACAACATCCTCATCTTCATCCATGATTTCCAAACGACTGATTTATCACAACATCCTCATCTTCATCCATGATTTCCAAATGACTGATATATCACAACAGCCCCATCTTCATCCATGATTTCCAAACGACTGATTTATCACAACATCCTCATCTTCATCCATGATTTCCAAATGACTGATTTATCACAACATCCTCATCTTCATCCTTGATTTCCAAATGACTGATTTATCACAACAGCCCTATCTTCATCCATGATTTCCAAATGATTGATTTATCACAACAGGCCCATCTTCATCCATGATTTCCAAACGACTGATTTATCACAACATCCTCATCTTCATCCATGATTTCCAAATGACTGATTTATCACAACACCCTCATCTTCATCCATGATTTCCAAATGACTGAGTTATCACAACATCCTCATCTTCATCCATGATTTCCAAACGACTGATTTATCACAACATCCTCATCTTCATCCATGATTTCCAAACGACTGATTTATCACAACATCTCATCTTCATCCATGATTTCCAAACGACTGATTTATCACAACATCCTCATCTTCATCCATGATTTCCAAATGACTGATTTATCACAACATCCTCATCTTCATCCATGATTTCCAAACGACTGATTTATCACAGAAGTCAACAACAATTCCTAAACACCAGGAGTTTATATAGCAGCAAACATCGTGAATTCTAAACAAACCACTGTTGGAGAAATGCTCCGTCTGGACGACTTTCTACAGAACTATTTACAATTCATCAAATGCTAATGTTCACATAGAAACTACATCATCATCATCATCATCATCATCGTCGTTGTGACTCTGAACTGAATTGATTATGCCATCCTTGCGCACATCTATTCATCCGAAACGAACTGATACCATCTTTGCGTACATCTATCCATTGAAACTGAACTCGTACGTAACAATGATATTATGAGTTTACGACGACAACTTGGAGATTTGTTTCTTTCCGCAACTAATGAAATGCCTTGTTGCTTTTACTGGAAACCAGACGCTGAACTCTGTGACTCAAATAATTGTGCAAGGCCCACATTAATGATGGCAAGTGTCTGGAATGATCAGAGAAGGGGATATTTCTCTGTATATTCTTCTAAAGTTTTGATTGAAAGATGATCACAAAGGTTTTTGACTGTATCGGGTTATTGTTGCTTATGTTTTGATGCGGATGGTTCTAATTTAGAGTGCCTATCGATCCAGATATACAGGGACAAAAGAAATCGAGTATCCGATGTGTTGCTTTGGTTATTATTATTCCTTTACACGCAATTATTTTTTTTCTACATCACTCTGATATAGCCAATGGGTTTTAATATATTATTCAGTATAATCAGTGTGGTTTACAATAAGTTTTGAACTTATACTAGATCATCATATATCCTTCACATTTATATGTGGAAGTATCGTATTTAAACTTTCACATACCTTTATGAGCACCATTAAACTTTTTTTCATGGTTTCAGTTACAGGTCGAAAATTGATAATAGAGACATGATTTTTGACATCTCTGAGAATGATTTTATTATTGTGATCCCTGAGATTGATTTTATTATTGTGATCCCTGAGATTGATTTTATTATTGTGATCCCTGAGATTGATTTTATTATTGTGATCCCTGAGATTGATTTTATTATTGTGATCCCTGAGATTGATTTTATTATTGTGATCCCTGAGATTGATTTTATTATTGTGATCCCTGAGATTGATGTAATGTTTTTAACTTTTGAGTTTGATTCATTGATCCTGAAAATTGATTCTATTGACTCACATGATTGATTTTATGTGATGCCTTTTGAGGTTTGATGAAGATGATATTATTATACCATGGTTGTTCATCTTTACAGATGAAGAGAAGGGATAAGTGATAGAAATACAGACATTCAGATACAGGAAACCCATAGTTTCTCCATCTGCAGCATTTCTCATTGCATTCAGGAGTGCGCAGGCGTACACAGGCCCAAGGTCAGGCTGACCTGAGTTCACGAAACTTACTCGCCCCCACCGCTCCTGAATGCTGAAGTCAGCATCTTCTTGCAGAAAGCACATGATGCCTCTCGTCCCTTTTCTTGTAAAAAGTTCATTAACACCCACTGTTCTGAACTGTATAAAAACACAGAACAAACTGCCAATAAACTCGTGACTGGTTGATGCATGATCTCCGTGTCGTGTTTCTTTCCATGTCACCTCTGGGGCCCCGGAAAACTTCGTCTCGAGACAGAAAGGAACAGAGTCCTTCTATCACACAGTATCTTCCATTTCGTCTATTTACCTTTCTCTTTTTTTGGTCATACATAGGACGTCAAACCTGGTAATATGTCGGTAATTACAATCCACTGACAACTTTTTGTGTATAATGGAGTCCCTAAAAAAGAAGAAGACAAAAAAAAAACATGCCGCAACTCACGGCAGTTAATTCGCCCCATTTGTCTCCTCTTACGAACAGCAAGGGGGTGCTAGGGACCTATTCTACCCCGGGTCCCCACGGAGACAGATAATGGGAGATAGATGGAGCATAGTAAAAATACAAAACAGACTCTGGATAAAACATTTCTACAACGACTAAAACATGTCTAGGAATTTGCTGCCAAGACCATTAAAATACCGTAATTTTTGGGCAAAATTGCCTCAAACGTTTCACTTTCTTTGCCAATTTTTAATTTTTTTGTATTAAATTGTAATTTTCCCCTCCTCCTCCTCCTCCTCCACCACCACTACCACAATTCTCATGTTTTTTTTTATACAATGATAATTTGGGTTATTGGTCTGTCAACATACTGTAAAATACAGTAAATTTTGGGCAAAATTGCCTCAAACGTTGTACTTTCTTTACCAGTTTTAAATTTTTTAGTATTAAATTGTAACTTTCCCCTCCTCCTCCTCCTCCTCCTCCTCCTCCACCACCACCACCACCACCACAATTCTCATGTTTTTATTTTTATACAATGATAATTTTGGTTATTGGTCTGTCAACATACTGTAAAATACAGTAAATTTTGGGCAAAATTGCCTCAAACGTTTTACTTTCTTTGCCCATTTTTTAGTTTTTAGTAGTAAATTGTAATTTTCCCCTCCTCCTCCTCCTCCTCCACCACCACCACCACCACAATTCTTATGTTTTTTTTTACACAATGATAATTTTGGATATTGGTCTGTCAACAAATTCCAATTCATATTAGAGTCCCTAAATCTTTTAAGGACAAAAACAGTCACTTACCTTTGATTACTTGAAAGTTTTCTTATAAATACCTGTGTAGAAGAAATTTTGGTTAAAGTAGTTTGACTCTTGTCATGTTTTTCATTTTTCAGTATCTTCCATTTCGTCTATTTACCTTTCTCTTTTTTGGTCATACATAGGACGTCAAACCTGGTAATATGTCGGTAATTACAATCCACTGACAACTTTTTGTGTATAATGGAGTCCCTAAAAAGAAGAAGACAAAAAAAAACACGCCGCAACTCACGGCAGTTAATTCGCCCCATTTGTCGCCTCTTACGAACAGCAAGGGGGTGCTAGGGACCTATTCTACCCCGGGTCCCCACGGGGACAAATGATGGGAGATAGATGGAGCATAGTAAAAATAAAAAACAGACTCTGGATAAAACATTTCTACAACGACTAAAACATGTCTAGGAATTTGCTGCCAAGACCATTAAAATACTGTAATTTTTGGGCAAAATTGTCTCAAACATTGTACTTTCTTTGCCAGTTTTTAATTTTTTAGTATTAAATTGTAATTTTTCCGTCCTCCTCCTCCTCCTCCTCCTCCACCACCACCAACATAATTCTCATGTTTTTATTTTTGTACAATGATAATTTTGGTTATTGGTCTGTCAAAATACTGTAAAATACAGTAAATTTTGGGCAAAATTGCCTCAAACGTTGTACTTTCTTTGCCAGTTTTTAATTTTTTAGTATTAAATTGTAATTTTTCCCTCCTCCTCCTCCTCCTCCTCATCCTCCACCACCACCACAATTCTCATGTTTTTATTTTTATACAATGATAATTTTGGTTACTGGTCTGTCAACATACTGTAAATTACAGTAAATTTTGGGCAAAATTGCCTCAAACGTTGTACTTTCTTTGCCAGTTTTTAATTTTTTAGTATTAAATTGTAATTTTCCCCTCCTCCTCCTCCTCCTCCTCCTCCACCACCACCATAATTCTCATGTTTTTATTTTTGTACAATGATAATTTTGGTTATTGGTCTGTCAAAATACTGTAAAATACAGTAAATTTTGGGCAAAATTGCCTCAAACGTTGTACTTTCTTTGCCAGTTTTTAATTTTTTAGTGTTAAATTGTAATTTTTCCCTCCTCCTCCTCCTCCTCCTCCTCCTCCTCCTCCTCCACCACCACCACCACCACAATTCTCATGTTTTTATTTTTATACAATGATAATTTTGGTTCCCTTTCAGTCGGTACCGGAGACGTTTAGTCGATGACCGACTGAATGGGAGCTGATCTCCATGGGAGATTGGACCGAATTGTTTAACGGGCAAATTGATTTGCAGGCGTGAGTGATTGATTAGCAATCAGCCGGGTATAAGACCGGGCGTAACGCACGCTTCAGTATGCGATTTTCCTTCGGAGCGGACTGAGTGTTACTATCCTCTCTAAACTTTGACGCTAAACCGCCAGTTGAGATCGAGGTTGCTTACCTAGCAAATACAGCGTGGTCCTCTGCTAGCCCAGTATAGCACGCCGCTGTCGCTGCGCCTCAGTCTTTTCCGGCATTAGCCTGTCCAGTGTTATTGTTAGCCGTTTGTTCACATCCTGTCCATTTTTTTGTTCACATCCTGTCCATTTTTTTTTTTTTTTTGAGCAAAACGTGCTGTAATCCTGGCTGTGTTGGGTTTATCTCGTCGAAGGACGGTCACGAGAAATGCGTGGAGTGTTTGGGCTTCCAACACGCCTGTGCTGCTCTTGTGAGGCGAGAGTGCGTGCATTGCAACGCTCTCCCGGCGCGCACTCTGAGGTATAGGTGGTCCTTCCTCGAGGAGGAGGACACCGGAGCTTCGGCTCCCGGTGATCTTTCGACTCCGAGGGGCCCGTCCCAAAACACCTCTTCTGCGGCTTTGGGTCGATTGGTGTCAGGCGATCCCTCGCACCGTCCCCAAAGCCCGAGTGCGCTCCCCGTCTGGTCCGCGGGAGACTCGGATAGCGCTTCGGCGTTACCCGGGCCCTCGTGTGATCCTGCTGACGATCTGCTTTCCCTCGCAGCATCGGAAGGGGCGCGTTCTTCGGAGTCCTTCAGCTCTCCGCTGCCACCCTCCGGGGTCGCGGCAGAGCCGGAGCCCGATGCTTTCGCGGTGCTCTCCAAGGCAGCGACCGCTATTGGGCTGGAGGTGCAAGCACCTTCCAGCTCGGGGCCGTCGCGGCTGGTTGACTGGTTCTTAGGTAAACGCAGGGGCTCCGCCCCCCGCGCTCCTGAAGTTCCTTTCTTCCCGGAGGTGCATGAGGAGCTCACTAAATTCTGGCGGGCTCCCCTGTCTGCCAGGGCTTCCAGCTCCTCCCCCTTCACCACCTTGGATGATGCAGCAGCTAGGGGGTATTCTGCGATTCCCCGGGTGGAGCAGGCTGTCGCGGTGCACTTGTGCCCCGGCAGTGCTGCCGCTTGGCGGTCTCGTCCGACTGTTCCTCCAAAGCTGGTAAATTTTCGTCAGCCCTGATGGCGAAAGCTTACTCAGCTGCGGGTCAAGCTGCTGCATCGCTGCATGCTATGGCGACCTTACAGGTCTTTCAGGCCAAGGTCCTCCGTGACATGCACCAAGGGGGTGGTGACCAGCAGTCTCTCAGAGACTTGCGCTCGGCCATTGATTTAGCGCTTCGTGCTACTAAATCAGCTGCGCTGAATATTGGTCGCACGATGTCCACTCTCGTGGTCCAGGAACGCCATCTGTGGTTGGAGCAGGCGACTATGCTTCCCGAAGACCGTAACAGGTTTCTGGATGCCCCTGTATCCCCAGATGGCCTCTTTGGCGTCGCCGTGGACGATTTTGCGTCAAAGGTCTCCACGATCAGGAAACAGGCGGAGGGTCTGGGTGAGCTCATGGTCCCGGGTCGGAAGCGGCAGTGTTCCGCTGCTTCTGCGCCGGACCCCTCTCCGCCTGTTCGCCGCCAAAGAGAGCGTCCTCCGCCACGGTCTGCGCCTTCGACCTCTGGTCCGAGGAAGACCTCTACAAGGCGGAAGACGCAGTCAACCTCGGAGGGTTCTCGAAGGCAGACGAGGGCTTCTAGTAAGAAGCGCCCCTGAGGTTGGCGACTCGGGAACATATGAGCTGCTCTTCGGGTCAAGTCACCGACCCAACTCCCCTTGGAGGGGGGGAGTCCACCACACACTCCTCGCTGCCGTCCCCCGGATAGTGGAACCGCACGCCCTGCAGTCTGGGGTTCATCTTCCTCGGTCTCCGACGAAGACCCAGACTTGGGCGCGTGTTCCACTGGCCAAGGCAGAGAGCGCGGGGGCTCAGTTCCCCTTCCCTCATCTGACCATTTCCCAGGGTTCGTCCCTGGTGATTCCGCCCCCAAGTCCGCCTCACGGCGGCCCCGCCTTGGCGACCATCGGCACGTCCCGACCATTACCCCTGTCAGCTTACCTGGGAGCCTGGCGGAAGCTTCCCGGGGTCTCACAGTGGGTGGTCCGGACAATCCGGCAGGGCTATACGATTCAGTTCGTAAAAGCCCCCAGGTTTCGAGGCGTAGTGCACACCCCTGTCCCCCGGACAGGCGCCTCATTCCTGCGAGAGGAGATCGACGCCCTTTTGATAAAAGGAGCTGTCGAGCCGGTCCCTCCAGCCGATATGGAACGCGGGTTTTACAGCCCATACTTCCTGGTCCCCAAGAAATCAGGCGGGCTGCGACCAATCTTGGACCTGAGGCGTCTGAACCGAAGCCTGGCCAAGCTTCGGTTTCAGATGCTGACGGTCCGCTGCATTCTACCGTGCATCCGGCCTGGAGATTGGTTCGCGACAATCGACCTGAAGGACGCGTACTTTCAGGTAGAAGTGGTTCCGAGACACAGACCCTTTCTAAGGTTCTGTTTCAAGGCCATGCATACCAGTACAGGTCCTACCCTTCGGTCTTGCCCTCCCCGCGCACCTTCACGAAGGTTGCCCGGGCCGCTCTTGCCCCGCTCCGCCGGGCAGGCATTCGGATCCTGGACTACCTCGACGACTGGCTTCTCATAGCCTCGTCCAGGGACCAGTTGATCCGACACCGAGGCAAGGTGCTCCGGCACTTAAACCGATTGGGTCTGAGGGTCAACTGGGAAAAGAGCTGCCTCACTCCGGTGAGAGTCATCTCTTTTCTCGGGATGGAGCTGAACTCCGAGAGCATGCGGGCGCACCTGTCGGTAGATTGCGCCCGGGCCTTGCTGGCCGCCTTATTCGCGGTGTCCTCTCGACAGGTGGTCAGACTGAAGTTATTTCAGAGGCTCCTGGGGCATATGGCAGCCGCAGCCTCAGTGATTCCACTCGGGCTCCTGCATATGCGACCACTTCAGCTATGGCTTCTCTCGCGAGTTCCAACTTGGGCATGGCGTCAGGGAGCCTTTCGTCTGTCCGTGACAGGCGCGCTCCCTCACCTGAAGGTCTGGAAGTCGGTACGATTCCTGCGCGCTGGAGTGCCCCTAGTGTGCATCACCAATCGCTTAGTGGTCACCACCGACGCCTCCAAGACCAGTTGGGGCGCCGTGTGCGGTTCCCACCGAGAGTCCGGTTCCTGGAACGGACGGCTGTCTCGCTGGCACATCAACCGTCTCGAGCTAGCTGCAGTGATCCTAGCGCTCCGGCGCTTCTGCCCATTCCTTCGGGATCGGCACGTGCTGGTCAGGTCAGACAGCACCGCGGTCGTAGCGTACATCAACCACCAGGGCGGTGTGCGCTCCCGCTTCCTGCACTACCTCGCCCAAGAGCTGCTCCTCTGGAGTCAGAGCAGACTTCGGTCGCTCAGAGCCGTACACATCCCCGGGGAATGCAACAGGATCGCGGATTCGCTGTCCAGGTTCCATCCCACGGCAGGAGAATGGCGACTCCATCCTCGGGCTATTCAGCAGATTTGGGACATCTTCGGCGAGGCCCAGGTAGACCTGTTTGCCTCCCGCGAGAATACCCATTGCCGGCTCTTTTACTCCCTGTCCCTGGCTCCTCTCGGGACAGATGCGCTGGCCCACTGCTGGCCCAGGAACAAACGCTTGTATGCGTTTCCCCCAGTGAGCCTTCTAGCACAGCTTCTGTGCAAGGTCAGGGAGGACGAACGCGAGCTGCTCTAGATCGCCCCCTTGTGGCCGAACAGAGCCTGGTTTCCGGACCTCTCAGCGCTCGTGACAGCCCCTCCCTGGCCGATCCCCTTGAGTCCGGACCTCCTGACTCAAGGGGGGGGATACAGGCACCCGCGGCCAGACCTCTGGGCCCTACACGTATGGCATATCTGTCCGCGGTGGACCCCGAGCCTCTACCACCCTCCGTGGTGAACACTTTGAACCATGCGTTAGCCCCCTCTACCCGAGCGTGCTACGCTGGCAAGTGGGGTCGGTTCGTCGAATGGTGCTCTTGCCCCATCAGAGTCGTGTTGACCTTCCTCCAGGAGAGATTCGATCGGGGGCTGTCCCCATCGTCTCTCAAGGTCTACGCCGCCGCTATTTCCGCCTTCCACCTTCGGGTCAAAGGGAGCCACGAACTGACGGTGAGATTTCTCAAGGGGGCTAGACGCCTCAGGCCTTCTAGACCACCCTCTATCCCCTCTTGGGACCTCTCCGTCGCCCTTACCGGGCTACAGAAGTCTCCATTTGAGCCCTTACACTCAGCGGAGTTGTGAGTCCTCTCTCTGAAGACCGCCCTCCTGCTTGCGTTGGCCTCAATTAAGAGGGTGGGAGATCTCCAGGCACTGTCCGCCGACGAATCCTGCCTGGAATTCGGCCCTGGCGATTCCTTGATTACCATCAGGCCGAGGCCCGGATTCATCCCCAAGGTCCCATCCGTCCCCTTCCGGGACCAGGTGGTGACCCTGCAAGCTCTGCCCCGGGAGGAGGCAGACCCAACCCTGGGTTCTCTATGTCCTGTGCGAGCTCTCCGGATCTACCTGGACAGAACCCGGGAGCTTCGTAGCTCCAAGCAGCTCTTCATTTGTTTCGGAGGCCAGCGTAAGGGTTCCACTGTCTCCAAGCAACGGCTGGCACATTGGATCGTGGAAGCCATTAGCCTTGCTTATGAGGCGTGTGAAGTGCCCTGCCCTCTCCATCTGAGGGCCCACTCCACTCGCGGCATTGCTGCCTCGTGGGCGTTGGCCAGAGGGGCTTCACTCGCCGACATTTGTCGAGCTGCGGGTTGGTCTACACCGAATACTTTCATCAGGTTCTATAACCTTGATGTTGGCTCTGTCCCCTCTGCGGTCCTGAGTGGTGGCAGGTTCCCTCAGGGGACGGAGCAGGTGTAGTAGCTTGCAGTACTCTCTCAAATGAGCAGTACACATCTTGTGCGCCCCCCCCCCCCCCTTGGGGGTGGCTCTTCTTCCTCCCCCCTTCGGCATCTGACTGTGCGGAGCAGTCAGCTCTGCTAGGTTCTGCTCTGGAGCTCGCTTCGGCCTGGCCCCAGCAGAACTAGGGTCCGGATCTGGGAGTCCCCCTTTTTATTGGTGCTCCCTTTCTGTGTGTTTTTCTACAGCTCCCCCTCCAGGCGGCTAGTAGGAACCCGTCCCGTTACCCCCCTGCCTTGGTGAGTAACGATGACTTACGTCTCTGCCACTCTCTTGTCTGCAGAACATCTTCGCTGGTAGCCCTGCGGGTCTCGACGCGATCTCCGCGCACCCCTCTCCACGATGAGGGGTGCCCTCCTTCTGGTCGTCTTCGCAACAACCGAGTACAGCTTACGCTCTCAGTGTTGGACGACTTCCCCGTCAATGAAAATTCCGGGCAGGGGCAGAAGGAGTTCCCATTCAGGTATTACAGCTTAATTCACTAACCTTCTCCAAGTTTAGTGCTGGCCTGTTTGGATGGACTTCGGGCATGGCGCTTTGTAGAGGCTCCCATTCAGTCGGTCATCGACTAAACGTCTCCGGTACCGACTGAAAGGGAACGTCTAGGTTACTTGCGTAACCCCACGTTCCCTGAATAGGGAACGGAGACGTTTCCTTTCTGCCATGCCTTGAAGTCGGGAGACTGAGGCGCCGGAGGTAAGTAGGTCGGCTCCTCAGGAAAATCCCATACTGAAGCGTGCGTTACGCCCGGTCTTATACCCGGCTGATTGCTAATCAATCACTCACGCCTGCAAATCAATTTGCCCGTTAAACAATTCGGTCCAATCTCCCATGGAGATCAGCTCCCATTCAGTCGGTCATCGACTAAACGTCTCTGTTCCCTATTCAGGGAACGTGGGGTTACGCAAGTAACCTAGACGTTATTGGTCTGTCAACATACTGTAAAATACAGTAAATTTTGGGCAAAATTGCCTCAAACATTGTACTTTCTTTGCCAGTTTTTAATTTTTTGTATTAAATTGTAATTTTCTCCTCCTCCTCCTCCTCCTCCTCCTCCTCCACCACCACCACCACAATTCTCATGTTTTTATTTTTATACAATGATAATTTTGGTTATTGGTCTGTCAACATACTGTAAAATACAGTAAATTTTGGGCAAAATTGCCTCAAACGTTGTACTTTCTTTGCCAGTTTTTAATTTTTTAGTATTAAATTGTAATTTTCCCCTCCTCCTCCTCCTCCTCCTCCTCCACCACCACCACCACAATTCTTATGTTTTTTTTTTACACAATGATAATTTTGGATATTGGTCTGTCAACAAATTCCAATTCATATTAGAGTCCCTAAATCTTTTATGGACAAAAACAGTCACTTACCTTTGATTACTTGAAAGTTTTCTTATAAATACCTGTGTAGAAGAAATTTTGGTTAAAGTAGTTTGACTCTCGTCATGTTTTAATTTTTCAGTATCATCTATTTCGTCTATTTACCTTTCTCTTTTTTTGGTTATTCATAGGACGTCAAACCTGGTAATATGTCGGTAATTACAATCCACTGACAACTTTTTTTGTATAATGGAGTCCCTAAAAAAGAAGAAGACAAAAAAAAAACATGCCGCAACTCACGGCAGTTAATTCGCCCCATTTGTCGCCTCTTACGAACAGCAAGGGGGTGCTAGGGACCTATTCTACCCCGGGTCCCCACGGGGACAGATGATGGGAGATAGATGGAGCATAGTAAAAATAAAAAACAGACACTGGATAAAACATTTCTACAACGACTAAAACATGTCTAGGAATTTGCTGCCAAGACCATTAAAATACTGTAATTTTTGGGCAAAATTGCCTCAAACGTTTTACTTTCTTTGCCAGTTTTAAATTTTTTAGTATTAAATTGTAATTTTCCCCTCCTCCTCCTCCTCCTCCTCCTCCTCCACCACCACCACCACAATTCTCATGTTTTTATTTTTATACAATGATAAGTTTGGTTATTGGTCTGTCAATATACTGTAAAATACAGTAAATTTTGGGCAAAATTGCCTCAAACGTTTTACTTTCTTTGCCAGTTTTTAATTTTTTAGTATTAAATTGTAATTTTCCCCTCCTCCTCCACCACCACTACCACAATTCTCATGTTTTTATTTTTATACAATGATAATTTTGGTTATTGGTCTGTCAACAAATTCCAATTCTTATTAGAGTCCCTAAATCTTTTAAAGACAAAAACAGTCACTTACCTTTGATTACTTGAAAGTTTTCTTATAAATACCTGTGTAGGAGAAATTTTGGTTAAAGTAGTTTGACTCTCGTCATGTTTTAATTTTTCAGTATCATGTATTTCGTCTATTTACCTTTCTCTTTTTTTGGTCATACATAGGACGTCAAACCTGGTAATATGTCGGTAATTACAATCCACTGACAACTTTTTGTGTATAATGGAGTCCCTAAAAAAGAAGAAGACAAAAAAAAAACATGCCGCAACTCACGGCAGTTAATTCACCCCATTTGTCGCCTCTTACGAACAGCAAGGGGGTGCTAGGGACCTATTCTACCCCGGGTCCCCACGGGGACAGATGATGGGAGATAGATGGAGCATAGTAAAAAAAAACAGACTCTGGATAAAACATTTCTACAACGACTAAAACATGTCTAGGAATTTGCTGCCAAGACCATTAAAATACAGTAAATTTTGGGCAAAATTGCCTCAAACATTGTACTTTCTTTGCCAGTTTTTAATTTTTTAGTATTAAATTATAATTTTCCCCTCCTCCTCCTCCTCCTCCTCCACCACCACCACCATAATTCTCATGTTTTTATTTTTGTACAATGATAATTTTGGTTATTGGTCTGTCAATATACTGTAAAATACAGTAAATTTTGGGCAAAAATGCCTCAAACGTTGTACTTTCTTTGCCAGTTTTTAATTTTTTAGTATTAAATTGTAATTTTCCCCTCCTCCTCCTCCTCCACCACCACCACCACCACAATTCTTATGGTTTTTTTTTACACAATGATAATTTTGGATATTGGTCTGTCAACAAATTCCAATTCATATTAGAGTCCCTAAATCTTTTATGGACAAAAACAGTCACTTACCTTTGATTACTTGAAAGTTTTCTTATAAATACCTGTGTAGAAGAAATTTTGGTTAAAGTAGTTTGACTCTCGTCATGTTTTAATTTTTCAGTATCATCTATTTCGTCTATTTACCTTTCTCTTTTTTTGGTCATACATAGGACGTCAAACCTGGTAATATGTCGGTAATTACAATCCACTGACAACTTTTTGTGTATAATGGAGTCCCTAAAAAAAAAGAAGACAAAAAAAAACACGCCGCAACTCACGGCAGTTAATTCGCCCCATTTGTCGCCTCTTACGAACAGCAAGGGGGTGCTAGGACCTATTCTCCCCCGGGTCCCCACGGGGACAAATGAAGGGAGATAGATGGAGCATAGTAAAAATAAAAAACAGACTCTGGATAAAACATTTCTACAATGACTAAAACATGTTTAGGAATTTGCTGCCAAGACCATTAAAATACTGTAATTTTTGGGCAAAATTGCCTCAAACGTTTTACTTTCTTTGCCAGTTTTAAATTTTTTTTGTATTAAATTGTAATTTTCCCCTCCTCCTCCTCCTCCTCCTCCTCCACCACCACCACCACAATTCTCATGTTTTTATTTTTATACAATGAAAATTTTGGTTATTGGTCTGTCAACATACTGTAAAATACAGTAAATTTTGGGCAAAATTGCCTCAAACGTTTTACTTTCTTTGCCAGTTTTAAATTTTTTAGTATTAAATTGTAATTTTCCCCTCCTCCTCCTCCTCCTCCTCCTCCTCCTCCACCACCACCACCACAATTCTTATGTTTTTTTTTTACACAATGATAATTTTGGTTATTGGTTTGTCAACAAATTTCAATTCATATTAGAGTCCCTAAATCTTTTAAAGACAAAAACAGTCACTTACCTTTGATTACTTGAAAGTTTTCTTATAA
>SRMA01027344.1:303077-313241 GCA_007224835.1 Danionella cerebrum
AAACTCAAACTCAAATCATCTCTCAACGGTACATCTCACACATGTACATACGAGATAACAAACGTAAGTAACATGTTCTGCAATTAGGGGGTGTTTGATTACAGGGGGGCTCGACTAAAAAAGTTTGAGAACCACTGTATTATTACTAATGTGGGGGCAATCTTACTAGCTATTATTACTAATGTAGTGACAATGTTACTGGCTATTATTAGTAATGTAGTGACAATGTTACTGGCTATTAGTAATGTAGTGACAATGTTACTAGCTATTATTAGTAATGTAGCGACAATGTTACTGGCTATTATTAGTAATGTAGTGACAATGTTACTGGCTATTATTAGCAATGTGGTGACAATGTTACTGGCTATTATTAGTAATGTAGTGACAATGTTACTGGCTATTATTAGTAATGTGGTGACAATGTTACTAGCTATTATTAGTAATGTAGTACAATGTTACTGGCTATTATTAGTAATGTAGTGACAATGTTACTGGCTATTATTACTAATGTAATGACAATGTTACTGGCTATTATTAGTAATGTAGTGACAATGTTACTAGCTATTATTAGTAATGTGGTGACAATGGTACTGGCTATTATTAGTAATGTAGTGACAATGTTACTGGCTATTATTAGTAATGTGGTGACAATGTTACTGGCTATTATTAGTAATGTAGTGACAATGTTACTGGCTATTATTATTAATGTAGTGACAATGTTACTGGCTATTATTATTAATGTAGTGACAATGTTACTAGCTATTATTAGTAATGTAGTGACAATGTTACTGGCTATTATTAGTAATGTAGTGAAAATGTTACTGGCTATTATTAGTAATGTAGTGAAAATGTTACTGGCTATTATTAGTAATGTAGTGACAATGTTACTGGCTATTATTAGTAATGTAGTGACAATGTTTCTGGCTATTATTAGTAATGTGGTGACAATGTTGCACTGGAACAGTGATGGTGATAACGAATGGTGGACTTTAGAGTGATGAGTGGGGGCAAAGAAAAACATTACAGCCTTTTTTTTGTTACTTTTACTGTTTACTGTCTGTTCATGTTACATGTTTGGCTGTTAACTTTTACACAGTTGATATAAAATATTTTACAACAGTATTTGGTTCAGAATCTTTTTTTTCTGGATTTTCCTCTTTAAAAATTGGGTGCGTCTTATGTGCCGGTGCGTCTTATGAGCCGAAAAATACGGTAAGTACACTGTAAATATAAATAATAAACATTTACAACACACGGGGGTTGTAACAGTAACCAGAGAAATGTGGAATCATATTTTTATAGTGTTTGTGTGATATGGACAATATGTATTATATTGTGCCTAAAATAAAATGATTTTTACACCCATGCCTAAAGTGTTGCTTAAAGTCCTGTATGACCATTTAAATTAAATACACTCCTGCTTTTCGGGCTTATGTCCCGTTGGCGGGCATGGTTTAACAGCGATGCGCATTGGCGCGTGAAACACAAAAATTTGGGTTATGCACACTTATGCATTAAGCGGCCACTTTCTCTGTGGTACAAACCCATAATCTGGATGTTGCTAGAGCATTTGCTGTTACACAAAAAAATTCAACTTGATTATGATTTGACTTTGATCATTCTATTTTTCATATTGATGTAAATCAATAACCAATGCCTTTACATTTTCAGGAAAAAGGCACCCTATTATTTCAGGGCTCTAGACTAACTTTTTGCGCTGGTGCGCCTAAATATTTTTCTTAGGTGCACCAGCACAAAAGTTAGGTGCACCCAAATTTTCACAAATTCACTTTTTTTAGTTATCTATTCATTAATTTTTTTAAAATCACTGTCCATATAGACAATATTGACTTGTAAATGATTAACCTCTTAAGCCCTGAGGCCTATTTTCCGAAAATCCTATACTTTTTTTTTTTTTTTCATTTCTCAGCTTTTACAAGGCCTAAACTGCAAATCTTGGTATCAAAATGAAGATAGGTTCTTGGGGAGTGGTGTGGATGAGTTAATTTGACAGTCAAGAACACTGGGTAAGAGTAATTGATGTTGGAATGGCCAAAAAATGAACTCCGCCTAAAAAAAAACACATGTTTCCTCCAATATCTCCTTATTTTACTTATAACGAAGCAAATAAACACAATCAATTGTAACAACTACATGTCAAGGACATCTGTAGCAAGTTTGGTGTTCATACTACAAGAAACTAATATTCTGTAAAGGTTTTGATTGAACAAAGTTCAGGCGTAATCCATGTTGGCACAGTTTGGCACAATTTGGCACAATAATTGAAATATGGAAAAAATCTTGTCCAAAGCTTCAGCTACGTTCATAGTCTTGTTTTCTTGCTTATGGGACATGATTTCAGCAAAAAAACCTCCTAAAGAAACGCTGTAAAAGGGGGCTAGAAGCTCATTTACGCCATCTTGCTGCGCTTTTGGGAACATTTCATTCACAAACGCTTTCGACGTCGAGCTTCCACGTGTCCCTACCCCCCGACCATCTGTCCAATCCGCGAGCTCTATACATCGCTGGAAAGCTCTGATTCTGAGGAAACCAATCAGCTCAACCATTTTGAGACTGGCTGGATCGCCGACGAATCACACGACGCGCAGCGTGGAGAGACGTGCTCTTACGCACGGGGAGTCATTCCATATTTGGTGACGTAAGAGGAGCACTGGAGCAACAGAAAAAAACACAAAATGGACTTTTCGCGAAGCTATCGACCGGACATAACAACAAACGGACTTTTATCGCTATGGAAATAACTTTTTGTTGAAAAAAACGGCAAAGGTAAGACAAGATTTACATGCTTGCTTGGTTTTTGCTGGCGTTTTTTCGGGGAACTTTCGCTCCCTGCTCTGAAATACTTCATGCAATGTTAATGAGTTGCATATCACTGGATTCAGCTGGTTGTTAGCTTTCATTTAATGTAATGGTTTGGGTGTTTCCGTTTATATTGTGGATACATATCGCACATAAACAAAAACGTGGTCATGAATTATACTCCGGACATGTTGTTGTTTATTTGCATGGCGTTCGAGCTGTGGTTCACGAATATGAAATTGAATTAGATACGTTTTTAGAGGAGTTTCCGCTGAACACAACAGTATTTAATATGTGTGGGTTATTCTCAGGGTTAGTGAGCTATGATTGAAAATGTAACGCACAAGGGGGCAAGTCCCCGGTACCGGGGACTCTCGGGCTTAAGAGGTTAACTAACAACCTGGCCAATATAAAGTTCTTTATTTGAAGCACAATTCTACAAGAAAGGTAAATAAAACTTACTGAAAAAGTGTTTGAAGTGCTTTACTGAGCTGAAATTTAAACTTTAAACTGATTTTGGTCCCCAAGAGCAGCAAATGCTTTCTTTGAAGCAGCATTAATTCCTAATTAAACAAATAAAAATGATAATAACTTTTACTACCCAGATCAAGAGTTTATAATGCAGCCTATTTATTTATTTTTTTTATTATAAGTATCAGAATATTATGGTTAATGCAGTAATGAGACGGTAGGCATATTATTGACATAGGTTCCATAACATGACATGGCTTACCTTGGGCATGAGCATGCTCGACCTCAATGTGTTCAATAATATATTCGTCGGTCTTCCTTTCCGCAAGACACGACTGTACACAATGACGAATTCCTTTGTGGCGATATATGTGTCTCCGTCGATCAGGAATTCCATGTACGCACTGTTCACAATTTGCACAGACGTCTTTTTTTTTTCAATGTATCTGCGACTACTCCTATAAATTGGGTGCGCGTGACATCATTGCTGTACGCCGGGTTAACGTTCAAGCCATTTTTCTTCATAAGAATTATTTCGGACTTGAATTTAGTGAAGGGGAGTTTTTCTTTTGCAATATTGTAGGCAACTTAATTATCATCTCGGCCTCATCTGATGATCTGTTTGCAGCTGCCTGCCGCTGAAAGGCAGCGGGGAGAGGGGACACTTGAGCAGTGCATTTATTGCGGCATGTTATGTGTTTTATAGAAAAATTCTGAAGTTTATAGTTTCAATTCTAAATGTATTAGAGCCAGTCACAGGGGAGGTTGATGGCTCCGTGTCAGAGCATTGGTTATGATTTTCACGATCAGGCCCTAACTTAACTTTCTTAATGAAAAATCGTTCTTTTCATCTTCTCTCGTAATGCGCGGCTACATTCACTGTTTACCTGATGGACTCACCTCTCTCTGTCTGACTGCATCTCATGCATTTTCAAACGTACGTTCACACACATACAGGAATAGCTGGACCACGGCCAATCTGAGGGGGAGGGGGGGGGGACGGGATACGCTCTTCACTATCTCTGATTGGTTTAGACCACGATATGGGCCTAATGTGTGTCTGTTGTTGAACAACAGGGAGACTCACAGAGTTTCGTTGTTTTCCCCTCAAACGACGGGTCGCACCGGTGCAACCTTTCATTTTTTTTAGTCGCACCATTGAGAAATTAGGTTGCATATGCGACCAAATTGGTCGCACTCTAGAGCCCTGTATTTATGTATATGTTGAATCAAAATAAAAATTTGAATTGAATCAAATTGCTTAATTGGTCACAATACTCTAATATCTAAAAAGCCCTAATATCGATTTAGGAATTATATTGTATCGACCTTAACTAAGAATTATATTGTACTATAGATTATTGCCATATCGTTCGGCCATATGACAACTACAACCTACAACCAATTCTCTGTATCCCGAACACAAGCACATCAAGCGAGTGCGCATTCTGCTCTGCTGAATAATGATCATCAAGCATAGGGTTCTTTTTTCATAAGTGAAATGTCTAGGTTACTTGTGTAACCCCATGTTCCCTGTATAGGGAACGGAGACGTTAGTCGGGATTAGACCGACTGAATGGGAGCGAATCACTGTGGGAGCGACTGCCGAACATATCAACGGGCAAATTAATTTGCAGGCGTAGGTGATTGATTAGCTATTAGCCGGGTATAAAGCCGGGCGTGCCTACGCTACCAGTATGGAATTTTCCGAGGAGCTGGACCTACTTACCTCCCAGCGACCTCAGATCCATGACTTCAAGGGCATGGCGAAGGGTAACGTCTCCGTTCCCTATTCAGGGAACGTGGGGTTACGCAAGTAACCTAGACGTTCCCTTTCAGTCGGCCCCGGAGACGTTAGTTGGGATTAGACCGACTGAATGGGAGCCTCTGTAAAGGGCCATGCCCGAAGTCCATCCAGACAGGCCGGCACTAAACTCAAAAAGAGAGGTTAGTATAAGGCCGTAGTACCTGAATGGGAACTCCTTCTGCCCCTGCCCGGAATACTCATTGACTGGGGAGTGGTCCAACACTGAGAGCTTAGCTGTACTCTGTTGATGCTGACGACTAGAAGGAGGCACCCCTGTACAGCATTGCTGTACGCCGGGTTAACGTTCAAGCCATTTTTCTTCATAAGAATTATTTCGGACTTGAATTTAGTGAAGGGGAGTTTTTCTTTTGCAATATTGTAGGCAACGTTAAACTTAATTATCATCTCGGCCTCGTCTGATGATCTGTTTGCAGCTGCCTGCCGCTGAAAGGCAGCGGGGAGAGGGGACACTTGAGCAGTGCATTTATTGCGGCATGTTATGTGTTTTATAGAAAAATTCTGAAGTTTATAGTTTCAATTCTAAATGTATTAGAGCCAGTCACAGGGGAGGTTGATGGCTCCGTGTCAGAGCATTGGTTATGATTTTCACGATCAGGCCCTAACTTAACTTTCTTAATGAAAAATCGTTCTTTTCATCTTCTCTCGTAATGCGCGGCTACATCCACTGTTTACCTGATGGACTCACCTCTCTCTGTCTGACTGCATCTCATGCATTTTCAAACGTACGTTCACACACATACAGGAATAGCTGGACCACGGCCAATCTGAGGGGGAGGGGGGGGGGACGGGATACGCTCTTCACTATCTCTGATTGGTTTAGACCACGATATGGGCCTAATGTGTGTCTGTTGTTGAACAACAGGGAGACTCACGGAGTTTCGTTGTTTTCCCCTCAAACGACGGGTCGCACCGGTGCAACCTTTCATTTTTTTTAGTCGCACCATTGAGAAATTAGGTTGCATATGCGACCAAATTGGTCGCACTCTAGAGCCCTGTATTTATGTATATGTTGAATCAAAATAAAAATTTGAATTGAATCAAATTGCTTAATTGGTCACAATACTCTAATATCTAAAAAGCCCTAATATCGATTTAGGAATTATATTGTATCGACCTTAACTAAGAATTATATTGTACTATAGATTATTGCCATATCGTTCGGCCATATGACAACTACAACCTACAACCAATTCTCTGTATACCGAACACAAGCACATCAAGCGAGTGCGCATTCTGCTCTGCTGAATAATGATCATCAAGCATAGGGTTCTTTTTTCATAAGTGAAATGTCTAGGTTACTTGTGTAACCCCATGTTCCCTGTATAGGGAACGGAGACGTTAGTCGGGATTAGACCGACTGAATGGGAGCGAATCACTGTGGGAGCGACTGCCGAACATATCAACGGGCAAATTAATTTGCAGGCGTAGGTGATTGATTAGCAATCAGCCGGGTATAAAGCCGGGCGTGCCTAAGCCTCCAGTATGGAATTTTCCCAGGAGCTGGACCCACTTACCTCCCAGCTTACCTCAGATCCATGACTTCCAGGGCATGGCGAAGGGTAACGTCTCCGTTCCCTATTCAGGGAACGTGGGGTTACGCAAGTAACCTAGACGTTCCCTTTCAGTCGGCCCCGGAGACGTTAGTTGGGATTAGACCGACTGAATGGGAGCCTCTGTAAAGGGCCATGCCCGAAGTCCGTCCAGACAGGCCGGCACTAAACACAAGAGAGAGGTTAGTATAAGGCCGTAGTACCTGAATGGGAACTCCTTCTGCCCCTGCCCGGAATACTCATTGACTGGGGAGTGGTCCAACACTGAGAGCTTAGCTGTACTCTGTTGATGCTGACGACTAGAAGGAGGCACCCCTCGACCCGCAGGGAGGAGTGGCGGAGATCGCGTCGAGGCCCGAAGGGCTACCAGCGAGTCATCGCTCTGCAAGAGAAAAATCGGCAGAGACGGAAGTCATCGTTACTCGCCAAAGGCAAGGGGTGTAACAGGACGGGTTCATACTAGCCGCCTGGAGGGGGAGCTGTATAGAAAAACATAGAAAGGGAGCGCCGAAGAGGGGAGCAGGGGAGCCCGCCAGAATTAGTGAGCTCCTCGTGCTTCTCGGGGAGAAAAGGCACTAGCGGTATGCGGGGAACCTGTCCCGGCGCCTGCCTAACCACCAATTCTCCAGCCGCGACAGCATCGAATCGGGGGGGAGGAGTAACCTCCCGCCGATCGAGGCTGCCACTGTTAGAGCACCGCGAACGCCTCCGGCTCCAGCTCGGCTGCAATCCCGGAGGAGGCAGCTGAACTGGAGAACCGAAAGCCGCGCCCCTTCCGATGCTGCATGGGAGAGCAGATCGTCTACAGGATCATACGAGGTACCGGGCGACACCGAAGCGCCGTCCGATTCACCCGCAGACCAGACGGGAAGCACGCTCCCGGTGTTTGGGGATGACGCGAGGAATCACCTGACGGCGCTCTACCCAAAACTTCCGCGTGCGACTCAGCAGAGTGCTGCGATGCAAACACTCGCGCTTCACGAGAGCCACGTCGGTGTGCTGGAAACCAAACACATCGCGCAACTCCCGTGACCATCTTTACGACGAAAAAGCCCACAACAGCCAGGAAAAGTGCACGTTTGCTCATCGTGTCGTGAAAAATGGACAGGATTCTGAGAAAACGGCGGAAACACACTGGACAGGCTTGCTGGAAAGATCTGAGGCGCTGGCGTGTGGTGGCTTGCTATTCTGGGATAGCAGAGGACGACACCAATAAGCCAAGGTAAGCAACCTACTAATCTTTCAAGCTGGGTAGCGTCAAAGTTAGGAGAGAGAGTCACACTCAGTCAGCTCCGAAGGAAAATTGCATACTGGTGGCGTAGGCACGCCCGGCTTTATACCCGGCTGATTGCTAGTCAATCACCCACGCCTGCAAATTAATTTGCCCGTTGATATGTTCGGCAGTCGCTCCCACGGTGATTCGCTCCCATTCAGTCGGTCTAATCCCGACTAACGTCTCCGGGACCGACTGAAAGGGAACGAACATCTCTCTGTTTAATGTGAAGGTTTTCTTGTGCAGAGACCTGTGATTTTGTTTCAATAGTTTCTCATTTTCATATAATAAATAATAATGAAAAACAAATGTCTTATTTGCTTTCAATTAAACTCGTATGGCATTTATTTATATTGACGCAGAGTTTTTCCAAAACATACTGTAAAAACAGGGCAATAATTGTCAATTAAAAGAAAAAATTGGCACACTGTGTCTCTCTCATTCATTATTAATTCTCACTTTCTCTGCGATTCACTGCGCTAGGATTTCCAAAATATAGAAATAACGGAACAAGCAAATTATTTTAGTGGAAACTAAATAATTTGTCCCAGTCTTGGTCTCTCTTTTAGCTGCTGGTAATTCTTTGTCTCTGCTCTATCGCAATTAAAGCATGCGCTCGGATTGTAATAATAGATGAAGTTGGGGCCAAATAATTTCATAAAAGCGTGGCTTGCAGGTTGGAAAAATACACAACCCGCCCATCACTAGTAAGCATGTCTCTTCAAAGGAGCCATTTTGTGGTCTTTGCGCACACACGGAAATGAAAACGCACGCTTTGCGCAGTCAAATATCCCAGCACCCTACCGTGTGCAGCACGCTACTTCTACGGGAGAAAATGGAGTCGGCTGCAGGTTCTTGTAGTTGCAATCCATAAATAAGTCGCAACGGATAAGGCACACTGTCGGCTTTTGAGATCTGATGCAGGAAATTCACACCACTTCTGATGCGGCAAGGGATAGCAGATCGTCAAGAGCATAGGTATCAAACTCTGGCCCGTGTAATTTCATTTGGCCCATGGGGCAATATCAAATTAACATTAGAGCTGGTCTGCCGGTATTATCCAGTGGCTAGAGTACTACAACTCTAGGTGTCACTGTGTTACCCCTACCAAAAATGACGAAAAGGAAGGGGGAAACAGAACTTTTCAGGACAGGTGGGAAACGGAATATCTTTTTACACTTCTGAAAGACAGACCTGTTTGTCTCATTTGTGGAGCCAACGTGTCGGCACCTAAGGAGTACAATATCAGGACAAGCACAAGGACCTGGACACGACACAAAGGAGGCAGAAAGTAGAGGAGATGAAAAGAGGTATGGTTTCACAACAGAATATGTAAAAAAAAAGCCACAGCACGAAACGAGGCTGCTGTAAAGGAGAATTATATCGTGGCAGAAGAAATCGCTGAATCTAAAAGATAATGCTGAAGTTTGTGACCAAGTGTGCCCAGAGAAAAACAGGCCTTTTCAAACATAAGCCTGAGCAGGAACACAATAGCGGAGCGCATATGTGATCTTGCCACGAATCTGCATGACCAGCTGATGGAAAAGGGGAAAGATTTTGTTTCTTTTTCCCTCGCTGTGGACGAGTGCACTGACGCATACTGCGCAGCAGTCAGTCGTCATCCCCGGTGTCAACTCAAATATTTGTGTTACGGAGGAGCTTTTGGGATTTAAATCCATTCATGGCACAACCACAGGGAAGGACATTTTTGAGGTTTGCAAATGTGTAACTGAAATAAACCTGCCGTGGAAAAAACTCGTGGGATTAACCACTGATGGTGCGGCAGTGATGAGTGGTAGAAAGAATGGACTTGTGGGCACGATTTGTAAAAAGATGCGGGAAGAGAACCATGCAGGTGAGATATCGGTTTATCACTGCACTATACATCAAGATTCACTGTGTGCTGAAGCTCTAAAGATGGAGCATGTTCTGACCACAGTAACACAAGTTGTTAACTTTATAAGAGGCAAAGGTATGAATCACTGCGTGTTTAATTCATTTCTGGAAGAGTTTGGTTCGGAACACACAGAGGTGAGATGGAAAAGTATTGAACAGATTTTTCGAGCTGCGTGAAGAAATGTCAGTTTCTGCAAAGCAAAGGGAAGGACACAGCAGATCTCCAGGAGTAACAGTTTATGTGTGAGCTGGCCTTTCTATGTGACATCGCAAGCCATCTTGATGCGCTGAACCTGTAGCTACAGGGGCGGGGACCGCATCATCAC
>SRMA01027344.1:313261-356609 GCA_007224835.1 Danionella cerebrum
CACAACACGCGTATCACCCATTCACGCGGCTCAATACGCGCCTCTCAATTCGCGTTTACCGCGCCACTGAAGCCTCAGACGCGCGCAAACGCGTCTTTGCATTGACTTAACATGGAAACCCTCCGCGCTTACCGCGTGAACCGCGTTCGATGTGAACGTACCTTTACAGCTGCAAACAGATCAGACGAAGCCGAGATGATAATTAAGTTTAACGTTGCCTACAATATTGCAAAAGAAGAACTACCCTTCACTAAATTCAAGTCCGAAATAATTCTTATGAAGAAAAATGGCTTGAACGTAAACACAATAGCGGAGCGCATATGTGATCTTACCACGAATCTGCATGACCAGCTGATGGAAAAGGGGAAAGATTTTGTTTCTTTTTCCCTCGCTGTGGACGAGTGCACTGACGCATACTGCGCAGCAGTCAGTTGTCATCCCCGGTGTCAACTCAAATATTTGTGTTACGGAGGAGCTTTTGGGATTTAAATCCATTCATGGCACAACCACAGGGAAGGACATTTTTGAGGTTTGCAAATGTGTAACTGAAATAAACCTGCTGTGGAAAAAACTCGTGGGATTAACCACTGATGGTGCGGCAGTGATGAGTGGTAGAAAGAATGGACTTGTGGGCACGATTTGTAAAAAGATGCGGGAAGAGAACCATGCAGGTGAGATATCGGTTTATCACTGCACTATACATCAAGATTCACTGTGTGCTGAAGCTCTAAAGATGGAGCATGTTCTGACCACAGTAACACAAGTTGTTAACTTTATAAGAGGCAAAGGTATGAATCACTGCGTGTTTAATTCATTTCTGGAAGAGTTTGGTTCGGAACACACAGAGGTGAGATGGAAAAGTATTGAACAGATTTTTCGAGCTGCGTGAAGAAATGTCAGTTTCTGCAAAGCAAAGGGAAGGACACAGCAGATCTCCAGGAGTAAAAGTTTATATGTGAGCTGGTCTTTCTATGTGACATCGCAAGCCATCTTGATGCGCTGAACCTGTAGCTACCAAGGTTTCCAGATGTAAATTCTCCTGTGGGAGAATCAGCTGCTGCAAGGAAACCTTGGACATTTCCCCTGTTGCCAAACCATAAATACACAGATCTTTAACGCCGCGTGCGCACAGTCTGCAGACAAACTCTGAGTCGCTGAGTTTAGCCGGCGATTTCACGAATTTGATGGTCAGAAATGAAAATTTGAACTGTTAGTAATCCCTTCGCAGTCGATGTGGAAAAAGCACCAACCAACCTTCAAATAGAGCTGACAGAACTATAGTGGGACGACAGTCTGAAGTCTGTGCGGTTGGCGCCGCACAGTTTCCAAATTCATCCCTGACACAATGCCTCAGCACCCAGGGCTCTAGAGTGCGACCAATTTGGTCGCATATGCGACCTAATTTCTCAATGGTGCGACTAAAAAAAAATCAAGGGTTGCACCGGTGCGACCCGTCGTTCGAGGGGGAAAAAAAACGAAACTCCGTCTACGGCCGGTCCGCCTCCTGCGCGCGGCTCACAACACGCGTATCACCCATTCATGCGGCTCAATACGCGCCTATCGCGGCAAGCGCGCCGCTCAATTCGCGTTTACCGCGCCGCTGAAGCCTCAGACGCGCGCAAACGCGTCTTTGCATTGACTTAACATGGAAACCCTCCGCGCTTACCGCGTGAACCGCGTTCGATGTGAACGTACCTTTACAGCTGCAAACAGATCAGACGAGGCCGAGATGATAATTAAGTTTAACGTTGCCTACAATATTGCAAAAGAAGAACTCCCCTTCACTAAATTCAAGTCCGAAATAATTCTTATGAAGAAAAATGGCTTGAACGTAAACCCGACGTACAGCAATGATGTCGCGCGCACCCAATTTATAGAAGTCATCGCAGATACATTGAAAAAAAAAAGACGCCTGTGCAAATTGTGAACAGTGCGTACATGGAATTCCTGATCGACGGAGGCACATATATCGCCACAAAGGAATTCGTCATTGTGTAAAGTCGTGTCTTGCGGAAAGGAAGACCGATGAATATATTATTGAACACAGTGAGGTCGAGCATGCTCATGCCCAAGGTAAGCCATGTCATGTCATGGAGCCTATGTCAATAATATGCCTACCGTCTCGTTACTGCATTAACCATAATATTCTGATACAAAAAAATGAAAAAATAAATAAATAGGCTGCATTATAAACTCTTGATCTGGGTAGTAAATGGTATTATCGTTTTTATTTGTATTTGCTGCTCTTAGGGACCAAAATCAGTTTAAAGTTTAAATTTCAGCTCAGTAAAGCACTTTAAACACCTTTTCAGTAAGTTTTAGTTACCTTTCTTGTGGAATTGTGCTTCAAATAAAGAACTTTATATTGACCAGGTTGTTAGTTAATCATTTACAAGTCAATATTGTCTATATGGACAGTGATTTAAAAAAATAAATGAATAGATAACTAAAGTGAACTTGTGACAATGTGCTGTTAAATGTGATGCAGTTGAAAATTTGGGTGCACCTAACTTTTGTGCTGGTGCACCTAAGAAAAAAATGTAGGCGCACCAGTGCAACCAGTGCAAAAAGTTAGTCTAGAGCCCTGGCACCACACCCAAGCTGCTCAATTGCTCTCCATGTTCGGCAGCACTTATCTATGTGAGCAACTTTCTCCTCAGTGAAGATGACGAAAACATCTCACAAGGTGCGTCTCACTGATGAACACCTTCGTTCGGTAATGAAGGTAGCCTCAGCGAAAAGCCTGAGCCCCGACACTGATCAACTAGCATCCAAGAATGCCAGGTGTCTAGCTTGAACACACCATGTTAGATCAGTGTGTCGCAAACGGAATAGTAAAAAGGCCTGAATGATTGATTTATTCACTATTTTATTTTCAAATGTATTAGCCAGTAGAAAAAGTTAATGTTGATATGTAGCAAATTGAAAACTCGGGTTTGCATGTCATTATAAAGTTATATAAGCCTTGCTTGTTCAATATTCAATGCAAAACTTGTTGAAAGGTAATTAAAAGGTAATTTTTTTACAACCTTGGCCCGCGGCTATGTTCAGTTTTAAATTTTGTCCCACTCATTATTTGAGTTTGAATCCCCTGGTCAAGAGGATCATACGAGGTACTGGGTAATGCCGGAGCACTACCCAATTCACCTGCAGACCAGATGGGACTTACACTGGATGAATGGGGATGGCGTAAGGGATCACCTGATGCAGCTTGATCCATATCATTATAGAGGCCTCTGAGGATTTAAGCCGAGTCGTAGACTCGCCAGATGCCAGAGCATGAGAAGCCTTTGCTGTGAAATGTACCTACTGTACCTCAGCGTGCACATCGGGAGAGCGTTGTAATGCAAACGCTCACGTGTTTGAAGCCAGACCCCTCCACGCATTTATTGTATCCATCTTTCGATGAGATAAATCCCACGCAGCCAGGAATATTGTACGTTTTGCTCATTGTGACAAGAAAAATGGACAGATTGATGGTATTTAGGGCTGGGCGATAAAACGGTAACGATACATTGTGATAGAAATGTGATGAATAACAGTAAAAAAATGTGTTCAATAAAACGTTCAATATTTTTTATTCTTCGCCGAGGTTTGCGTCGGGCGTGACAATTGTCATTTTGGTCATGCCATATCATTGTTAAATGTTGAAAAATAATTGTTACGGGTTCATTGTGAGTTTATCTACACCGGCAAAACAACATTGCCCTTTAAAATTGCGGATCCAGATCACTCTAAGGTAACTCGTTCCCAATCAGTTGGTTTCCAGACTATGTCTCTGGAAACCAATGAAAGGGAACAGCACATTTCACATTGTTGGTAATCTACACATAATGCTTGTATATTTAAAACGGATTTGAAGTGTTTTTGATGTAATGAAGATGAAAGTTTCATTGCCGTCGACCATTGTCTATCAATGGGAGAGCGGAGAGCCAGGACCGGGAAGCGTTGTCATACTAAACAATCGGAATAGAATACTCACTTTAGCATCAAAAAGGAAAGCTAGTTAATTAATTACTTTAGTGCCAGAAATACAAAAAAAATTATAAAACTGAGAATTAAAAAGAAAAACCCAAATACAGTCTGGTACACCAGTGACCTAAGTATTTAAAATATCCCAAATAATTTAAATAAATCAAGTTATTGCAACATTGGATGAACAACAGTGAAATAGCTAAAAAAAAAAATCGAAGAATCAAATCAAAGGAACTGACCCAATTGTACAGTTGATTCGAGTCCGGAACGTAGACGGAGATCAATAGCTGTGTCCAAATCCAGAAGTGTGCATCCTCCCAGAAGCGTATTTTAAGACCACTTACGTCACAACACCAAGGCAAAAAGAAAGAAATAGAACAATTAAAAATAAACCCTAAAACCCTGAAAAATAAATTGAGCAACAAAAGAACTTACAGTGATCTTACAAATTTATTAGACACAAAACATAAATGTAAAAGAATCACTTAAAGAAAAATATTAATAATACAAGAACGTTTCATTCATTCAATTTGGGATACAAACTACGGATCCAGCTGATGGCGCTAATGCACCATGAAGCAAACAGCCAAACAGAAGAAGAGTTAGAGGCTAGACCGTCCCGTTTACCAAGGGGTTTTGGAGCCTTCGGAGGATCCTCCCAAGCCGTAGCCTTAAAGACTGTGTAGGAGAAACCCTCTGTAGGCTTTAGAACCTGGAATGGGACACAGCTAGTTATTCAGGTCTTTGGGTTGGCTCGCCTCAAAGCTTGGCTTCCGCTATTCACGTCCAGCGCAAAACAGCGATATTTCTTTCTCTGTCGTCCAAAACGACCAGGTTCAACGGACCGAATAATGTTGAGCAGGAACGGATTGAACGCATAAAGAAAAAACCCGCAAGGCAGCACTAATCAGCATTTGAATGCAATCATACATCGTTTGAACTAGTGACTGTTACACACAGAATAAAAACAATTTTCTCAAATAAGCTCTTTTAGCAAAAAAATTAACTGCTAATAAATACATTATTAACTCAACACAACCCATGATTTTCGTTAAATATTACATTTTGTTATTTAATCTATTACAAGGACTTATCTCTTATTACGTTCAAACCAAGCAGTTCGTAAGCGTCTGAAAAAGTTTGTCATTTCACTCTCATGAAACTATGACTTTATTTGACAATTAAACGGAAGATATTTAAGTAAACTCACAAAGATGATCAATTGTTAATGCTTTCTGTTCGTCGTTCATCGCTTTAGCGTCAGATGTGGCTTCTCAGGCTTAAAATATACTTAATATAAAAGACCAATTGGGCTGATCGGCCTATCACCCTCCTCTATGACTGACAGGAGCCAACAGCCAATCACGTTCCTCTGGGACAGATGACTGACAGGAGCAACAATCGGTGATAGGCAAAGTCATGCTAAAGCAAAAACAGTTTTTTTGTATATATGTATTGTTAAATACTGTATACAAAAAAATACAGGTTAAATTTTTCAACGTTTAGCTTAAGCGCAAGTTTAACAATCACCCATTGGCTGTTGCTCCTATCAGTTATCTGTGAGGAACGTAATTGGCTATTGGCTCCTGACGGTCAGATAAAATAATTATTTAAGATAAGTGATTAATATTTGAATCTTTATTTAGCGTTTAGCTCAATTTGCTACAATAACCATCGATTGAGTTAACAATTCTTACCTCGTCGAAGTAGAAAATTGGCTAGTCATCGTACTCTGCTTGTCGACGGAGTAAAATAAATCCACGCCGATTGCCAGAGAATCAAGGTAAATACTCGACGCTACATCTAAACCATGGCGTTTCAAAAGCGAACGGATATGTAAAACTGGACCAAAGTGTTCATATCTTACACGATCTTTACGAAAACCATCGATTTCAACCAATCTTTCACGGAGAACTCGTGACTGAAACACGTGACGTGCTCGCTCAGTCCTGATGTTACTACGGTAACGGTCACGTGTTTCGCGCTCTTTCTGTGCCGTGTGACGTAAGCCCGATGAACCCTATAAACGGCTAAAACTATATACAGCTGTTATCTAGACAAAAATGGAAAATTTAGAGGTCATGAGCTGTGTATTAATACATACTCGACAGAAGCTAATCATTTTACTTTCAAGGATCATTTTCTGCAGTAAAAGATCGGATCCAATGAGTTTCAGCCAATCAGACCGCTGTAAAAACTGAGTGACAGTATAGAGCAGCCAATGGGCGAGGAGCATTAGTTGACCATCTAACAAAATAAAACAGTCAATTATGGAGACAGTTTAACTGTTCATAATTTTATATTAGAATATTAAAATACATCAAAAGGATAATAAATAAAAGAGGCTTTTCATAAAAGTAAAACTACGAATAAAAAGAGCTTTTAAATGGAGTAAGTGTTGATTATATTTTAGTTCAGTTCACTTCATGAACATATGTTTCACAGGATTATTCATAGATTCTGCTAAATCATCTGCTGTAAATGCTGAAGATATACTTTGTAAGCACAAAATAATGAATTTTAGTTAGAGAAATACTATCGTACATTTTTCGGGTCGTTGCTCATATATTGCGTTGGTTAATAAAGGGAGTGGTCACATGACAAAAGAACTAAAAGACCCTGCCCCTTTTAGAAGCTAGACTTTTTATTATCATTACAAACATTTAAAAAGAAACACGTGCCATATTCTGCAAATGTCGTATATGTTTTTTTACCTTACATGTGCGTATGTTTTTATTTACAAAATGATCCCAATGCAAACTTGAATAACAACATGTAATATCACCCTCCCACAAACATGTGACACATTCACAAATAACACAGCTGAAATTTAAAAACATAGATACAGAACCTTCAGACTCTTGAACCCATTCAAACACCCTTAAGACCTTTACACATCTTTGCGATTTTTAATGCAGGAGCTGCATGCAGTAAATATTTAGCCTTAATTACACGGCGCTAATGTAATTGTACACACCAGCTGGAAATTACAGTCATTTTTCAAGAAACGCACGAGCTGTTTTTTTGTTTGTTTTTTTTTTCACTGTGTAGGTAAAACGGTGTGATTGGCTCGTCCGGTCACGTGTCTTCAGCCGGGAAAGGCAGAAATAGACGGCGCTCTAGGACAAAATGAGAAGAGCAGAAGAAGAGACTGTAATGGGAAAATGATTTCTTTGCCATTCATGTATACACTTTTATTGTGGTTTTATTAGTCAAATGATTCTTGTGCTATGTGATTTCTGTATACAGTTTTATTCTGGGTCTTCCTCTTGATGTTCCCTTGAATATGTCTCAATGTCATTTAAGCCCAACCTTTACATCTTGTACTGTGCCTTGAAGCTTATCCTCCTGTGCTTCATGATATGAAGATACGAATATCTCTAGACCCATAGGCACCACACCAACACGCCATAAAATCTCTGACCAGAACGTAGGAATCAACTCTGGTGCCCGACATCCTACATACGCAAGGAGTCTAATCGGAAGGACATGAATGACGCACAGGAGGGTGGTCTCCACGTTACAAATACAGGGCTCAGAAACTCTCTGACATGTTTACATTGAGAACGCTGTTCTCTGTGTTTTGTGGTCTTCTCACTGTGAATCATCAATAAAGAAGCTTCTTTCTTAAAATGGTTTTTCTGTGCTGTTTGTTTCCTCAAGACGGTCTCTCTCTCTCAGCAAGGTGAAGGCTCATTTCCACCACAGTTCTGGCACCCCAGATGGGACTCCTCACTGGTGGCTGGTCCTGGCGATCCTCACTGGACTGATAGACGCGGCCGAGTCTCCGGAGTCAGGTTTCTCCGCCCAACCACAAAAAAAGTTGGAAGGGAGTCGAGTGGGAATTGGTGGGGCCTGCCTCAGGGACGGAGTTCATCGGACAAACCTTCACTTGAAAGGTACAAATTCTTAAATATTAGCAGTATGCAATTATTCCAGATTGAATGACTAAATTCTAGAAATAGCAACCAGATTGCATGAAGTGCGAGCGCTCTGCAAGAATAATCGCCGGAGGGCCGAGTTTCCTGTGAGCCTTTCCCCTCACAGGAGGCCCTCAAGTAAATGATTATTGGGTGATCATTGGGACGTGGTCCTGGCACCCCGAGAGTTTCCCGTGAAAGAGAGTCACGGAAGTTTTAAGCAAGTTTTTATATAGAGAGAAAACTGCCCCAGAACAGACGTGTTTCCCTGGGAGTAGAGTCTGCGCAGACCCCATCCAAGGAAGGATGGTTCGCGAGGCTGCTTTCATAGCAATCTTTTTTCTAAATTAAGCCAGTGATCTGAGAGAGAGATGGGGAACAGGCGCAGTCAACAAAAAAAATATTTATAAAAACTTAAACATTAGAAAAAGCTGTAAACCTCACAATAATAATATGTGTTAAGAATGTATGGCCCACAGAGTGTGAAGTTGCTGAATGAATGGATTAATGTGCAATGTATTAATCCTGAGAGGAAGTCTCAGTGTTTTACAGTTGAACCACTTGCAGCAGAGATTAAAGAAGACAAACCAAAACAAAGGCCGATAAAATGAAGAAAGCCTTGCTGATATGGAAGGAGGTAGAAAAAAAAAAGGAGAAACAGAAGGCAAAGTCAGACACACTCACCCACACACACAAAGCACAGAAGAAATAGGATTTTTGTTTTTTTAAACACTTTTTAATTATGCTTATTTAAAATACCTTTAGTTAAATCTATCCTTTCTGTCCAGCTGCCTCTCCTGTCCTTTGCTTGTCATCTGTATAGATAAACCCGGACCTGGACGTGATCCCACCTCGGTGCAGACAACCCCCCGCAGCAGACAACCTACACAGCCTCAACAACAGCCTGTCGAAGAGGAGTCGGAGGCCACCCTGTGCCCAGCCTGAAGGAAGCAGCTAAGGAACACGGGAGTGTTCACACGGCCAAGCCAACGGCCCACAGCAAGCAGCAGTACGCAGTGTCTCAACAAGGTCAAGACAACAACACTTTGTGGTGGACATTTCTGTACCAAATGGTTCCATCCTAGTTCTCAGACTATGGGAGGACTATCGACATCATCGGAGACATCACCATGGACATAACCATCGTTTCCCTCTCAACTTGCTCTAAGAGAAGTGGGAAGAGAGAACTCTGAACTTTTCTTGACTTTTCGCTATGAGTTCAAAACATCCACAGATGAACTCAGACGACTGTTGGGGAGAGAGCTTGGAGTGGACCAGCCATGTGTCCAATACACCTGGCTTCAGCAGAACATCACCCCTTCGATGGCAACCTACGACAACAACCATATGAGTCAACCAAGGCAACAGAGGTGTCAACGCCAAGCAGAGAGAGGAGTGCAGAAGGACCATTCCAGTCTGGATTACCCTGGACAAAATCAACATGCGCAAACAACCGGCTGGAGAGACCAGAACCTCAACAGACTCACTGAGGTTTTCAATGCTAACATCAGAAAGGAAGCATTGGCTGACATGGATTTTGGTGTGGTCCCGTACAGCATGCAATCCGTTCAAACAGCATACAGTCCATGAGGAGAAATGGATACAACAACACAAGACTTGATAGACAAAACAGAGATAAGCACCAAGCTCAGCGGACAATGCTCCACACACACCCTGATCAAGTTCACAGAGGAAAACACCACTGAGGAGAGAAGCTGCAAAAGAACTTTATACTGGACTGATGGATGTTTATTTGTGGAAACACTGGACATTAGAGAAGCAAGTTCCCATTCAGACCAAGCAGGAGACCAACATCATCTAGCAGATTTAAAGAAAGGGGGCCGAGGTGAGGATTGCTCCGGGGCCGGGTGAGTCACAAGTTTTTTTTACCCTCTATCTCCAAAAAGAGGCGATTGATACTAACATCATTGTTTCTTTTCGCAAAGAAGAAATGCTTGAGCTTTCTGATGCAGACAAAAGAGTCAAACATTTGCAGAATATCCTTCACAGGCATTGAAGAGAATGCCTTTACTAACAATCACGACTGAAAGAATCAGCCCGTTGAGTTTATTAGTTGACTCTGGAGCAGGTAATTCCGGGTTAGGATTTGATGAGTTGCAAAATCCAAATTTTATGTGAAAAATTTATGTTAAAAATATTTATCACAAAATGTTGCGCAAGAGTGACCCATTCAGTGAGGTCTCTAATAAATCCGACTTTAGCTTTCATTTTTGATTAATTAGATGAACAAATTGATGTAGGGATAAAAATAAATGAATTCACAGTGGAGCTGATGATTTAACTGTTCTGTTTACTGAAAACTCATTTGGTATAACCCGTCTTGCCTGAATCATTGTTATTTTCTGAAACTTTCTAGAAATACACGTGAACACATCACAGAAGAAACTGGCAAATGACAGAACATGCCAGAGATATCAGAACTTAGGAAAATCCCACTGATATACACGCCGCACTGTTTGTAGAAGCCAGGGTCAAAGCAGAGATTGTGAAGCTGACTGGCAGGAAGAGAGTGCAGGGCATGTTTAGAGACTGTAATGGGATGAAGAGGTGTTGTGTTGGAATTGATGTGTCATGTGTGAATGAGAGAAAGGGCAAAACCAAATTTATTAAAAATAAGCATTTTACCTCATGTGGCATTGGCTAACATCAAAAACCTGAAAACAATTCAAAGACTGATGGATGAGGAGCAATCTCTCCATTGAGAACAAAGATGTGTGGTATAATACCACTTGGGATGTATATTTTATGAAAAAATTGTATTTGGCTAACTGAAACAAAAACAATTGTATAGTTGACTGGTGATCATGGTACCAGTCTAAATTTTGGGACAACAAAAACAACAGATAAGCATTCACTAAATTTAAATGACTGACCAAAGTCTGAAAGGGGTCCCTGAATCATTATGTTTAAGGGGTTATCTGGAATTGACAAGAAAATTGTTCTCTGGACCAAATTGAAAAGCAATTGCAGCAATAACACCGGTGTTAAAATCATTATCAAAAAGCAGGGGTCATCATTTCATATCCAACCATTCCAGTGCGCACCCAAATTTCCCAGTATAAAAGACTAAAACCCCAGGTGCACCTGAAGGATGATTTTTGTTAAAGATCTGAAAGCTTTTAATGATGCAAGAACTCAGATTATCCCTTACAATGTTCTGTCATGAATTACACCAAGAAGCAAATGGATCTCATTGGTGGACCTGACAGACTGATTCGTTTAAGCTTTCCATTTGACAAAGGCTATTAACACTGGTTTACATTGTCCTTTGATCAGAAACCATTACACATTCACTGAACTGTGTCACGATTATTGTTTCAGAAACTCTGTGAAAGTATTTGAAAGCTTGTGCTAGAGCTTGTTATGAGAGACATGTCAAAAGATATAAAACATTGGTGATAAGGTTAGCAATAAATTACTAATGGATCCATTTTAAATTTGTACCATTTAAAATCTATAGAGTGAACTGATCAGTGCTAAACTTATTTCTGTGGCAGGAATAGGTTCATGTATGAAAAGCCACACTGCGCAGCGATGATTGTGTGAAGAAAAGATTTTGCTCTTCTCCACAATCTCTTTTCTTTCTCTAGAATTCTGTTTTTAAAGTATAATGATGTTGTAAATGTTGAATCAATTATTGTTGTTTTTTTTTATTAATTTCACAGGAAGATGGGATGTTGCTGGAACCCAATGACACTTGTCTCCAAAAGAAGCTTTTTAAATTTTATGTGAATTTGACATAATATTTCAAAAAGGGGGGATGGTAACAAAGATACAGAGTATCGTAATTGTCTTAAAAAAATAAAAATTTTAACAGAATAATGTAAAATAATTTGATCTGCAGAACAACACAGTGTGGTATGTGATGTGTGGACCCTGTGACATCATTCCCTGAGTGCAAACATTTCAATTGTTGTACTCTTTTGATTAATGTAGATTTGAGAGCCCCTGATAATGCATTCCAATTTTTGTACATGGATATGATCTGCTATGTGTCGTGATGATGCCACTTCATTTGGGTAAAATGTTTTTAACTTCAGTTTATAATTGAGTTAATTATTTAATTGGTTTCAGACCCTGATCAGATGACTATTTCCTCGTCGTGGGGTGAATAGGCAGGAGATGGGCCTGTTCAGAGGACCAGGGAGAGCTGAAGCAGCAGAGAGAGAGCAGGGAGTGCTAGAGCCGAGCAGATCTTTAATGAGTGGTTCACTGCTGGTTGATAGAGGCAGAGAGCCGTAGCGCCTGCCTGATATACAAAGCACCTGAGTGAACCAGTGCTATACTGGAATGACCCACCAGCTGCAAGTCTCAGAGAAGAGAGCAGGGTGATGCGCTGTTTTAGGCATTTAGGTCTGAGTCAAGTTGGAAGACTCAAAAGTATAGCTGCTTGAGGTTTTGCTGCTTAGCACCTTTTGTTTCTGTTTGAAGCTTAAGTTTCTGTTTCACAGTCTGTTTTTTTTTTATTGTCTGTTATTGTTATTTTCTGGTTTGTCCTGAGTTTGTTTTACTCACCATTGTGGCTCAATAAAACCACTTGTCACCAGAGAAAACCAACAAAGTGGCACGGATGCCTTCCAGTAAGAAGGCCGGTGAAGTGAGATCATTTATGCTGCCAACGATCAAATTCAGAGACATTTTTCAAAAAATTCTTGTTTATAATTACAAAATATGTTGGTTTTTAAGTTGTAATTTGACATTTTTAGTAATTTTGGTAATTTACAGTACTATAGCAGGTGGCCTAGTAGTAGAGCAAGAAAACAAAGCACTCAAATAAATATATAAACCAATCAGATATAATACAGAGACTGAGAGGTCATGGGTGAAAGCACTCCCATCATCCTCTTGCATCCGTGTGTTCCTAGCCACAACGAAATGGCCTCCAATTTTAACACTGGAATTAAACCTTCAGGGACAGCAGCCAAGGAGGAGCACCGGCGAAATACATGATCTAAAGGTGTTAAACTGAATTAAATTTGTCTTCAGTTTTTCTTGATGTGTCCAGGCGAGCTTCAAACTATTCGTCCCGGCGCCCTGAGGGAGAGCTGCACAACTTCGAACCTGTCGAGTTGGTCATGATGATGGGCTTTCGAATGAGGCTGGAAGGCTCAATGATTGCTGGGACCATTCCACCTCTTGCTCATCACACCAGCAGCTGTAAAGATAACAGAGGGAGCCACGTGGATCCATGCTCCGCACTACGAAAGGGTCACCAGTGCAGAGGAGGTCCACCAAGTGACGTCGCTGAACCAGGGGGATCAACCTTCATAGAGAGAGGACAACACCACATGGGCAGAAACAACGAGGGACATGGACATGGACACTCGACTTCATCGAATCCTGAGAAAAGGCTCTGCATTCCATCTTCAGCCATATTTTGAAAATCAAAATCATCCAGTGTTGTCAGCAAGCCAGACTGAACAATTCCACCAGAAATCCTTTGTGTAGTGAACCATTGAACGTGATGCAGAACTATAATAAAGTGGCCAGAACACCAGCCACCACGAACAAACTGTTTGCTGACGGGAGAGAATTGCTTCAACACCACCTTTATAAAAGACACAGACAATTTCAGGACACGCTGATTGAAAGGAGCAACTGCTGTGGACAGGGCCCTATGTGGACAATGACCTTTAAGGGCGGCCAAGTGTTCTACCTGAGAGGCCTACATCTGTTTTCAACCCAAATGTAATAGGAATTATAAAGAAATAGGAATATGACAAATTGTGAAGAAAATTAGATTGACCATCTTTGTGCCCAGATCACCCTGAGATTAAACCAAACAAGGACTCCAACATTCAGTGTTCCCCGTTAACATCCAGTTTCTTTCAGTTTTGATCTTGTTGCAATTCATTTAATGACTAGAATGATGCACTGCCTAATTGTTTATGCATTTATCTGAGAACTGTGAGAGAAAATATGTGATTTGATTGAGGTTTACATGTTTCTAAAGTAATTTGTGTATGTGTTTGTTTTTCCAATCATATGTGTTTCTGTAGAAACAAGAGAGAGGAATGTAATGGGAAAATGATTTCTTTGCCATCCATGTATACACTTTTATTGTGGTTTTATTAGTCAAATGATTCTTGTGCTATGTGATTTCTGTATACAGTTTTATTCTGGGTCTTCCTCTTGATGTTCCCTTGAATATGTCTCAATGTCATTTAAGCCCAACCTTTACATCTTGTACTGTGCCTTGAAGCTTATGCTCCTGTGCTCCATGAAATGAAGATACGAATATCTCTAGACCCATAGGCACCACACCAACACGCCATAACATCTCTGACCAGAACGTAGGAATCAACTCTGGTGCCCGACATCCTACATACGCAAGGAGTCTAATCGGAAGGACATGAATGACGCACAGGAGGGTGGTCTCCACGTTACAAATACAGGGCTCAGAAACTCTCTGACATGTTCACATTGAGAACGCTGTTCTCTGTGTTTTGTGGTCTTCTCACTGTGAATCATCAATAAAGAAGCTTCTTTCTTAAAATGGTTTTCTGTGCTGTTTGTTTCCTCAGGACGGTCTCTCTCTCTCAGCAAGGTGAAGGCTCATTTCCACCACAAGACTACAGAGGCTCTCTGGAGAAGCATCCGGTCGTAACTGAAATTAAACAGCACAAGAGATCAACAGCAGAGGATTTCACGCGACATGATTTTAAACAGAATCGCAGGGAACGGTGACCCTGTTCTCAAACACCGTCTCACAACCAAGAACTCGTGAGAAAGATTTGAAAACAGTATTTGACTCCGCCCCACCAGACTCACGCTGGCGTTCTGAGAGTGGTGCAGCTGCTGCTGGGTATGACTTTGGAGCAAAAAAAAAAAGTATAATTCCACCCATGGCTCCACTAGTTTTGTTTATTTAGATCTCTAGGTATGATCTTCATGAACACTCTGAGGGGGGCAAATTTTTTAAAGATTAAGCTTTAAAGTTGCACATAATTTAAGGGCGTGGTTTCTTGACGGGCAGATAATTGACAGTTCTTTCAGCCCGCCTTGTCACGCGTTATCCTCTGCAGTTGTTCATTACAGCAAATTTCATCTGAAAAACTTTGCTACTCCTTGTGTTTTTTGTTTTTAGATTTTATTAGCGGTTTATTTTTTGTAGGGGTGGGCGCTATAACGGTATGAAAGTGACTACCGGTATTGTGTTGTGCCATGATATGGATTTTGCAATACCGTGGATACCGTTACACTTTCATGAATTTTATATATATATAAACTAATTTGTTTCGTTACAACTTTTAACATCGCTAACAAAGATACGGAGGCATTGCTAATCGATCACAAAGCGTTGTTACAGGCAGAATTAATGGAACACCCGCGGGCACAGGCAACTAATGTCTGCAGAAGTGAACAAGATGAACGAACACGCTGAAAGTCCTGATGAAGTGCAAGAAGAGCTGGTTAAAAAGAAGGGAGGCTCCTCTATCATATGGAACTGGTTTGGTTTTAAAATCTCCGACGTCAACCAACAAACAGTTCTATGCAGGTTGTGTCGCCGTGTTGTTGCAGCCAAAGGTGGAAACACCAGTAATCTGTTTAACCACCTGAAAACCGTGCATGTGCGGGAATATGAGGACTGCACCAAAATGCGTGCAACAGATATTGCACAAAGCGGAGCACGTCCGAAAACATCCACGACTTCCACTCAGCAATCAATTAAGTCTTCATTCGCTGCCGGCACATCTTATGACAAGGCGAGCAAAAAATGGAAAGAGATTCACATTGTGGAAAAAGACGGTTTCAGAAAGCTCATTCGGATTCTGGAACCAAGATATGAGATTCCTAGCCGGAAATAATTTAGCCAAAAATGCTTGCCACAGCTTTATAATGAATGTCGCGAACGAGTTTACAACAAAATAAGTAACGCTGCTTTTTTTCTCCACCACTGCCGATTTATGGTCGAGTCGCACAACAGAAGCATACATAAGCCTCACAATACATTACATTGACGATGACTGGAAACTTCAAAACAAATGCCTACAATCTTCATATTTCCCAGAGGACCATACCGGCGAAATAATCGCAGCAGGTCTGAAGGATGCACTTTCGTGTTGGGGTTTAAAAGAGACACGTCAAGTATGTATGACGACCGACAGTGGAACAAATATGATTAAAGCGCTGCAGGTGAACAGCTGGAAAAACCTAGGATGTTTTGGACACAGGCTACACAATGCCATTGGTAAGTTTCAAGATTAAATAGCCAACATTTATTATGCTTATCATAACGAAAGAAAAAAATAATACATCTTACGTCAGATAAATCTCTTCTAATCTAGAAATACTGTTCATATACACGAGGCTCGAATTGAGGGGGATGCGGAAGGGTGGCAGCAGCAGTTGCAAATGTTCTATTCATTTTATACAAAAGTGCAGAGCAACACGAAACTGTTGTTTTTACAAATTAAGTCAGTAATTTAACGGTCCATTCATAAACTGAGTCGCTAGTTTCGTTTCTAATTAAGTCGTTTTGACCAAATTATTTGATTTAAATTATTTAATAATTCTTTATTAAAACATGGACCTGCTGCCACCTACTGGCGGTTTTGTTGTCATTAGATTATCTAAAAAAGGCCTGAACCAGCCAAGGTACCACGTTAACACAAAACCATGTTAAGTAAAATATTATAACTAAATTATCATTATTAACAGCAATCCCCTCCATTTCGGGTCCTAGAAAGGAAATATATTGTAAAGCAGAGTTCATTTAATAACCCAAATTTGTTTTTTTGTTATTTTCAGAGAGGAGTGTCCAAAATGAAACCCGTATTTCTCGGGCCACGGGGGTGTGTAAGAAGATAGTTAGCACATTTTCTTACAGCTGGAAAAAACAAAGGCTTTGATGAGTGCACAGGTTGAAAGAGGCCTGCCTACACATAAACTCATCACAGAATCTCCAACAAGGTGGGGGATCTCGTTTGCAGATGATTGAAAGAGTCCTGGAACAAGAAAAAGCCATTACATCACACTTTCACGAAGGCAATGGCACAACTTTTAAAGGGACACTTTTAGCACCATTTCACTTTGCCAGAAACCAATGGGTGACGTCACTGATGCTTCGTCCGTGTTACATACAGCCAATGGAAAATACATGAGTAAAAACAGTCTGCCATTTAAATACTTGTATCCTTAGCCAGGGACGAGGAAAAAATGTGATTTTTTTTTTTTTGCCTTGAACAAAAACAGAATTAATGGGTTTACTAAAATGTAATCAAGCAGGATTTGGTTATGAACTACAGTGAACTTTTCGAGATCTGGACTATAATTACTGGCTTATTTAGTATTTTCATATGACAAATACTAGGACTGAACGATATTCTGTTTTGTCATCGACATCGCGATGTGCGCATGTGTCACATCGTCGGAACATAAGATGTGAGGTGTAGAAGCCCATGGTGTTTAACAGAACGGTAGCATCATGTAGCAAAACACGAGTTTGTTGTATGGCTTGTTGCTGGGGTGACATGTACGTTCCGCGTGCCTCCACAGTGATTGTGAGCGGTGAGTAGCGGCACAGGAACCATTCACTACTAAAATTGCGCGATGAAGAGGTGCAGGACTTTGCCAGTGTGACACCTCATAGAGGATGACATTTGTCAGGATTTACCGCGGGTCTCGTGATTCCTGTGGGATGGGATAAACTTTTGTTATTAATCTCGTGATCGGGATGGGACAGGAATAAAAATCAACGGGAACCCCATTATGAGATTATAATTTTCTGTGTTAAACCATCCAAACGAGATGTGCCGCTTTTTTGTAAATCTTTCAGCGTGTCAAAACACGAAAGTGAGAGCAGTGACAGACGAGTGATTGATATGTGGTTGCCGGTCTGGAAAAATATCGCTGATGTTATTGAGGTTAGATGAAATACTGTTGCCACAAATCTCTTTGGAAAATGACCATTTTAGGGCCTCGTCTGAATTCTTGTTTTAACTGCAGAAATTGAGAGAGAAGTCTTGGTGTGAATCGACCAAGGGCTTTGAAAACCCCACCTTCTGACAACTTGTTCTTAAGCTGTCTTTGGGGAGCCCCAGGAAGTGATATGCTCTTACCGATTGTCTCTCGCGCTGTGGAATTGACTCCTCAGCAGGAGGAGAAGGAGAGCCTGATTCAGAGATCACATGAGTCTGACACTGGGTCTCCGTCGGGAGGCAGAATGAAGATCAATCTGCTTTGTTCAGCAATGCTTCTTCTTGAGACTTTTCTTCAGATTTGTATTGATTTATTTTGAACCTGTTCGTTCCTGCGTCGTGTCTGACTGTCATTCGTTTCAAGTCGTCCATCTCTCCTGCTGTTCTCTGCACACTGCAAGACTCCAGTAACGTGGATCTTTTATGTCCTCTTTTAAAGCTCTACAGCTTTTACATAAGCTATTATATATGAAGGCTAAATCATTATTATTTCAGTCCACAAACAATGTTTATAGTTAGTATAGTCATGTTATTTGCGTGTAGACAAAAAAAAAAAAAAAAAAAAATATATATATATATAAAAGTAACTTCCTCATGTTTTTTTCCGCTGTGTTTCTCCCAGTTATAAATTATTGGGGGTTTTACTGTTTTTGGGCTTTGCAGCCATTTTGGTACAATTTCCAGCTGAAGAGAGCAGAGGAAGAGGAAATGTACAACACACTTCATCTGAGACAAAGATCACTGACTGTGGAAAGAATGCTTACGTAAAGCTGAGGGTTTCAGAGAGAAGAAGTGAGTAACACCATGGTCAGTAAACCATTCACCAGTGGTTTTGGCACTGTGAGCAGGTCGTGCTGAAAAATAAAATCTTCATCTCCATAAAACTTTTCAGCAGATGGAAGCATAAAGTGCTCAAAAATCTCCTGATAGCTAGCTGCATTGACCCCGCCCTTGATAAAACATAGTGGACCAACACCAGCAACTGGCATGGCACCCCAGACCATCACTGACTGTGGGAACTTTGGCATTTCCCTCTCCCCAGTCTTCCTTCAGACTCTGGCACCTTGATTTCCGAATGACTTGCAAAATTTGAGCAACAGTCCAGTGCTGCTTCTCTGTAGCCCAGCTCAGGCACTTCTGCCGCTGGTCCTGGTTCAAAGGTGGTTTGACTTGAGGAATGCGCCACCTGTAGGCCTTTTATTGCACATGTCTGTACACAGTGGCTCTGGATGTTTCTACTCAATGTCTGGAATCAGTCCTTCTCCACTATCTTCCTCAGGGTCCAGTCACCTCTTCTTGTTGTGCAGCATTTTCTGCCACACCTTTTCCTTCCCACTGATGCGTCTTGATACAGCACTCTGGGAACAGCCAGAAATTTCAGCAAATTTTTTGAGAAGGGGCTGTATCGTTCGCATATGATTTATTTGTCCTCGGCCTCTTCATTGCCAAGTTTTCTTTATTTGTTAGTGGAGTTTTTTTTGCAGAACATTTGGCCTCTCTCAGCCACCATAGTTTGTTCTCAAAAGTAACTTGATCAAATTGTTATAATCTTCTATCCTCGGGATAGATTAAAATGAGTCTCATGATCCTGAAGAGAAGATGGAGGTTTTCCTGAGGGATCTCCTCCCAGATGTGAAATAATGTTTTGGATCTTCATTGATCAGAGGTTCTTCTTAAAGGATTTAAAAATATGTTCATTCCGTACCTAGAAGACCGCGCGCTGTTCTTAAAAGTCATGGAGCTTGTATGAAATATTAGATGCAGTAGTTTTCTCAAGACAAAACCATACATTTTCACTGTTTTTTTGCTTTCAGTTTACTCCTATCAGCACAGCAACTGTAACCGAGAGGAAATTTAATTTCCACAGAAGCGTTTATTCATGTCTTCTCTTCTCGAGCGCATGCACTGACTTCCTGGAGGCTGTGTTCTTTTCAAATTAATGAGAAGCAGAAGATTCTCTCTACACTTCAATCCTCAAAAAGTTTAAATATTTAAAGTTGTTTCAACACCAAGATTAATATGGAATCTGAACTTAAGTTGAGGTCATAGATGGATTTTAAAGTGTTTCAATCGCACTTATATTATAGTGTTAATGTAGATAAGCCCTCGCAGAATAAGCGGGTAAATAAAATGGAAGCATTGTGAATTATATTATTTATAACTTTTAAGTGGAGTGTTCTAGTAATACTGGGAGACAGGGTTTGAGTTGTTGAGCAGAAATGTGCTAGTACTGGCGCTGCGCAATACTTTTACAAAAAAGATCTACAATTCAAATAGACTTTCCTCTCACACCTAAATAAAAATAGAGATGGAAAAGAAAATGAACACTTTTCACCGTCAGAGACAGAATTTAAAAGTAAAAATCCAGAAATCATAAATTTTTGTTAACAATTTATTTGTAAAATTACTGTGCCAAATAAGCATTTGATCGCTTGAGTAATGTTTGATGCAAGTTTATTTGTGTAGCATTGAAAATTCCGTACACAGGGTAATTCCAAATGCTTTACATGAGAAACGATAAGCATTAACCATAACAAGCTCCCGTTTGCTTTTAAATGCAACAGAATTATCCTAATATAATTGAAGAAAGTTGTTTTATTCTCACCAAGGCACTGGCAGAGATAGATGGGGAGAAGTGTGGTATTGTGGAAGCATGTACAGGTTAAATAGCAGAGGGGCAAGGATTGAACCTTGAGGGACTCCACATAACACTGCCGTCCACTTCCTTCTCAGTACGGTCTGATCCATTTTACCACAGTTTAAACGTAGTTTTCTAGTCCGTTTCTAGTCGGATTTTGTGGTGGACCGTGTCGAAGGCAGCGCTGAGATCAAGAAAAGCCAGAACCGTCACTTTTCCTCAATCGGTGACTGTCTTCGGTAGAGCTGTCTCTATGGAGCTCTGAAACCCAACTGGTAACAATCATTTTGTTCATTTTGGGTCAGAGACTGATTAAGTTGATTGAATACAATCTTTTCCAGAAAGTTTATCTTTTTCAATAGTGGCTTCATCACTGCAGTATTTAGTGGTTTAGAGCCGGAGCACAAGGAGGTGTTAATAGCTTTAAAGGGATTCTTCTCTAGCCTCTTAAGAAACGATCGCTTGATGTCCTAAGCCTCTGAAGCGTCTCTTCTAGACTTTTGCTATCAGGTTTTATTGAAGGTGTACTTTGAAGCTGGAGGCTGAGGATGTCCATTTACTCTCTCTTTCAATCTATCAAGATTTTGCTATTTATAGTAGGTATAGTATTTGCTTCGTATAGTATTATTGGGATGATGCACATCATACTTCTTCCTGCAAACACAGCAAATGGAGTTGAGACCAAAAAGTTCTATTTTCTGTGGTCATCTGACTACAGGACTTTCTCCCTTAACTCTTTTGGATGCTCCAGATGGTCTCTGGCAAACTTCAGGAAATGGACTGTCTTAAGCAGGGGAACCTTCCGTGTGATGCACGATTTACTCCCGTCTAGTTCTGGGCTCATACTTAGCATCATCGATGCCCCAGAGGAGAGATCTCATCATCAGCCAATTTCTTACAGTTGCTCCAACAGCCTGCGAGCTCTACAATGGCAGCAGTTCATTATGTTTCTCCTCATCTCTGCTCCTACCCACTGGACCATGGAGCAAGATGTGGGAATGTTTAGATATGGCACCCTATGCTTGGAACTTGTATCTCACTGCAAGGAGTGCTGAAAACCTCTGCCCCACTCACACCTGGCACAATGGGGGAGCGGGCTCTGGTGCTTGTGGAAGAGTCGAACTCATTCTAGCTTTTAATCAAAGCGTCGATTTGTTCCTATACAAGTTCCCATTACAAACAAATGACCAATAATCATTGTTGTATTAAATGGTTTTAAATCTTAAGCAGGAAATGGCCCACCGTAAATTCAAAAGGACTAAATAATCACATAGTTATCATGTGATAAATGTCGAATCCAAATGGTTTGAAAAGCATGAAAACTTTAACAACAAAAAGGGTCAAAAGGCAGTGCAGATGGCTGAGATTCAAAACACAACTGCGAGCAGAGAAAAGGCAGGGCTGAGCGAAAGCAATCAGCCAATGAGTTTCAAAGCTTTACAAAGCGAGCATCTGGTCTATTGAGGATGTAGTGAGGGGATTGGTTGTCGTCTTCTCTGAATGTGTCATCCAGGCAACACCCCCTCCCAAAAATGTCTTTGTGTGCTGCCATGGCAACTGGCCGTGTGTTGGCGGAAGCTGATGTCATTGTGCCTCTGAAGTGAAGGCCAGGCGGGAATGCCGGAGACATGTTTGTCCCATAGGAAATGAAACAAGCTGTGCACACACTGTGGCCCGCCAAACTCTGATGAACTCATTCACACAAAGCTCACTTAGGCAACATGCCTCAACTCTCACTGGCAAAACTACCATTTTATACCCAAATCACCATTTCCTCCACGGGAAGCAGAAACATGTTACGGGTATAAGCTTTCCAGGTGTCCTGATGTGTAAGAAACATCCATGTTCGTTTCGAGTAGCATTATCAACATGTTCGGTCCGATGTGCCACCCATAAGCTATTCTCCCAGCGCCCGCTCCATAGCATTTCCTCATCCTCGCCTCTGGGTTTGAAACGACTGCCACATTTGTGTCGCACCAATTTACAAAATACAGTGTGACACGCAGAAAAGGCTTGTACAACCTCTCATGAGGTTAAAAAACTATACAGTAAATATTGTAAAAAATGCAAATAGATCATTTTCAGCAGTATGCAACATTTAATAAAGGACAAAAATGGAAAATAAAAAATGTAACATATCTATATATGCTACAGAGCACACAGTACAAAGCTGTAGATTGTGCAAGATGTAAAGTGTGTACAGACAAATCTAAAAATGTCCAGCCGTCACACGATATACATTAGAAATGTCCAGAAGCGTCCAGCTGAGTGGAATGTCAGGGAGAAATATCCATAAAGTGCGGTGTGCAAGGGTGTGGATTGAGCTCAGCGTGAAGCACTGAGTTTGGTTCATTAGTTGATCAAAATGATGTAATCCTGCCAAGGGAGCTTTTCTGCTATTTTCCATCAACTCATTTTGGTTCCTTGTATTACCTGAATCCTATACAGAAGTGAAGAAAAATTCACGTTTTTGTATTAATTTCGCTGCATATGAATTTGGACAGAGGGCCTTTGCAGTTAGATGGTTTACTCCTGTCTCCCCCAGGATTATTGGTTTATTGAATAATCTAAATGTGGGAGTTCCAAATGAATGTCCGTAGCTCAAATGAAGTAGAGGAGAGTGGTTTGTGCAGGCCACGGGTAGTTTTTAATCGAAGACACGGTTTCTCTCTGTCTGGCTCTCTCATACATCATCATTAAATCTGTTCGAAGGTATCAGATGCCGCATTGTATCAATTGTTTTGTATTATTTTCCATCCCAAAAATTGCTGAAATTCTTGGGGATCATATTGCTTTGGACGGTAGGGTCCTTTTTTAAAATACGTGAGAATTCTTTCTAAGCTATGCTAGTCCTACACCAAGCAAAAGGTTAAGTGTTAATGTGTTTGGCATTTAAGATTTAGGGCTGCAAGGTTATGATCACAATTTACATTGATTGATGTTTTAAATAGCTTTATACCATTGTTTGTAGCAACTACATGTCAAAATTTTCTAAAAAATAAAAATAAAAAAAAACAAGCTGAAAACACTCTTCCTGAAAAACAAAAAAATAAAAATAATGAATGACACAAAATGTTGTTGAAATCAAGAGCACGAGCAGTAATAAATCAATATTATATCATGCATCTCCTCATTCTTGACTATCATATAAACAACGTCCCTCACTATTTACAAGTGTTTTGCCACTGAAATCTAACACTTTGGTGTGCCAAAAACGGTGAAAGAAAGAGAGGAAATAAGGAAAAAAAAAGACGCACTTCATGCGCGAATGCGGAAGAGTCACAGACGTATAACACCGTAAAAAACAGTACAATCTAATAAACTTATTACTACTACTAAGACAATGCGTATACTATTATATACAGTGTAAATATTATATTTACAATAAAATCTCTGCTAAAATATTGCTAAAGCAATCACAGGAAGAAATCCCTCATCTGTCACTGCTCTCCTACGCTCCACAAACTTCCCGCCCTTGGCACACACGCAATGTAGTTACTACCATAAAAAATGTTCATGTTCAATAATAAATGTTTCGAAAGGTCTGTTTCTTAGCTTTCAGAATCTGTTGGGATATTTTCAATGCTATGGTAGTTTGAAGTGTGCATGTCATTATTCTTTCGCCGGCGACAGCTTCGGTGTTAAAGATTAAACTTTGTGTTTCGTCTCTCACAATGTGATGCTCTAAACACGCAGAATAATGAAGGTCATTTTGTTTTGTAGTCGTGGCATCAATAATCGTGATCGCATGTAGAAATACAATTAATTGTGAAGCTCTAAAAGGAACTGTTGCCGTTACTTGATGACAAATGGACAAATATGGATAGAACCATAATGATGATCTGTGGCTATTAAGTAGATTCCAGAGAGTGGTTCTCTTGGATTTATGTGCTGAATTGGGTCCAGCACTTCAGATGCAACTGATTTTTGGGTCTTCATCTGCCCTACAAGAATTTCGATTTCCAATTTTGAGATTGGAGTTTACCTGTAGCTAAAGCCTCAGGTGCTACCTATCTTTTGCTACCTATGTTTCCTGTTGTGTTCTACTCGGGCGAGGATCAATCATTCGGTTTCTTTTCCTGCTTGTTCCTTGTCAGGGTCACAGGGTTCTAGTGGAACTTCTCTCAGGAAGGCCACCGGCTGACCTAGAACCTGCAACCTTCTCACTGATAGGCTGCAGTGCTACACACTGAGCCAGCATGCCATAAACCCCCACCTGGCCCCACAAATGCTGGCTCCAAACACAAGGGTCACTACCACCTCATAGGCCATGGGACAAGCATCAACAGTGGAAAATGGACAAAAATGATTTGTGAATTTGTGCCTTATTTCAGTACCATAATATCTGCAGGTGTTTGATTGTTCTCCAACTGTTGACAATGATCACCAGAGACTGTAAGAAATCAAGCAGAGCTCTATTTTTGCAAATACACTCGTTGCTATCACATTAATCACGCGGAATTGGTCAATTTAACCTTTGATATAGTGTCATGGCTTAGATTGGACAGGTCAGACATTGTGGGCTGATATTTTTTGTTGTTGTTGGGTCAAAAGGTGGGGAAACTGAATTCTGAAGTTCTGAGGAATCACACAAAGATAAGAATGAACATCATTTCCAAGGTAGAGACTAAAGCTGGCAAATAAAGCCCGGGCACAAGGAGCAGGAAACACCTTTGTGGGACAACAAAAGGTATTGGGAAGCCTGGTGTCTGGAGAGGGCGGTTGGGAACGTTAGACACCTTTATGGTAGCATCTTGGTTTGGCCACTTGACAACACAAGGAAAAGGTAAGCGAAAAAATCTTTGTAGAAGAAATGCGCCCCACTTAAGCAGCTATGATCGATCCTCCCTGGAGCCTTTTAAATTCTGGAGAAAGGACACAAATGAGGTAAAGTAGAGAAGGAAAAAATCTGCCAAGCAGTGACATAAGAAGATGATAAACTGATTCCATAATGTGTTTAAGGGAGAGATCCAGGAGGTGACTGAAAGGGTCAGGGTGGAATTACGCTCCGCCTTCTGGACCCAATGCTCTGAATTTCAAAAATGATAAACGGGAAAAAGCAGGAGCATCTGATCTTTATGTCCCAGGACGTGATTACCTTTCATAATGAACTGCTTATATGCAGATATCCAAATCAATCTTTTAAGAAACGGGAAGAGAGTGGCCTTCGTTCTTGCAATCTGTCACAACTTTAAGGAACTGCGATGCTTTCATGCCCCCAAAGATAGGCGGCGACATCCAGAGGGTAAAAAGGGCTGAGGAAGGTACCTGACATTTGAAAAAAGAGGTCCAGGTAGACCCAAACCTGGACACCTCCTCCTGCTCAGAAGGTGTCCGGTGAGACTGATTTAAATCGAGAGCTTCGGAGCCGCTCAGCTCCTTATTAACCACGACGGATCCATCTCTTGCTACCCCATAGTACTTAAACTCCTCCATCTGGGGCGGAATCACTCTAATCACGATTATTGAATCAAAGGAACCAGTCCACCTTTTTCTGACGTTGTGAAAAGTATTTATTTGACAAAAAATGGAAGAAATGCATAAATCTGGTGAGTTTAGAGGATTTAAACTATTCATTTGTTTGTCAACTGAACAACATGCAGCATGTTTGCAGACTCGATCCATGTGTAAAGTATGCTAGACATTTCAGCACCCCTCGACCCTGGTTCCCCCTCCCCCAATGATTTCATGGGCAGCAGAAGCCTGTGTCACTGTTTCCCAGCAGCTGCTCTTTGCTAAGCAGATGTAATCAGAGACCCGGAGTGTCTGACTTGCTCTGCTTTTTAAAACACAGCCTCATTCTCATCAAACTGGATCCTTCTGTAGCTCCACCTTCTATCTATCTTTTGATATGGCTCAGACTTTTGAATGAGTTTGCTGTCGAAGCCCATGGGAGTTCTGTGGAGTGGAAGGAGCTCAGTGTGAGGTTTACCAGCAGCGTGAGGTTGAGTGTGGAGAAATGTACGAGATCTGAGGATTATAAAACTACAGGAGGAGACGAACGCTGGGATTCGAGGTAAGAGCGTTTCGCTTGTTTGGCTTCCAGTTTGAACAAAACTTTCCAGTGGCAACTTTTTGGGGCAAATCTTGCTTAATACTCTGGAATTTTATTCAGTGTTTTTGAACCTTAACCCATGTATCGTGTGTTGGCGATGATTTTTTTATGAAGATTTAAATGAAACTAATATAATTCTGGCCCCAGAGTTTGACCCAGTCATAAGACTGCACTGTATGGTGCGTGATTTCACCATAGCTGCATATATTTTATTACATTTGAAACCTGAGAATAACAATCAATACTCTTTACACAAAATAAATCCTTTATGTTTTAAAAATGATTCTTGACTTTATTTTTTCTATATTGTTCTTTTCTGATGGTGGCACGGTGGTGCAGTGGTAGCACTGTGGCCTTACAGTTAGAAGGTTGCTGGTTCGAGGCTTGCTGGTGTTCTTCCCGTGCTTTCCTACGGGTACTCCTGTTTCCCCACAAATCCCAAAAACATGCAGTTAGGTTAATTGAATAATCTAAATTCCCTTTAGCTGGGAATGTTGCCCCTGTCCAAAACCCCACCTCCCGCCCCAAAATGGGAATAAACGGGTTGGAAAATGAATGAATGTATGTCCTGTAAGCTTCAGAGGACCTGGAGGATGTGTTGGTAGCTCCTGTTCTGACAGAAAGGTTGGAGAAAAGGACAGGAGGGATGATTTAACAGATTATATCCTTTTATGTTTTAAAAATGATTCTTGATTGTATATTTATTTATTTTTCTTTTCTTGCACACGGTTTTGTTTTTCGGTTTTCCATTTTCCTTGTTGTGTTCACACTCCGTGATTAGCCGTCAGTCCCAAGCCTCACTTCTCCAGTCTCATGCTGCTCACTGTGCAGATGGCTCTAACCTCTCCATCATGTTCTTCGCTCTCTGGCTAGAAACTCTCCTTTATCTCCAATCTCTCCACACCCTGACTTTATGGCACTAACCTCTCAATCCTCTCTATCGTCTAGTTGGTCTAACCTTTGTATATTTACATGAAATTTGCATCATCTTCTTCATATTGTCGGTATAACTTCACCATTCTCTCCCTCTTCTTATCAACGCCTATAAACTTACCTTTCATCCAGTGACTTCATCCAGGCTATCTTCAGGCTGGCAGTCTCCATTCCTTGAGATATAAACATCATGCCTACCTCTCCCAATGCCTCAGCTACTCCAGATTTAACCAGTTAACCAGAAATAGTTTAATTTATGGTAAAAACAATGAATCGTTTTAATCATTTGGGTGGCACGGTGGCATAGTAGGTAGCACTGTGGCTTTTCAGTTAGAAACTTGCCGATTTGAGGCTCGCTTGTGGGGGTTTCCTCCAGGTACTTCGGTTTCCCCCACAATCCCAAAAACATGCAACAGGTTAATCAAATATTCGAAAGTCACTTTAGGTGTGAGATATCCGTGACCCCAAAAAAGGAAAACTCAGAAGGGAATGGATGAAAGTTTGAAAAGGAACAATATATGACGGTAACAGAAACAAAATTTCAGTGATATATCAAACATTTAAAACATTCAAAATCAAGAGCTTTTAAATACTTTAAAAGTCAGAAAAATAAAATCATGCACAGGAATGTGGCAATGAAATTAGATATATCTATAAACTGCCTAGAAAACAAGAAAATAAGAATATCACTTTAGGAAAAGAGAGAATTTAGCCAAGAAACCCCCCCCCCCCTCCCCACACAAAAAATGCTTTTAAAAACACTTCTAATATTATATAATAAAACACTGCATTAATTATATAACTTGTTATATTAAGAATAATATTGTATATTAAAACATGGAATAATAGTACCAAAAATACCACAAACAGAATTGAAATGATGTAGAACGAAAAAAAGAAAATGAAACCGAATGAAAATGAAGAGGGGAAATAACTTTGATTACTGTAGAGATAAAGAAAACTCACGCAGAGGCAGCGCTGGCAGTGCTCTGTGGAGTGTTCATCTGGGGAGAGATGCTATTAAAAGATGGAAACAGAAAATTAAAACCCAATAATGTTCAATATTATAATAAATTAAATATTTGTAAAAACCAAAGACTGGTTTATCGAAGCACCCTGCACCGGATCTTTCCCCATGTTTGTACTTTTTCTCAATTAACGTCTCATTTGAAACCCATTTCAGATCAATCTTTGCTTTAAAACACCAACTCCCCTGGATCTGGTTTTCAAGACGTTCAGATGGTGTTGCAGCATTCTCAAATCGAGCTTTTTCTAATTGTTCAGGGGGTTGAAAATAAATGCTTTGTAAGGGGCTGATTTCATGTAAATCTGGAGACATTTTGAAGTTTGCAAAAGAATATACTTAGAACCACCCTCTGGCATCGAGAACGCGGAGTGATAACCGTATTCCAAAGCTGCTCGGGGGGAGTCGTTGAATATTCTCCATCACACTGTGGATTCTTTCTCAGATTGCTGGATTCTAAAGTAGGTCAGGACTAATTGTGCGTGTGGTATCATGGCTGGTGGAGCAAGGCAATCTCAGTGACTGATGGGTTGTTCCGGTGGCTTCATGCTGAGTATCTGGAGGGTCTGGAGCAAATCCACTACATTAACCTGTTTTAGCAGCTAGTGTGCAGCTCGGTTTCTCACAGGTTTCAACTGAAAGAAAATGTTCTAATCTGTGAAACATCATTACAATCCTGGAGAGCTTCAGGTATATTCAATAAGTGACCAATGCTATGAGAAATGAATAAACGAACACTATTTCAATACGGAAAAATCACAGATATTTTTCCATGCCACACTTGAAAAATCCTAGCGATCACAGACAGAGATGGAGTTCTTTGATTGGGGAGGGGAAGCCTCACATTGTTGGATGTTGTTTTAATTCGTTTATAAAAGGTTATATTGTAATGACTGCTGCGGTCTGCAGTTGTGTGGCCAAGTCCCAAGTGATGTCACCACAGCTCGACCAATGAGAGCGGGAGAATGCAGACACTCAATGAATGCAGAATCACAAGATGTTTATTTCGATTTATTGCAAATATCCATTTTGTAGCAGATCTATAATTAGCCTGGCCATTTAATTATACAATAAATAAATTAAATACAAAAATATTTTAATTTAACTAAAGAGTTAAAATATTCATACCAAAACTTTTTTGTTATTATGTTTTCACAAGAAAAAAAGTCAAATAGCACCACAAATCTGCTCGTAACTCTCTCCCAAGAGAGAAATGCTTGCGACAAATCCAGACTTGTGATTTGTCATTAATAAATAATGCACAGTGTCATAGAAATACAAAATCAAATTTTCTTTTCAAACAGAAAAATTTAAGATAAATATGATCCCCACAATAAAGCAAAGCAGGATTTAATCTGTCTAAAATAAAGCTCAACACATCTCAGAAACACGCCCTTTAAAGGCACACCAGGAACATTGATGAGAGCTACTGAAAAATCTAAATTCAATCTAAAGGTTATTTATCAAAGTACTACACAAAACTCTCCAGGTCGACCAGGGACAAATGTTCAACAGATTTAAAATTAAATGATATATGGCTTTAATTTTGATTCTTTTACCAATTCCACTTCATAGCCAAATCTGAAAGAACATAAATGATCTCTACATGTCTTTCCCAAAGACAAACAGCCCATCACCTGATTAGCATTTCCTCCGGCTTGTTTTTCATGTTTTCTCCTCTCGTTTCATATCAGCCAACACATCTGGAGAAGGCCATGGCAATCTAACCGAGTTCTCTCCCTGCGTGTCATCGCCAGCGGAGGAATAGGCGTCTCTGAAGTTGTCTGCATGACTGATAACTTCTTCTTTCTCAGAGCAATTTTCTTTCACATCTTCCCTCCGTAATTCAGGAATGGTGGCTGTTTGGATCCTGCAGTTTGTTTAGTTCACCAGAACCTGTTTTGGTGTTTTCTCTGCATTTGTTTGATAAGGGAAATATTTGAATAAAATAACTACGAGGAAACTACTCAAACAGAGAGGCACAGATGGGGCAAACAGAAGGAGAGATGAATGAATATCAAACACGTGAGATTGTTTTGGACCTTTATTGCTCTGAACCTGGCCACTGTGTCACAACACCCCTGAGACTCTGCAAGGGGCTTTCATTTCTCAGTTTTGAAAAACACTGATAAATATTTAATTAATGGCTTTTCAGGGAGCGGATCTCAGTCATTCACTGGCTAAAACCCTGTTAAGAGCAGTGTAGAGGTAAAGGATTGCTCAGATGCTTCTCGACATTACTGTCTCTGGTGATCATTGTTAACAGTGGGAGCACAATCAAACAGTTTCTTGTCAAGCTTTGATCAACTGTGTTGATGCAGGGGTCTCAGTATTGCCACAATTACAAAAAAGCATATTGGCAAGTCATGTTTGGTAGCAAGTGTTTATAGCTTTATGTACCAGAGTTTATCATAGCAGCTGTCCGTTACCCGAAACCATATTTGATTCATTTTAATGTGCAATAAACACACATGGTCTCAAAAATTGTATAATAGTTGAATATATTAATAAAAGTTGATTATGTGAGTATTTATAGTAGGGCTGGGCAATATGCCTGAAATCTGTATCACGATATCAGTCCTTCATATCGGTCGATACCGATATTTAACATTTCAAAATACCATTTCAGCCATTTTTTTGGCTGAAATGTTAAAACATCCACAAAACGCAGAGTAATATACATTTTGGAGAGATACACTTACATTATCCAAGTAGATCACAAGGCTGACAAAGCATCCAGGCATCACCAGACACTGCGTTGTTTTTCAGTTGCTGTATGAAAACATACATTTATTTAAAAGATGTTGAAAGACACGAGCATTACCATGTTTAACCCTTTAATGCTGTAGTTTGTCACAGGAATCATCTAGAACCATGCTTTGAACCTCTGGAATCTGCACAATAACAAACATCCAGATTAGTTTGATGGACAAAGTCTGTTTTTTACGCTCCGCTTTCAGCAGCAAAGTATAAAATATGTGCAAAATACAAAGTAAAAGCGTTTAGGTTTTAGCACAAATATTACTTTAATGATTTTCCATGTTGACTATGTCTACCAGAACTTACAAAACCAGCTCAGTTTATTTATACAGATGTTTTCTGATGTTACATTTGATGCACATATTTATTGTTACTATATTTTTATTATTATTACAAGGTAAGAATGCACTAAATACGCTGTGCTTCTGCTAAATAAATTGCACAAAGATGTTTTGCACACGCTCGAACTGCGTTTTGTGGAAAAAATGCTCTTCTCCCAAAGAAAAACCTATTTTAACAAAACAAAAATCATTTTCGAGTGTAAAATCTGTTTGGGTGTGTTCTTGTTTGCTCTCACATTCATGCGCTCGCTCAAAACGACCACAGTTTCAAACTCCCACAATTACAGCCAATCAGAGAGGAGGCCAATTCTATCTTCTGTGAATTCCCCTGAACAGTGCATGCATGACGCCATCACCGCTCTACTGTCTGCAGCAAGAACAACCTGGATAATTGATCCATCGTGAGCCACATGAAAATAAACTTGAACCAAGAAAAACTATTCAGCTTTGTTTAATGTATAAATAACTTTCTAAAATCATTAAAACCGTTTGTGTAAAAACCGTAAAAAGTTTTGCTTGATCCCATAGAGTTTGTATTGGGGGAAATCAATCTGCAGCCAATCGCAGGGGGAAGATCACCGTTGTCTACAATGAAGAGCATCCGATCCATTCCTATGCCATTCCTGGACATCTGGGGTAGTATGCTCACTCCCGCCAAGGCATGCTCGCATCACGAGGACGCTCCGTATAAGGAACTCGTGAAAAAACAAGAGTTAGCAAAGCTTTCACTTTCAGTCTCATGTAAAACTTCTCATGTAAAAGTTTTGAGTTTGTTTCATATTGGAGAAAAACTAGTTTGTTCTTTAGTTTTATATACTTTTTATATGTATTAAAACTTCTTGAAACTTGGAAGGTACTAAAAGAGTTACTGAATTTCTTTCTGAGAACTGTTTTGATGCCTGTGTCATACGTCATACGTCTTTATTTGAGAGAACAGACTGCTAGAGTGTGTTGCTGTAGAGTCGGTGCAGTAGAAACACGTACATGACTCTGGAAACTTTGGGAGGCCCAGGAATTAATGCCAGCACTCAATCATGATGCCGGGATATTTGCCTTACATTTATGGCCGCTCTTAGTGATCTCTAAGGTTTTTGAGTTATTGTGTAAATGAGCGACGACTGGTTCAGTTTTTATACTTATCAAGTATGGAATTATACAGAAAGATACATTTATTAAGAACGTTCTGGTTGTTTAAAAGGAGGTGTGTGTGTGCATGTGTGTGTGTGCGCGTGCGCGCGCGTGGCTTTGGGGGTCTCTGCGAGCAGCTGGCACTCATGAACAGAATGAAACTGTGGGCAGGTGTGCAGAACAGATTGGTAGGAGAATCCTGGATCGGTGGCAATAGACTCTTCTTAAAGTCATAGACAGAAATGATAAAAATAGCCAAAGTCACAAAAAAAGAATACACACTCCTGTTTATGGAATAAAAGAACGTTGTAATTGTGTACACTGTAGTGAGAAACCAATTTCAAAAATGGGGGTACATTAATTCCCAAGTAAATTCAGAAAATGACCACCTTTAATAAGGAAATAAGGAAAGACCATTTCAACATTATTTCCAAAAATAAACCACAGACTCAGATTTTAAAACAATAGTCAAGTTCAGATTGACCTCTATAAATAAATAGATAATAAAAAGTCAATTATGTTGGAAAACTCTATTAACTTTTGAGTAATATTTTTACCCGGGGCCTTAAGTGTTTTTTCCTCATGTTTGGAATGGAACAGCTGTAAAACACTACAGTAAAATATTCTTTTAATTTAGACGTTGTTAAAAGTAATTGTAAGGATGTAAAAAGTTTTTCGGCACATCTATAAGTTAACAGGGGAAATGAAACCTCGAGGAACAATTTATATAAACGTGGAAATGTCCCGGGATTCATAGATTCAACAGACTGCAATTAAATATTTCACGTTTATTACCAGATATGTTCAGACTGAGTAGCAAAATAAAAAAAAAAAAAATGTTTACGTTATAACTGTTTTAATAAACTATTCTATGCTGCTCTCTGAAGCTCAGACACTCAGCAGCAGAGAGCAGAGTGTGGGAGAATGACAGACAGCGTTTAAGCTCTGGAACTCCTCTTTTTATGCAATCACCACTCCTTGGCATCTCATTAATTCATGGCCGACCACGCCTCTTTTCCCTGGGTTTTTCAGAGCGTTATGCCACCCTGCTGAGACACTTAATTCCGGCTTAATTCAGTTCATGTTACGGAAAACAAAACACCCAGCCCGTCTGTCTGCAGCACATCTGTGGAATAGATCGGAAAAGTGAATAAAATAAATGTAGAATAACAGTTAAGAAAGATGAGCAGAGCAGAGCAGAGAAATTCAGCTGTCGATAGAATAATCCGTGGAGAGCCTCCAAAGCTGTGCAGTTGATTGGAAAAGGGATGAAGAAGGATCTGAAGAACATGTTTGTGCAAGTCGCCGTTACACACATGTGAAGGTAGCAGAAGAGAGCGATCTGACTCCTGAAGGGAGATCAGGGGATTCGAGTATGCACATAAAGCCCTCACAAGCAGAGGAGCCTCTGGAACAACAGATGCTTACTGAGAAGACTCAGAGACAGATGCACCAAAGCCAGAAACACTGTCAGACACTGTTTCTTCAGGTTCGCTTTCATCTGTTTGTCCTGCCGTCGTGCGCTCTGCTGGTGACTGATGTGATGGATGAGATCCAGTGGATCAAACAGTAAAGGAATCATTTGCCTTTAAATGAAACCGGAGCGGTGGGTTTTTCCTTCTCCTTGATGTCATGCTCAGCCAATCCAGGAACAGAGTGTTTTTCTGTTTTTGACAGTCCGTCCTATCCAGCCTCCAAGGCTGCTGCTTGAGAGGATCCTCCGTTGGCTACAGAAACCCTTGGGAAACGGGACGCTCTATCTTCTTATTCTTCTTCTGTTGTATTTTGGCAGTTTACTTTATGGTGTATTAGCGCCACCAGCTGGATCAATAGTTTGGATCCCAAAATTAATTAATGATACGCTCTTATGATTAATTTTTTTGATACTTTTCTATTTTATTTTTATATCTTTGAGAAAGTTTAAGATCACTCTAAGTTTTTCATTGTTTAACATATTTTATGTGTTTTAGGGTTAATTTTTAATTGTTCTATTAATTTTTTTATTCATTTATTTTTTGTCTTTCCTTTGTCTGTACTATCCGTTGTATAAAAACATGTTCTATAGTTTCATTTCCGTAGCATTGGTCACATTTCCCTGTGGGATTATTTCCTGTGTTCTGCGTAATTTAAACCAGGATGACTGTCTCGCCTCATTCTGTTTTATAAACTCCTCCATCTGCCTCTTAAAACATAATGACATGTAACTTTACCAATATTCTCATTTAGTTAGCTACGTGTGCTACTGTTTTTAACGTCATGTTTTTAAAATAATAACTATGATGTTTTAAAATGCTGCTATCATTTCCAGCATTTAAATAATCACTTTAATGCTGTCTTCAAAAAAAAACATTACGTTACTTACATTTAAATACAAACTCAAGAGTATATTGGGTTTATATTTTGAAATAAAAAAATGCAAACCTTTGTGGCCACGAAGGATAGTCATGATGGAACCTCCAAATTTGGGTGAAAGGAGGTGGCATTTGAAGGACCCTTCGACGACCTTGACGCAGCATTTTGACACAAGTGGCTTTAAAATACGCACTTGGAAGGATGCACACTTCTGGATCTAGTGGCAACATGGAATATCCGATTCTCTGCCGTTTAATACTGCTACAATCAGGCTGTTTGAAGGACGTTTAAAATTTGGAACACTTATGTAAGAGACCAAGACCTACAAAAAAGTCAGTTAAAACTAGTTTCCAAAACCGACCGGAAGTCAGTTATTGTGTTCAGTTCCAGGCCTTATGAGCTCTTCCTAAAGAATGTGTCTGTTTGCCTCCGTGTTAACTTTCTTACACTGCACTACGAGAGCTGAAGGTGCGGGAGGTGCGAGAGACCTTTGATTGCTGCTTGCAGCTTTAATTTAGTTTCAGTTCATGCTCCCGCTGAAGTGTTTTCTTCTTCACATTTATATCTGTTATGTGTTTTGTGCGACTAAAACTCTTAAAACCTGCTCTGCTGTAACAGGTCCTCAAAACGATGAACAAACAAAACAATGTACTAATGAAAAATCCAGAATAAAAATAATAAAATTACAAAAAAAAAACATTTTAAACACTTTTATGCTCTGAATATAGCCTCAATCGCTGTGAAAGAGTTTTGCTATCATTTGGGGATGAATGAACACAGCTAAAGAAACGACCAGTCCATAAATGCAATGCTACATTTATTTCAATGAAAGCCTTTTCTGTTTGTAAGTTCCTTCATTGTAAATGTTTCTTCTTTTGCCCTCATCCTTTCTTTCAAATCCTTCCAAGAAGGACAATGCACTGCTGGAAAGATCTCGTCCTCTTCCTGTGAGGGGGTCCGGTATGAACTGAACCTAAATGCAAGAGACCAACTGAAGTCTTCAGGAGAGAAACCTTCTTGTGGATGTAGACCACAGTCAGAAGAAACTCATAATAACACCACAAAACCTAAATTCATGCATGAGAGCATCAAACGCTTCTATCTCAGACTTGTTGTGTGAGTGAACGAGGTTGTTAGAGTTGTTACCTCACACATCTCAAATTAATTTTGCTGGAATGGTTAACCTGCCTCTTGACCTGGTAAACTTGCACTTTCTCGGAAAAATTGTTTGTTGACTTAAAAAGAGTAACCTTGAGATGGCAGCAGCGTCTTTAAGAGCCAATGACGTTTTTCCAAACCAGCCAATCACAGAGCTTACATTCTGCATGTATGCGGTGCAGTCAGATGCGTTATGTGTAGACTTTAATGTTTGTAGTTTGTTTTCAGAATTGTGATGCTTAGTTGAAACACAAGTTTACATGCAATTAAAGAGGAAGTAGTTTCCAAATGATGCTACAATGGGTTCTGTAGCTGTTCCAACACTCCCTCTAGATTATTTCACTATGAAAATAAAATCTCCAGTCCACATGTGCTGCCCTTGGTGAAATCCTGGGCTTGATTCTTTCTGCTCTTATTCTACGTGAAGCTTTATAAATCAATTCATAAATCATTCACATCTCAGCGCTTCAGCTACTGCTCTCTCACAACCCGTTGTTTTTTGATGTCTTTCAGCTTTTGGTGGAGATGTGGATCTGACCTACTTTAACTCTCACATCTTTTCTCACCAGTTTGTAGTGTTTTCCCCCAAGCTGTGCCTTCTAAATACATTTCATTCCCACCGAGGTTCGCATTTATGGTCATCAGTTTCATAACCACTGTTGCAGGAGGACATTATCTCACAATGGAGAACACGAAATGTAATTTAGCTACTCAATTTGCTATCGACCCGTTCATATGTGCGGACTGCAGTACTCAGCCCTCATTGTATTAATGATTTCAGGAGCTCTGATGGGAACTGATGGCACTGATCAGCCCAACGTCTCTTGCAGATTCCATGCAGCAAGTGAGAGAAGAGGGTCTCGGTGGGTTGCCGGTTTGAGGCAGGCAGTGACCTTCCTGAGTGAGGTTTACAAACAAAAAATACTTTGGGTTTAATGGTAAAGCCGTCTACGCACCGATCTAAACTGAGATTTGCAGAAATCTTCGAATGGTTTGAGGAAATATTGATGTAATGCACTCCCTGCCTGAAGATGGAGCTTGCGGTGCAACAGATGCACTCTGCACCACACGGGGAACGGGAAAGAAGAAGACGACGACAGAGAAGAAATTAAAGAACACATAAAAAAAATCCTGGATGTCGAGTGGTTTATTCTGTTGGGAGCTGTTTGATATACAGAGTGGCCGATATGGCAGTGCAAAATTCTTTTTGTTGGCACTTTTGTTGGCATGGGCTCATTTGGTTACAATGTAAAATGTCCCATATTTTCAGATCGAGGCGCATGTCGCATAAAACTCTGGACCGAAAATTTAGATCGGTGTGTAGAGCTGTCAGTTAGAACTTCGGTGTCGGACTTCGCAGCGCACTTGGGCATAGAGGAGTGAGGGTGATACATGGGAAGTTGGTCGGCCACTTGTGGGTTGGGTTTCCTATCCTTGGGCACTGCGTGCTGCAATCGCTTGTTTGTTTGATGTCTGCGGTTCCTCGTTCGATGCAGATCGGGTCAGTGTGTGTGGTTCATCCAGCCCGCTGTTTGCGGTCTTTGGTATGTTCTGTATTTATCTTCCGCCAGGCTCCAAGGCAAGCTGACAGTGGACCTGCGACGGACGTGCCGATGAACCCCATAGGCGGGGCAGCACGGTTTGGTGGCAGAATCACCAGGGTGGGCCCTGGGGACAAGTCTGTGACATATAGGGGGCCGGAGCCGCCACATCAGAATCAGAATCGTTTTTATTGCCATGGTCAGTGAAACAAGTTCCAAGGACTAGGAATTTTGTTTGGTGATGGTGCAAAACAAGGAACACGTACTAGATAATAAATAATAAAGTGAAGTATATGTAAGTAAAATAAAAGAAATAGAATACAATATATTTAAAAAAAGAGAAAAAATACTATAAACAATAAAAAACTATACAGATAACTATGCTTTGTACATTGGGACAATGGTGGGGATTGTGCATATAGTGCAAAGAAAATAGTGCAAATAGCAAGTGTTGTCCATGGGTTTGTGGTCATTTGGTGTTCAAGAGTCTTATGGCGGAGGGGAAAAAGCTGTTCCTGTGTCGGGAGGTTCTGGTCCGAATGGACCGTAGTCTTCTGCCTGAGGGGAGAGGCTCAAATAGTCTGTGTCCAGGGTGGGAAGAGTAAGCTGTGATCCGACCTGCGCGTCCTCGGGCCCTGGAGACGTACAGGTCGTGGAGAGATGGGAGCTTATAGCCAATCACCTTCTCAGCGGCACGTACAATACGCTGCAGTCTTAGTTTGTCCCTGGAGGTGGCGCCAGCAAACCACACGGTGATGGAGGAGGTGAGGATGGACTCGATGGTGGCCGTGTAGAACTGCACCAGCATCTTGGTCGGCAGCCTGAGCTTCCTCAGTTGCCGCAGGAAGAACATCCTCTGCTGGGCCTTCTTGATAAGGGAGCTGATGGTCGGCTCCCACCTGAGGTCTTGGGTGATGGTGGTGCCCAGGAAGCGGAAGGAGTCCACTATGGTGATGGGGGAGTCAGGAGGGTCTGCCAGAGTGAGGGGGGACGGAGGGGCTTTGACTTTCCTGAAGTCCAAGATCATCTCCACTGTCTTCTGGGCGTTTAGCTCCAGGTGGTTGCTGATGCACCAGGTCACCAGTCGGTCTACCTCCTGCCTGTAAGCAGACTCATCACCATCCGAAATGAGCCCGATGAGGGTGGTGTCGTCTGCGAACTTGATGAGTTTCACGGACGGATGACTGGAGGTGCAGGTGTTGGTATACAGGGAGAAAAGCCAGGGGGAAAGTACACAGCCCTGAGGGGTTCCAGTGCTGATTGTCAGAGTGTCCGAGACAGACTTCCCCAGCCGTACGTGCTGCCTTCTATCCGTCAGGAAGTCTGTGATCCACCTGCAGAGGGAGTCGGGCACGTTGAGCTGGTAAAGCTTGTCCTGGAGTAGGCCTGGGTGGATGGTGTTGAAAGCAGAGCTGAAGTCCACAAACAGGATCCTGGCGTAGGTTCCCGGGGAATCCAGATGCTGCAGGGTGTAGTGGAGGGCCAGGTTGACAGCGTCGTCTACAGATCTGTTGGCTCTGTAGGCAAACTGCAATGGGTCCAGGAGGGGGGCGGTGATGGTCTTGAGGTGGGGCAGGACCAGGTGTTCAAAGGATTTCATGACTACAGGCGTCAATGCCACCGGTCTGTAGTCATTTAGTCCTGTGATCCGAGCTTTTTTGGGGACCGGGACTATAGTGGAGGACTTAAAACAGAAATGGCACATGGCATGACTCCAGGGAGGTGTTAAAAATGTCTGTGAAGACATGAGCCAGCTCTGCCGCACAGTGTCGAAGGGTTGCAGGTAACACGCCGTCGGGTCCGGGTGCCTTACGTGGGTTTAGTCTTCTGAACCGCTTCGCCACATCCTGTTCATCAATCTTCAGGGCAGGGGGGGTGGGGGGAGGGTCAGTGTGGATCTTTGATGGAGTGGGCTTAGTGTTGTGATGGGGAGCGGAGGTGTCCGTGGCACAAATCTGTGGTAGTGTTGGTTCAGTCTTTCACACAGATTTGGATCGTTCACGCCTTGAGAAGCCTTTGGTTTGCTGCTGCTTAGCTGCCTTAGGCCCCTCCAGACAGAGGCAGGGTCGTTGCTGGTAAATTGTTGGTGGAGTCTGTCCGAATATGCAGATTTAGCAGCTTTGAGCTCTCTGCTAAACCGGTATTTCACCTCTTTATACCAGCTGCTGTCCCCGCTTTTCAGCGCCTGCTCTTTCTCCTGACGAATATTTCTGAGTTTTGCTGTGAACCAGGGCTTGTTGTTGTTGAAACTGACCCTGGTTGATGTTGGTACAATACACTCCTGAGCGAAGTATAAGTAGGAGACCACAGCTTCAGTGTATTCGTGTAGGTCGTTGGTAGCAGCCTTGAACATCTCCCAGTCTGTTAGCTCCAAACACACACGTAGCTCTTCAACAGCCTCTTTGGTCCATCTTTTGAAGGTCTTCAGAGCGGGTTTGGCGAGCTTAAGCCTCTGTCTGTATGTGGGGATCAGATGAACCAGGGCATGATCTGAAAGTCCGAGGCTGGCGCGGGCCGTAGCGCGATACGCATCGCTCACAGTTGTGTAGCAGTGATCCAGTGTGTTCTCCTCTCTGGTGGGACATTTGATGAACTGTCGGTATTTGGGGAGTTCTCGGTTTAGGTTTCCCTTGTTAAAGTCACCCAGGACAATAATCAGTGAGTCCGGGAAGGTCCGCTCCGTATTCAGAATGTGATCCGCGAGTGCGTGCTGGGCCACTTGCGCGCTCGCGTCTGGCAGTATGTAAACAGCGACCAGAATGAATGAAGCGAACTCACGAGGGGAGTAAAAGGGCTTACAGTTAATGGAGAGATATTCCAGAGTAGGAGAACAGTGTTGAGCGATCACCGTCACATCGTTGCACCAGTTGTTGTTGATGTAAAAGCAGACACCGCCGCCTTTGCTTTTGCCAGAGAGAGACGGGTTTCGGTCCGCGCGCAGGACCTGAAATCCGTCCAGATGGAGCGTGCAGTCCGGAATCTGCTCGTAAAGCCACGTCTCAGTGAAGCACAAAGCGCAGGAAGATGAAAAGTCTTTATTCCGTCTCATCAGCAGAGCCAGCTCGTCCATCTTGTTGTTAAGTGAGCGGACGTTGGAGAGGAAAATCCCAGGTAAAGGCGTACGAGTCCCCCGCCGGCGGAGACGTACGAGCGCGCCGGCTCTTTTTCCTCTCTTGCGGCGTCTCACTTTTTTGGTCAAAATATGAACCAGATCCACAGCGGATGCTATAAAAACTGGTAGTAAGTCCGTAGGGGTGTTGGATCTGAAAGTTAGTAGTTCCTCACGTGTGTAAGAGCACGAAGACACACGATTTACGCACAAAAACAGACAAAACAGAGCGCACCAAAACACCAGGGTGTCCATCCGTGGCGCCATCTTGGGTAAGAGGTCATCCACTGACTGGGCCTTTGGAGCGCGCGCCGGTGCCAGGGCCCTCGTCAAAGTATTGTATGGAGGGTATGTCCCCGGCAAGGGGGCGGGCATGTCCGTTATACTCGGAAAGGAAGCAAGATCTGTCTTTAACACGATAGGTGCCGCGAACCCGAAGGTCGGCAGCGAGGTGCGTGTGGTACGGCTTTGGAGGGGACACCTGGGCGCGATCTCCGAGCAGCACCACTGTCCGGGCACAAGTGCACCGCAACTGCCTGCTCGGGGAATCGCGGTGTAACCCCTAGCTTCAGCTTGCGTCAGAGTGGCAAAGGGGGAGGAGCTACGGGAGCCTGCCAGAATTTCATAAGCTCGTCATGAACCTCCGGGAAGAATGGTACTGGCTGCGGAGGCACCTCCAAACCAATAGCCAATGCGGTCTTAGAGAGCATCGCTGTGCGTTCGGGCTCCGGTTCAGTTACAACCCCGGAGGGTGGTAAATCAACTACAGGGTCATACTGAGAAGCAGGTGAAGCCGGAGCAGCACCGGAATGCTCAGCTTGCCAGATGGGACGCACATCCGGGGCACAGGGATCACTTGCCCTGCGCCGCCGGCTGAGGCCTCATATGAGCCAGCCCGAGTAAGTGGAACGCCAGAAGCCGAAGCCTCTGTGTCCTTTTCCTCAAAGAAGGATCTCCTGTACCTCAGTGTGTGACTCGGCAGAGCGTTGCAGTGCAAACACTCACGCCTCACGAGTGCAATGCAGGCATGTTTGAAGCCCAAACACTCTACACATCGCTCGTGACTGTCCTTCGATGAGATAAATCCACCGCAGCCAGGAAAAATACAGATTTTGCCCATCGTCGGGAAAAACAGACGTAGCAGGTCAAAATGCTGTATCGAACACTCACAGGCTCTTGCTGAGAATCAGAGGTGCGGGGTTAGATGGTGTAGCTATCTGGGCTAGCAGCAGCACATCAAGCGCAGAGGTAAGCAACCTTCTGATATTTCAGCGTGTGTATAGAGCGTCGAATTCAGAGGAACCAACATTCGCTCTGAGGAAGAAAAGCAGAATGAGTGTAGAGCAACGCTCTGCTCTTACAGAACAGCTGATTAATTGATCAATCATCTCCACTCGCAAATCAATTTACTCGTTAAACATTCGGTCCCACCCCTCCCAAGGGCGGGCTTCGTCACGCACGACATCGTCTGCTTCTCGACTGAAAGGGAACTGCATTTACAGAAGATCTGGGGTTAGTTCTCCGAGAGGTTTGGAACCGCCTCCAGCAAAGAAACTGTGAGGTCAGAACTTCTTTGAGGTCAGAGGTAAATCATCGCTGCTGGCAGGAGATGTTTATTATCTCATAAAGGACGGCTCTGGCTGATCAAGTGGTTTTGATCAGATAATACCTGATCAAGAATCATCTGTGTGCCTTGTTAAAAAACACCTTGATTAAGAAAGTCAGCCCTTGCGAACAGCAGATTTAGCAGAGCTGCAGCACCAGGCTACAAGCTTCCTCCAGAGAGGGAAGCTACAGAGCATGTGTTCAACTGGAAGATTCAGGGATGAGCAGCTCGCTGAAAGTCATGTGGAAACAAGCTGGAATGGGGCTCAGATCATGAGTGGCTGGAGTTTTGCATATTTTGGGTTTTAATCATTCATCTGAACTTTAAACGTTCCAGGGGAGTTTGTTCCAGAGCTTTGTAGGAGGTGAGAATGCTGCTCTACCTGCGGAGCTGCACTTGTTTGTGATGGAAGAGACCGACTGGAACTAGACCTTCAAGGCTTTAAAAAAAAGCAGCAGCAGATCATCTTCTAGTTTAGGCTCCAGCCAGAGTGTGAAGAGGATAGGGCTGAATATCTGGGCAAAACTCAACACTGGAGGAAGGCTGGACTGTGACAACAAAAAAACGACCCTGGCAGTTCTGCCAACCCTGATTATTACCACGGTGTGTGGCCACCAGATGATGCTTTGTTTTTAAACTATAAAGTAGCTGCTTGTGCTTCTGGGATTTGCTCTGTGAATTATTCCCAGAACATGTGAGACAGAGACGATTGAAACAATACACTCACTGGCCACTTTATTAGGTACACCTGACCAACTGCTCGGTAATGCATATTTCTAATCAGCCAATCACTTTATTAGGTACACCTGACCAACTGCTCGGTAATGCATATTTCTAATCAGCCAATCACATGTCACCGTCTCTATG
>SRMA01027344.1:356629-407934 GCA_007224835.1 Danionella cerebrum
GAAGGAAGCATATGATCTTTTTAATCAGCAGAGGGCGCATGAAGAATACTGAGTATCTTCCTGATCTTCCTTCAAATTGAAATTTGAAGGAAGCATATGATCTTTTTAATCAGCAGAGGGCGCATGAAGAATACTGAGTATCTTCCTGATCTTCCTTCAAATTGAAATTTGAAGGAAGCATATGATCTTTTTAATCAGCAGAGGGCGCATGAAGAATACTGAGTATCTTCCTGATCTTCCTTCAAATTGAAATTTGAAGGAAGCATATGATCTTTTTAATCAGCAGAGGGCGCATGAAGAATACTGAGTATCTTCCTGATCTTCCTTCAAATTGAAATTTGAAGGAAGCATATGATCTTTTTAATCAGCAGAGGGCGCATGAAGAATACTGAGTATCTTCCTGATCTTCCTTCAAATTGAAATTTGAAGGAAGCATATGATCTTTTTAATCAGCAGAGGGCGCATGAAGAATACTGAGTATCTTCCTGATCTTCCTTCAAATTGAAATTTGAAGGAAGCATATGATCTTTTTAATCAGCAGAGGGCGCATGAAGAATACTGAGTATCTTCCTGATCTTCCTTCAAATTGAAATTTGAAGGAAGCATATGATCTTTTTAATCAGCAGAGGGCGCATGAAGAATACTGAGTATCTTCCTGATCAAGACATAGGCTTTTGAAGAGTGATATGTCCATGATGGATCTGTCTTCTTCCAATACAGAGAAAATTCTCCGACCCCAGGTTAGACACATTAGTTCAAGCTAGTGCTGCATTAGAGACAACTCCACTGAGACAATTTCAAGCTCTAAAGGCCTATACACACCTATGTGTTTCCTTTTGCGTCAAAAGCTCTCTGTGTCTTTCTTTTCCGCTAAATAATTAGAGCACAGACACTCTCACTAACATTAGATGGCACTTCGGTGAACTGCAATTCACTCCATGCCACACGGTGGCAGAAGCAATTCACACTGTGTGAGCCTTTCGAATAAATGGAGAAAGAGAAGAGGATGAGAGATTGCTTATCTGTAAAACAAACCACTTGTTATTGAAGCTGGTTTCAGGCGCATGATTTTAGCCTCGATTTTGAGTTTATGCCCAGAATCGGGATTCGAGCACACGTGTAATAATTGCACAGAGTGAAGTACAAATGACTCGCTCTGTGAGTCACAGGCTACCGAGATCTTCTCAGATATCTGCGTCTGTCGCCAAACCTGCAGTGTGTGTAAAATGTCTGTGATTATCTGCAGGCAATGAGAGCCACATCCAGAGGGCGACAAGAATTAGCAAAGGCATAGGAAACAAAGGCATGAACAGCATTATAAACAGTGGTTTCGAATCAATGGGGGGATTATTTTCAGTTTATCTTGACCCAATAAATGATTTAAAAACGTGTGTGCTTCCATTTTGATAATAATTCCAGTCTCTCGCATCAGAGTGGCACACATGAACCCGTTTTCAAATCTTTCTCACAAGTGCTTGGCCGTTTGAATTCCTCTGCTTTCAATCTCTTGTGCTGTTTAGATTCAGCAGCGACTGGATGCTTCTCTAGAGTCTCTGTAGTCTCTTCTCTTCTTCTGCCCCTCTGGGAGTACAGCTCCTTGTTTTGTTCTTGAATGTCGACTATTGCTGCCTTTCCCGGCTGAAGACACATGACCAAACAAACCAACCACAGTGTTTTATGCACACCGTAAAAAAAAAAATGGCTTGGCGCGTTTCTTGAAAAATGACGCAGCATTTTTTTCAGACTGGTGTGTATAGTTATATTAGCGCAGTGTATTTAAGGCTAAATATTTACTGCATGCAGCCCCTGCATTAAAAAAAAGCGCATAGGTGTGTAAAAGCCTTTTTATGGTTTAACTTTCTCTACATGGATTTTTACATTAACCAGATAATATCTAAGCATAATTCAATTTTCATAAACACTAAAAATGTGCAAATGAACATTTTACAGTAGACAAAATTCTGACAGAATGTTTATTAAATCTGACCGTGAGATGAGCCATAGCACATGATATTCTTTCTAAACTATACATTTTTGTAGGATGAGAACCATGTCCCCAGAATGTCAAATCAAGCTGAGAGTGAATGAAACCTCGTCATAGAAGGAGAGAGAGAAGTAGTGAATATAGAACATGAGGTTTTTCAGCTGGAGAAAACAACTATTGGAAAACACTTTCAAATGATTGACTGGAACGACATCTTCAGAGCTTCAGCATCTACAGGATCTGAGGAGCGAGAGTCAGACAGCTCTTACTAAAGGCATCGCTGGAATCGAAAAACCAAGCACTTCTTTCCGTGCAGAAGTTCATTCTGGACTGGGTCGAGGGAAAAGACAATCAGGATGTAGATTTCATGTTTGTGCTTCAGTTTCGAGAGCAGAACCTGATCCGAGATCAGTAGTATAGGCTTCACAGACTCCTGCTGGACTTCCATCCTGAGCTTGAAGATCTGGAGCAGTGTAGCAGTGTAGAGCTGTGTTGATCTTGGATGGTCTGGATGAAAGCAGGATCCCTCTGATGTTCTCAGAAAGTGGGTGATAGAAGCCAGACTTCCTCAGTGTCTGTGCTGATCTCCAAGGTGATGGAAGGAGAGCTGCTTCCCTCTGCTCTCATCTGGATCACCTCCAGACTAGCAGCCACCCATCAGATCCCCTCTCAATACATCCAGCATGTGACAGAGATCCAGGGCTTCACAGAGCTTCAGAGGGAGGAATATTTCAGGAAGAGAATCAGCGAGGAGCATGGAGCCAGCAGAATCATCTCACACATAAGAAGAGCAAGAAGCCTCCACATCTTGTGCCACTTCTGTTGGATTTTGTTGACAGTGAGCAACACGATGAGCAAACTTGCAATACTCCTGGCTGTGAGGGATTTACTCCATTGAAAGACGGCCACGAGATGCGCGTAGACTGTTGTGATCACTATTTGATGCCTGCATGCTCTCGTGCAGCATGAGCGTTTGCTTTGCGAATCCTCTGCTGAATCATACGTGAAGCATAGAAGATTCTATTTCGAGCAGAGTGCTTTGACGTCTGGTGAGTCTGATACAGTGTAGCTTCTCTGAAGCTTCACAATATGTTTTGGGTCGAGCGGCAACAGGCAATCCCTCGCTTGTGCCCTCTGATTCAATGCCTTCGCGGCTGGATGATTGTTGTGACGGGACCTGGCTCCCGCGCGTTCTCCAGTTTCTTTCTTTCTGAGATTCATGAAAAGCTCAGAATTTTGGCAGGCGCTCCTGTCTGTCAGGAGATTTAGCTCCTCCTTTTCACCACACTGGCTGATGCAGTAGCTAGGGGATTCTCAGTGATTCTACAAGTGGAGCCAGCTATCGTGGTGCTTCTGTGCCCTGACAGTACTGCCACCTGGTGGTTTCACTCGAGCAACCCTTCCAAACTAGGAACGTTTTTTTGTCAGCCCTGATGATGAAAAGCTTTTTCACTGTGGGTAAACTGCTGCATCATTGCACACCTTGGCAGCTTTAAAGTCCTCCATGGTGCGCCCAAGAGTGGTGGCAGTCCATCGATCCAACTCCCCTTGGAGGGGCCCCGGGATGGTGCCACCCAGAGTGTTTTAGACAGAACTCCTGTCGTGTCCTAGAATAGAGAAATTTGTAGGCCCTGCAATCTAGGGTGTATCTTTCTCGATCTCCGACGAAGACCCAGACTCCCGGCGCGAGCTCCGGTGGCCATGGCAGAGAGCGGAGGGGCTTAGACCCCTTCCCCTCATCTGACCATCTCTCATTTGATGGCTGGCTTCTTTTAGCCACGTCTTGGGAGCAGTTGATTGGACACCTGGGCAAGGTGCTCACCAACCGAGTCTGAAGGTCAACTGGGAAAAGAGCCGCCTCACTTTGGAACAGGCAATCTCTTTTTTTCGGGATTTAGCTGGAATCCAAGAGCACGTCAGCGCACGTCTATCGGTAGGATGCACCCAGGCCTTGCTGACCACTCTCTCAGCGGTTTCGACTTGACAAGTGATACTCCTGAAATTATTTCAGAGGCTCCTGGGCCATATGGCAGTTGGTGTCTCAGTGATTTCACTTGGACTCAATGCATATGTAACCACTTCAGCTTCACAAGGTCTGGAGATCTGTGGCCGTCCTGCGCTCTGGGGTTCCCATATGGCTGCCTTTTCGACCGGTTGGGGGCCCATGTGCGGTTCCCACCGAGAGTCTGGCTCCTGGATCGGACACCTATCTCTAAATTTATTTTAATATTTATTTCTATACTTATCCCAATATTCGTCCTGTCCAGTTGAAAACCAATTAAAAATAAGTTAGCATGCATTAATTCTGTCCTTTTACATGAGACGAGGGCTAGTTAAGTTGATATGGATTACTGTAATCAGAACAACTCTTGGGAGTTACTATAAGGAACAATAGGAACAATAATACAGAGGAACAATAATAGAGAGAGTCATGAAAAGGGATTAGGGATTAAGTGGGAAAGAAAATGAATGAATGAACAATGGATAGAGGTGAATTAAGTAAAAATAATTATGCAGTTTTTTTCCCCACTGATTTAAATGTGATCTTAGATATATTTAAAGTAGAATATATTGTATCTTCAATATTCCTGATTATTGTTATAGATAAAAAAAAACAAATTTGGATTCCATGAAAGGACACTTGTGGATGTTCCATTATTTGATGGCAGGAGCAGTGCTCAGTATCCGGCCGGAGATCCTCCCTTCCGTTCATCAGACACAGCACAGAGCTTATCTGCATGCCGAACGATCAACTGTGCCACCGTTGGTTCAGTCTTCTTTCCCATTATATGTCCCTTTTCTTCCAAGCCCTTAAATACTTCCTGCATTCATAAACACAACAGAGAGGAAGTTTGCCTTCACTCTTATTGTTTGCAGCTTTAATTCAGAGTCTTACCTCATCGAACCCCTCTTCTACGTTTGTCTGGTTCATTGGGACCTGAACTCTAGGTTCTTTAACAGCATCCTTCGGGGAACGGCAAAAGAACAGGCTGTTCAGGATCACCTGGAGGAAGGAGGTCGGGTGGGCATCATTCAAGAAAAGCAAAAAAAATAATTTGAATAAACCCAAAAGATAACGTTAAGGCCTCGGCACACAAGGAAGCATGGAGGTTAGGACGGTCAGCCCAGGTTGGGTTCAGGCTTCATTTCTATCATGTTACACAGGCTCCAAACTGATGAGAGGAAAAGCTCTTAGCGGTGAGTAGAATTGCTTTGAGAATTTGTTGTGATCAACAGTCAGCAGTAAACAGTCAAGACAAATTTTTGGCTCGGGGCGAATTCTGTCTGGCTGTTTTTATGGCAAATCTACAGCCATATCCTAATTTTTAAAAGACTAAAACATTCCTATGTTCAGGGTGATGATTTGGATTTTTTTACCTGAGCAACTGTTGTAGTGATGTTTGTTCCACCTTCAGCTCCAACCACCATTTTCACTTTTTTTGTATTCTTGTTCAAGATTATTGTGGGACACATTGAAGAAAGGGGCCTTTTCCCTGGTCAAATACAAAGTGTTTTCATTGCCCTCTAAGTGGAAGAGTTTTCTTGTACAATCAAGTAAAATCAAAATTAAAATATGGTAAGCTTTTAAAAACATCTATTATATTAAAGAAATAAGATCAAATTAAAAACAGTATACAGTGTAGAATATAAAAGTAAGCAAAGAGAACAAGTGCACGATACAATCAAACTGAAGTCTGGGTGCATGGTATAGTGGACTTAAGAGATAACTTGAATAGTTAAGTTGTTAGCATTGGCCTGTCATTAAATGGCAGAGCGTTCCAGAGGTTAGGACCTGCACCTGCAATTTCTCCCCGGAGTTTCCTCCGTGTCCTAAGCACATTCAAGAGTAGCTCATCAGCTGACATGAGTGACCTAAGGGGAGCATGGACTTGCAGAAGTTCTGCTAGGTGAGGGCCATTTACAGATTTAAAAACAAATAACATTTAAATATTGAACAAAATGACCTAAAATGAACAGGCAGCCAAAGCTGGGGTAATATGCCCTCATGTTTATGAAACTTATTTCTCAACATTTTACCTGGTTCAATCCAGTTGTTTTGGTTCACCACAGGATCATTACAATCACTGAAATCTTCCATCTGGTTGTTAAATAATATGCCGGTAGATGGCGAAGCAACCTTAGAGCCAAAGCTGTAAAAACAATTTAACACACAAATAATTATCGCATGTAACATGAAAGGCAGCTGTTACATGTAACCATGAAACTACTCTGATGTGCTGTTCCATCTTTCTGGAACTTTATTTGAGGATAAATTTCTTGTGTTCATCATCAGATTTGTTTCACATCTAGGGTTGCCTGTATTCCTGATTAATTCTCATGTTGTGTGCTATCCAATAGTCCAGTAGTAGGACACTGCTAGTCACATCAGTAAGTCCAGTAGTATGACAGTGCTAGTCACATCAGTAAGTCCAGTAGTAGGACATTGCTAGTCACATCAGTAAGTCCAGTAGTAGACAGTGCTAGTCACATTAGTAAGTCCAGTAGTAGGACAGTGCTAGTCACATCAGTAAGTCCAGTAGTGGGACAGTGCTAGTCACATTAGTAAGTCCAGTAGTAGGACAGTGCTAGTCACATCAGTAAGTCCAGTAGTAGGACAGTGCTAGTCACATTAGTAAGTCCAGTAGTAGGACAGTGCTAGTCACATCAGTAAGTCCAGTAGTGGGACAGTGCTAGTCACATTAGTAAGTCCAGTAGTAGGACAGTGCTAGTCACATCAGTAAGTCCAGTAGTAGGACAGTGCTAGTCACATTAGTAAGTCCAGTAGTAGGACAGTGCTAGTCACATCAGTAAGTCCAGGAGTAGGACAGTGCTAGTCACATTAGTAAGTCCAGTAGTAGGACAGTGCTAGTCACATCAGTAAGTCCAGTAGTAGGACAGTGCTAGTCACATCAGTAAGTCCAGTAGTAGGACAGTGCTAGTCACATCAGTAAGTCCAGTAGTAGGACAGTGCTAGTCACATCAGTAAGTCCAGTAGTAGGACAGTGCTAGTCACATTAGTAAGTCCAGTAGTAGGACAGTGCTAGTCACATCAGTAAGTCCAGTAGTAGGACAGTGCTAGTCACATTAGTAAGTCCAGTAGTAGGACAGTGCTAGTCACATTAGTAAGTCCAGTAGTATGACAGTGCTCTATACTACGACACTCAGGTTCATAGAAGTACGACTGTTTAATGTGCTAAAATGCCATTACATGGTCTATCATTCATTCATTTTCCAACCCGCTTATTCCCTTTAGGGGTCACGGGGGTCTGCCGGTGCACATTGGGCAAGAGGCGGGGATGCACCCTGGACAGTCCATTGCAGGGCAGCAGTCACTCACACATTCACACCTAAGGGGCATGTTTTTGGAATTGTGGGGGAAACCCAAGCAATCCCGAGAAGAACATGCAAACATCTTCCAGGAAGGTCAACAGACAACCTTCTAACTGGAAGGCCACAGTGCTATTCACTGCGCCACCGTGCTGCCCAGTGTCTTTCAATGTTACTTTAATAAAAAGTTGATAGCTTAGTACTGTAGTTGCTCGTAACTAATTACTCTAATCTCCCTCACATCTACATTGACAAACAGACATTAACTTTGCATACAAGTCATTAGTAAGCAAATCAGTAAGCAACAGGTGAGGAACTGGGAAGTAGTTATGAAGTTTTCCCAAAGAAAATCTGATAATTGGAAGACATTTCTGATCCAGCCAATCGAAAGCATAGAGGGGCAGGACTTTAACTCCAGAGTGCCACAGGCAGGTAAACAAAACTCAGAACTTTACTCCACTGTGTTAAAGAAAAAGCAAGGAATGGAATTGTTGGAGAGGCAGACATGTTATTTTTGCGGTTTATTTGATTCCATGATGACATGGGCTGGTCAAATAACTAGAAAATAATGAATAGTTGATTTATTTCAGTAATTCCATTGAAAAAGGGAAACTTTTTACACACCCATGCATCTGCTGCATGCATTAATCTTGAATACACATGAGCTAATGTGACACCACGGAAAAAAATGGAGTGAGTCAAACTGATGTACTCTCAAAGGGGCAGAAGAAGTAAAGCCAGGTCCGTTTACTGCGGTACTGTGAGGCAGCTTCCAGGTTTTTCTGAATTGAGACTGCACAATAGATCAGCGACAGAGGATTTCACACTCTATAACTTTAGACAGAACCACAGAGAACTTTGTCAGTGTGTCAACTGCGTATCACATCCAACCACTCACTAGACTTTTAATAAAAATGAGCGTGTGCAAGTTCCCTTTCAGTTGATTCTGGAGAAGTATGTCAGGAATCTGACATACTGAATTTTACCGCGTGTTCGTCCTGGGGATGTGTTCGCTACGACCGACCTAAAGGAGTTCCGACCTAAAGGCGTACTTCCAGGTAACGGTGGTTCCAAAACACAGACTTGTGTCTAAGGTTCTGTTTCGAGGGCTACCCTTCTTCCCTTCCTACAATTCTGACTTGCTCTCTCCCCTCGCACCTTTTCCAAGGTCATGAGACTGCCCTTGCCCCGAATACTTCAACAACTGACTTCTTTTAGCCATGTCTCAAGGCCAGTTTATCGAACACCTGGGCAAGGTGCTTTACCACTTTTTTTACAGGGTCTGAAGGTTAACTGGGAAAAGAGCCGCCTCACTCCCATGTGGGTGATCTCTTTTCTCGGGATGAAGCTGCAGTCCGTCAGCATCGTTTTCTCAACAAGTGATGTAACTGAAACTATTTCAGAGGCTCTTGAGGCATATGGACACTTGTCAATCATTAGTTAATATCTAACACAGGGGTTCTCATTACATTGATCGCCAAGGTGCTACCGGTCGATCGCGGTGTGAAATTTAAACAATATCAGCCGATCCTCCATCCCGTCACAGTACAGTAGAGTTAGCTGCAGATTCACGGATTCGGTTTTCTCTGCTCAATAGCTCAAGACCAGAATGTTCTTAGTAAACTAATAATACCTATTTTTAATCTGTGTTATGCAGCGGACAAACTACAAAATGTTTTTTATCAAAACAAGTTTCATTCGCAGAAACACATTACCTTGTCTATGAGCAACACATGTCTATGAGCAACCCGTTGACATAGAATCGCTTAGGGACCGTCTGGAAATGACCAGATCCAAAATATGTTTTACCCAGAATATGCTTCATAACTTCATCCTAAATTACTCTATAACAACCAAAAACAAGCAGCACGCCACTCCTCACCTGCATTTGTACTGCACGACTCAGTTTCAATAAATATTGAAATATTTATTAGAGCATCTTTTTATTCTTGATTATTTGGATCAAAGCTCAATTGCTCCCATAAAAATCACTCTATTACCATCAATTCAGGTCACACACAACTGTTCTAATGATTAAATTCAGTGCAAGTCATCAAATTAAACTCAGGTTATTACAAAAATTTTAAATAATTAATTATTATGTGTGTTTTGTCAATTCTAAAAGTTTAAAATAATTGTTTGTTGATTGATGTTTTACTTTTTTGTAGAGGGTAGATCACTTTGACTTGGTCATTTTAAAAGTAGCTCGCAAGCTGAAAGAGTGTGAGCACCCCTGATCTAACATATTTGACCATCGGAGCATCACAAATGTGAAAAAATGTGCCACAGACTGCAAGTAAATGCTAAATTTACTTTCATCACAGAACATAAGGAGGATTCAGCAGCAGTCCAGTGCTTTTTGTCTTTAGTCCTGGCAATATGCTTCTGATGCCTCATTTTCATTTTCAACTAAGAATAGGGCAACTGAACCCATAACTTGTATTAATTGTGCATGGAATCAAAGAAGGTGAATCACTCCACATCACTGAACGTTTCTATAGTGTAATGTAATCTAAACACTAGGTCTACTGTGGCTCTAGCAGCTTTGCAATGCAGTCTCACACATCAGAAAACTTTGGCCTACTTCATAGCACTAAAAAGTTCTTACTAGTCATTGATGCTGCTGGTGACTGCCACTGCATTTCCATCCACATCGATTATGGACAGGTGAGATGTTCCATGGTCATCTTTTGGAGGAAGGCTTCCATATTCATATTGTGTGTGAGTATCGTTTATTTTAAATTCCTTTGCAACGCTGTCCGAGGTAATTTTTTTCACAATCTGTTAAAGAAATTGTCAGAAATATTACAGTTTATGATTAAAATATACACTTTTTTTAGTACAGTAATTCCCAAGTTCCCACACATAATTGTTTGAGGAAGATGTTTGTAGTATATAAATGTAAGAGCAGAAATGTCCAGGTTACTTGCATAACTTTATGTTCCCTGAAAAGGGAACGTGGGGTTACGCAATCAATTACCGATGACTTCCGTCTCTGCCACTTTTTTGTCTGCAGAACGATGATTCGCCGGTAGCCCTGCGGGCTTCGACGCGATCTTTGCACACCCCTCCCGACTTTGAGGGGTGCTCTCCTTCTGGTCATCTTCGCAACAACAGAGTACAGCTACGCTCTCAATGTTGGACGACTTCGCTGTCAATGATAGTTCCGGGAAGGGGCAGAAGGAGTTCCCATTCAGGTGGCTACAGCTTAATCAGCTAACCTTTTCAGTTTTGTTCCGGCCCTGTTTGGATGGACTTCGGGTATGGCCCTTTATAGAGGCTCCCATTCAGTCGGTCTTATCCCGAATAACGTCTCTGGGACAGACTGAAAGGGAACGTCCAGGTTACTTATGTAACTCCACAGGGAACGGAGACGTTAGTCGGTATAAGACCGACTGAATGTGAGCTGATCTCCATGGAAGAACGGACCAAACACTTTAACGGGCAAATTGATTTGCAGCTGTGGGTGATTGATTAGCAATCAGCCGGGTATAAGACCGGGCGTGACCAACACTTTCCGAGGAGCCGACTTACTTACCTCCAGCACCTCACATTCCCGACTTCCAGGGCATGGCAAAGGGGTAACGTCTCCGTTCCCTATTCAGGGAACATGGGGTTACGCAAGTAACCTGAACGTTGCCTTTCAGTCGGTCCCGGAGACGTTAGTCGGGATAAGACCGACTGAATGGGGGCCTCTATAAAGTCCATCCAAACAGGCCAGCACTAAACTGAAAAGGTTAGCTGATTAAGCTGTAGTCACCTGAATGGGGACTCCTTCTACCCCTTCCCGGAACTCTCATTGACGGTGAAGTCGTCCAACACTGAGAGCATAGCTGTACTCTGTTGTTGCAAAGTCGACCAGAAGGAGGGCACCCCTCAACGCCTCAACACAAAAAACCCTGGGTTTAATCTGCCTCCTCCTGGGGCAGAGCTTCCAGGGTCACCACTTGGTCCTGGAAGGGGACGGAAGGGACCTTGGGGATGAATCCGGGCCTGGGCCTGATGGTAACCAGGGAATCACCAGGGGCCAAATTCCCAGGCAGGATTCGTCGGCGGACAGTGCCTGGAGATCTCCAACCCCCTTAATTGAGGCCAACGCAAGCAGGATTGCGGTTTTCAGTGAGAGGACACGCAGCTCTACAGAATGCAAGGGCTCAAAAGGAGACTTCCGCAGCCCAGAAAGGGCGACAAAGAGGTCCCAAGAAAGAACGGAGGGTAGTCTAGAAGGCCTGAGGCGCCTAGCACCCTTGAAAAATCTCACCGTCAAATCTTGGCTGCCCACTGATTTCCCTGCAACCCGGAGGTGGAAGGCAGAAATAGAGGCGTAGAGCTTGAGGGACGATGGGGACAGCCCCGGATCAAACCTCTCCTGGAGGAAGGTCAGCACGAGTCTAGTAGAGGGGGCTAACGCATGGTCTAAGGCAGAGTTTCTTAACCTTTTTGACACTGGGGCCCAATTTTCCCCGTACAACATGATTCAAGGCTCATTCAAATAACTTGTTAATGTAAATTGATCCACATCTTGTTTGATTTGTGTTTAACCTCTTAAGCCCGAGAGTCCCCGGTACCGGGGACTTGCCCCCTTGTGCGTTACATTTTCAATCATAGCTCACTAACCCTGAGAATAACCCACACATATTAAATATTGTTGTGTTCAGCGGAAACTCCTCTAAAAACGTATCTAATTCAATTTCATATTCGTGAACCACAGCTCGAACACCATGCAAATAAACAACAACATGTCCGGAGTATAATTCATGACCACGTTTTTGTTTATGTGCGATATGTATCCACAATATAAACGGAAACACCAAAACCATTACATTAAATGAAAGCTAACAACCAGCTGAATCCAGTGATATGCAACTCATTAACATTGCATGAAGTATTTCAGAGCAGGGAGCGAAAGTTCCCCGAAAAAACGCCAGCAAAAACCAAGCAAGCATGTAAATCTTGTCTTACCTTTGCCGTTTTTTCAACAAAGTTATTTCCATAGCGATAAAAGTCCGTTTGTTGTTATGTCCGGTCGATAGCTTCGCGAAAAGTCCATTTTGTTGTTTTCTGTTGCTCCAGTGCTCCTCTTACGTCACCAAATATGGAATGACTCCCCGTGCGTAAGAGCACGTCTCTCCACGCTGCGCGTCGTGTGATTCGTCGGCGATCCAGTCAGTCTCAAAATGGTTGAGCTGATTGGTTTCCTCAGAATCAGAGCTTTCCAGCGATGTATAGAGCTCCCGGATTGGACAGATGGTCGGGGGGTAGGGACACGCGGAAGCTCGACGTCGAAAGCGTTTGTGAATGAAATGTTCCCAAAAGCGCAGCAAGATGGCGTAAATGAGCTTCTACCCCCTTTTACAGTGTTTCTTTAGGAGGTTTTTTTGCTGAAATCATGTCCATAAGCAAGAAAACAAGACTATGAACGTAGCTGAAGCTTTGGACAAGATTTTTTCCATATTTCAATTATTGTGCCAAATTGTGCCAAACTGTGCCAACATGGATTACGCCTGAACTTTGTTCAATCAAAACCTTTACAGAATATTAGTTTCTTGTAGTATGAACACCAAACTTGCTACAGATGTCCTTGACATGTAGTTGTTACAATTGATTGTGTTTATTTGCTTCGTTATAAGTAAAATAAGGAGATATTGGAGGAAACATGTGTTTTTTTTTAGGCGGAGTTCATTTTTTGGCCATTCCAACATCAATTACTCTTACCCAGTGTTCTTGACTGTCAAATTAACTCATCCACACCACTCCCCAAGAACCTATCTTCATTTTGATACCAAGATTTGCAGTTTAGACCTTGTAAAAGCTGAGAAATGCCTTAAAAAGTAAAAGTATAGGATTTTCGGAAAATAGGCCTCAGGGCTTAAGAGGTTAATAATTAAATCAAGTCATTTTATGGTCTATTAAAGTAAAATCTTGTGGGGAAAAATGCTACAATATGATAATCTCAAATACATTTATTTTCAAACTGAACAGTTAAACCAAAGCCATCATGCTTAGCACAAATTAGAATTCCAAAAATATTTATAAGGCATTTTGATAAATAAAATTGTGTGGTAATAAAGCAAGCACACTTAAAATAAGTTTAAAATGAAATAAACTGTAAATGACACTTAACCTATTTTCTGAAAATCCTATATCTTCACTTTATGTTTTACAAATAGCTTTTACAATGTCTAACCTGCAAATCTTGGTATCAAAATGAAGATAGGTTCTTGGGGGGTGGTGTGAATGAGTTAATTTGAGAGTCAAGAACACTGGGTAAGAGTAAATGATGTTGAACTGGCCAAAAAATGAACGCCAAACAAAAAAAAACTACATGTTTCCTCTAATATCTCCTTATTTTACTTGTAAACAATCAAATAAACACAATCAATTGTATCCACTACATGTGAAGGACATCTGTAGCAAGTTTGGTGTCCATACTACAAGAACCTAATATTCTGTACAGGTTTTGTTTGAACAAAGTTCAGGTGTAATCCATGTTGGCACAGTTTGGCACAATAATTGAAATATGGAAAAAATCTTGTCCAAAACTTCCGCTACGTGATTTCAGCAAAAAAAACTCGCTGTAAAAGGGGGGTGGAAGCCCATTTACACGCTTTGCGTAACGTCCCATTCACAGTGCTTCCGACGCTCGAACTTCCGCGTGTCCCATCTGTCCAATCCGGGAGCTCTATACATGGTTGAAAAGCTTTGAACCTGTAGAATCAAATGATATCCACCATTTTGAGACTGACAGGATCCCCGACAAATCACAGGGCACTGAGCGTGGAGAGGACTGCTTTTACGCACGGGGAGTGTTTACATATTTGGTCATGTTATGCTAGCACAGAGCAAGAAACAACGGCTGTCCAACGGCTCTTTTATTAAACTCCGTATTGGAGCGAGTACAGCAAGAACATAACGGTGAAGCCTGCTCAACTCAACTGAACCAAAACAACAATATCTCCATAACGTAAGTTTTGACCAAAATAGACCGTTTTAAAGTTAACGTTATTAACAGAGAGAACATTGGTACATCTTACCATCAATCGGATCTCTCTGCGTTTGCCCGGGAAACAGCAGCAGCGCGAGACGTGGTGCGTCAGCAATCATTGACGCTCACAAGGAGTACACCCAATCTTCCAAATTCATTTTATTATTAATATAATTTATTATTTGTTTTTAATGTCCTCTGATGGATTTGAGTGTGGTTTAAAAGGTAAAAAAACTAATGAAATAAGGCAAAGACCCACATGCTAATTTGGCTGAGGCTCTTTTGACGCATAACACAACGTCTTACTGACGCCTTACTGCTACCAACTCCTAGAAAGCGCCATTCAGATCCCGCGGCCCTCGCGGCCCACACGTTCAGAACAGATTTTTTTTCCCGCGGCCCACTAGTTGGCACTCGCGGACCGAGATTGGGCAGCGGCCTCATGGTTAAGAAACATTGGTCTAAGTTATTCACCACGGAGGGTGGTAGAGACTCGGGGTCCAACGTGGACAGATATGCCATACTTGTAGGGCCCAGAGGTCTGGCCACGGGTGCCTGTATGCCTGCTGTCTGTCCTGACCAGCATGTGACGATCCCGGAGAAGCGGACCGAACGGCGCAGCGCCAGAATCACTGCCACTAGCTCGAGACGGTTGATGTGCCAGTGAGAAACCTGTCCGTTCCAGGAACCACACACGGCACCCCAACCGGTCTTGGAGGCGTCAGTGGTGACCACCACGCGACTGGAGATGCTCACTAGGGGCACTCCGGATCGCAGGAAGCGCACCGACTTCCAGACCTTCAGGTGAGGGAGCGCGTCTGTCACGGACAGATGAAAAGCATATGCAGGAGCCCGAGTGGAATCACTGAGGCTGCCATATGCCTCAGGAGCTGGCCCCCCACGCTCTCTGCCATGGCCAGTGGAACTTGAGCCCAAGTCGGGGTCTTCGTCGGAGACAGAGGAAGATAAACCCCAGACCGCAGGGCATTGGTCATCGGGAAGCATAGATGCCTGCTCCAACCAGAGATGGCGTTCCTGGACCACGAGAGTGGACATCGTGCGACCAATTGTCAACGCAGTTAATTTAGTAGCACGAAGCGCTAAATCAGTGGCTGAGTGCAGGTTCTTCAAGGACTGCTGGTCACCACCCCCTTGGTGCATGTCACGGAGGACCTTGGTCTGAAAGACCTGTAAGGCCGCCATAGCATGCAGCGATGCAGCAGCTTGACCCGCAGCTGTGTAACAAAAATTTACCAGCTTTGGAGGTCACACTTCAGGCAAGACTGCCAGGCGGCAGTGCTGCCAGGGCACAGATGCACCGCGACAGGGTTAGGGCTTCATTTCGGCTTTGGAGAGCACCGCGAAAGCATCGGGCTCCGGCTCGGCCGCGACCCGAGAGGGTGGCAGTGTTGACCCGGAGGAACCCGAAGACCGCTTCCCTTCCGATGCTGCGAGGGAAAGCAGATCATCTGCAAGGTCACACGAAGCCCCGGGAAACACAGAAGCGCTATCCGAGTCTCCCACGGACCAGACGGGGAGCACACTAGAGCTTTGGGGATGGTGCAAGGAGTCACCTGACACCGCTCGACCCAAAATATCTGGTGAGGTTTCGGAAAGCCTTCTCAGAGTCGTAGGCTCACGAAAGCTCCACTGTCCTCTTCCTCGAAGAAAGACCTCCTATACCTCAGTGTGCGCGCCAGGAGAGCGTTGCAGTGCACGCACTCTTGCCACATGAGAGGTGTGCTGAAAACCCAAACACTCCACGCATTTCTCGTGCCCGTCTTCCGACGAGATAAACCCATCGCAGCCAGGAATACAGCACGTTTTGCTTATCGTGTCGTGAAAAATGGACAGGATGTGAACAAATGGCTAGATAACACACTGGACAGGCTATGCAGAGAGGATCAGCGGTGCAGTGGTACGGTGGCTTGGTATCTGGGCTAGCAGAGGACAACACCGGAATGCCGAGGTAAGCAACCTGCTAATCTCTTTCAGCTTCACGTCAAAGTAAGAGAGGAGAGTTACAGTCCGCTCCGAAGGAAAATCGCATACTGAAGCGTGGGTCGCACCCGGTCTTATACCCGGCTGATTGCTAATCAATCACCCACTTCCGCAAATAAATTTGCCCGTTAAAGTGTTCGGTCCGTTCTTCCATGGAGATCAGCTCCCATTCAGTCGGTCTTATCGCGACTAACGTTTCCAGGACAGACTGAAAGAGAACCCACATTCCCTGAAGAAGGGAACTTCCCCACTAAGACCCCAGGCCTGGAACAGGAGGATTTGACATGCCTTAGTGTCTAGCATTTAGCACACTGTTTAGCATGGCAGACCTCAATCACGACAGAGAAAGGACTAGAGATAGTCATGCTAACCTCCACACTCAGCCTGGACCCCAATCACATTAAAAGTGGTTGCAATCTCCAGTTCTCTTGAATTTGTCATAGTTAGAGGCATCACACTGGTGAGGGCTCACTTAAGGTCATTCAGCTTAGTATTGTGTGTTAGAGTTCCCTTTCAGTCGGTTGCTGAGACGTATGTCTGTGGAAAACCGACTCATTGGCAACGACTTCCCATGGGAGAGACCTGGTCAAACTTTTAAAAACGGGCAAATTGTTTTGCGGGTGGAGGTGGTTAACAATCAGCCAGGTATAAATCCGGGCTTGAACCTATGCTCATTCGACTATTTTCCTTGGAGCGCATTCTGAGTATCTCTCCTACTTCGACGCTAGCAGCGAAGTGATTAGCAGGTTGCTTACCTAGCATTCCGGTGTTGTCCTCTGCTAGCCCAGATAATAAGCCACCGTACCGTTGCACCTTTGATCCTTTCAGCCAAGCGTGTTCCACTGTTTCTAGCAGTTTTGTTATCTATCCTGTCCATTTTTAATGACACAATGAGCAAAACTTGTAATACTCCTGGCTGTGAGGAATTACTCCGTTGAAAGATGGCCACGGGATCAAACACGCCTGGGTTGCTCTCATGCAGCCTGAGCGTTTGCTTTACAAATCCTCTGCTGAAGCGCACGTGAAGAATAGGAGATCCTATTTCGAGCATAGCCACCAGTGCATGGGCGTCTGATGAGTCTATGTTTCAACTTAACCTCTTTGAAGCTTCGCATGATGTTTTGGGTCGAGCGGCGTCCCCTTGAGCCATCCCCATTCATAGAGCGTGCGCTCCGTCCAGTCTGCAGATGAATTGGTTAGGGCTCCATAGATTCTACTAGCTGTCTTCTGTCCCTCACAGCATCGGAATGAGGCGCAATTTTTTCGGTTCAGGCTTCAGACTGGCTCCCTCCCGGATCGCAGCTGATTCAAACCGGGTAGGGTTCACGATGTTCTCGGTCGCCGCGATCGCGTTTCAACCTCTTCTCGACTTTAGTGTCAGCCTGCTTGGAAGGACCACGGGCATGGCATTTTTTCAGAGGGTTCCCGACTAATATATATCCGGAATTGGCTGAAAGGGAACATCTAGGTTACTTGCGTAAATCCCGTTCCTTGAACAGAGACATCCCTTTAGAGGTCACGGATCTGAGGTTTCGAGAGGTAAGTAGGTTTGACTCCTCGAAAACAGTAAACTGAGCGTAGGTCATGCTTGGTTCCAATTCCCAGCTGTTTGCTAATCACCTATGCTGGCAAAACTATTTTGCCCTTAAGTTGGCAGATCCTGGTCACTCTTAGGTAAATCAATCCCAATCAGTCTATCTCCCAATGATGCATATTTGTTTCTTCAGGGAGTTACGCAAGGGAAAATAGACAGTTAAAGTACCATGTTTTAAATGATAATAATGCCTGAAGGGCCCTGATTGGGAGGAATGAAACAACCAATCGGAGCCTGCACTGTGTTCAACCCCTAATTGAAAATAAAATTCCGACCATATCTTGTGGTCTTCCAGTTAGAAGGTTGCCAGTTTGAGGCTCGCCAGTGACCTCCCTGGAAGGAGCATGTTCTCGCTGTGCTTGCGTGGGTTTTCTCTGGGTACTCCTGTTCCCCCCACAATCCCAGAGACATGCGCTTAGGTTAATTGATAAATCTAGATTCGCCCTAGTTGTGAACGTGTAAGTGCCCTGTGATGGACTGGCAACCTATCCAGGGTGTACCACTGCCTCTCGCCTGGTGTGTGCTGGAGATAAGCGGGTTGGAAAATGAATAAATGCCACACATGTAATGAAATATTGAATATTGATAAATAGTAATTACTCAAAAACTTTTGCAGCTAGATGAAGACAATATAGATGCTAAAGGTGCCATAGTATCTATGATGCTTGGGTGTAACTATAATGTTAATAATAATAATAATAAGAAATACATATCTTAAAAGGCTTACTCTCACCTCATAGTATTTGTTTTTTTTAAGAGGGTCTCCAAGGTTCAGTTTCTCCAGATCAGCAAAGCGGAAAGCCTCAATCATGCGATGAACAGTCAACGTCCTTTTCGCAGGAGTAGAAACACTTTCGCTTGAGAAACTGTAGTCTGTAATCAATTAAATTAAGTTAGAAGCATTCAGGTTATTTTGAATTTGATGCTGTTCAACAGGAGTAAAATTGGTGAACAATGATCAGGGCTTGTTTGCTCTATAATCACAACTGGGTTAAAGGTGAGTGTTGGATCACTTTGGACTTTAGTAAGCAAACCAGTAAAAACTACACCTGCATCCTGTGGCAAAAAAGTGGCAAAGACAAGAAAGACACCCCTCACTGAAGCTCCACTTTATTTGAAATGGCTGTGGTGGGAGGCATGAACAAACTTAAACTAAAAATATCAATAAACTTTGGTGTCTTACAAACTGCCAATAAAAAGAAGTGGTGTTTCCTTTTCTGGATGGAAGCCGTGAATTAATGTAAATATTTATTTATTTTTCCTATGGACCAGTTTGCATTAATAACATCAGGCAGGGGGGGTGTTAAAAAGAAAGGGGGGATTGAGAGGAATGAGAGATTCCTGTAGACATGGGGGAAAGATTCAGAAGTGGGAAGAAACCCTACCTGAACATACCATATAAGTTTGTTACAAGTTGTATAGTACAGTTTACCCAGTTTGTACAAAACTACACACACATATACATATTCTTCTAAAAAAATTAGCATAGTGTGATAGAGTTCATTATTTTCTGTAATGTACTAATAACCATTAGACCTTCATATATTGTAGATTCATTACACACAACTGAAGTAGTTCAAACCACTTCATGCTTCCATCTTCCGAAAAGCTTTATGGAGATGAAGATTTCATTTTTCAGCATGACCTGGCACCTGCTCAAAGTGCCAAAACCACGAGTAAATGGTTTATAGACAATGGTATTACTGTGCTCAATTGGCCTGCCAACTCTCCTGACCTGAACCCCATAAAGAATCTGAGCACGTGATGACCCAGTGATATAAACATTATACCTCAGTCTGATGATATTACAGACCATTATCTCGTTATGTTCACTTTACCAGTAGAGCAGATTAGTCGCGTCTCACCACGTTATAGACTCAGTAGGACTATTGTTCCATCAACTAAGGACAGATTCACTTCACATTCGCTTCACTGAAAAAATTTAAAATATAAGAAACACAATTTCTGACGTCCAACCTCTGACAGCATCCTGTGTTCCAGTCTCACCTGAAATTACTCAGTTACAATTAGTGTTTTACAACTATAGGACAGGAAGAGCTGTACAGCCTTATAAATAAAACCAAATCCACAACATGTGTGTTAGATCCTATTCCAACCAAACTGCTAAAAGAATTGTTACATGCAGCTCGAGAGCCTATTCTTAATATCATTAACTCCTCGCTATCCCTCGGTCATGTCCCTAAACCTTTCAAGTTAGCAGTTATCAAGCCTCTTATCAAGAAACCAAATTTAGATCAAAACAAACTATCAAACTATAAACCAGGGGTCGCCAACCTGGTGCCCGCGGGCATCGCATCGCCCGCAGTGACCATATCATTCGCCCGCAAGCCAGTTCTAAAAATAGAACTAATCACGAACTATCACTGTTTAAAATTTGTTTAAAATTGTTGTTGATTAAATTGTGTTGCATTCTTTTTGAATTGCATTTAAAGTGATGTAAATTAAAAACAAAACGTTTTAAAAAATATAAAACCTTTTAAAAAATCATAAAGTAGCAGAGTTCGCTAATAGGAGAACAAGGCAGAGGTCAGTCTAGTGCGCAATCTGCGCATGACAAACTTAGCCTTGGTCTTGAGCGTTGCAAAGACGAGGATATGAAAGCGGTTTCTACCCACATAAAAATGGCGGAAAAAAGGAAGCAAACGTATTATTTTAATAGTGAATGGGAGGAAGAATTCTTTTTTACTAATGGGAAATAAAAGTGTGTGTGTGTCTCATTTGCGGTGCGAATGTGGCGACGGCAAAGCGACATAACGTTGAGAGACACTTCAGCACTTGTCACAAAAGCTACGATGCTAACAACGCACCCGGCAGCGATCTACGAAAAGAAAAAGCTTGCGAGTTAAAGGCAGCTTTGGCCAAACAGCAGTCTTTTTTTACAACACCGGTGAAAAACTCTCGATAAGCAACTGAAGAGTTGCAGTATCAACTTACATTCCAGATTACAGTACTCTGGTGAAGAGCATGCAATGCCAGGCTTCCCACTAACACGCAAAGAAACAAATGACAGATGACAGTCAAATGTCAGTGCCATGTCAAAGATAGAATGAGATAAATGAATGATAAACTGTTACAGATGTGTTACTAGGTTTAACAGACATGATTTGTTTTAATGGCTGCAAATGTAGTGATTAGTAAAAATGTGTTAAGATTTACTCTAAAATTAATTGATTTTTGTTAAATCTTAGATTATTGATTATTTGTACAAACATGGTGCAGAGTTCATTATTTGATAAAAACTGAAACCGTCTTGAAAAATTGGACGTGATTTCCTGAAAAATGTTGTGGAAGTTATCATTTGAAAATTAAACAATTGAAAAGGTAAATGAGAAATAAAATATTGCATGTTTAAGTTTATCTGTTTCCTTGTTGAATGATTCTGAATCTTTATTGATAAATTATTAATCATTTACAATCAGTGTCCTCAGGTATAATGTCATTAATATAAAATTAAAGGTGAACTGTGCAACTTTCTGATTTCAGAAGTGTGTTATCAAAGTGGTAGCACTTTCATTACTCAGTGCCCTTGAAGTAGCTCTCAGCTTCAAAAAGGTTGGCGACCCCTGCTATAGACCAATCTCAAACCTTCCTTTTATATCCAAGATTTTAGAAAAGATTGTGCCTGCCCAGTTATGTAGTTTCCTGAAAGAGAACAATATCTTTGAAGAGTTTCAGTCAGGTTTCAGGCCCCATCATAGCACAGAAACTGCACTAGTAAAGATCACAAATGATCTTCTCTTAGCTTCAGACCAAGGCTGCGTCTCTCTCTTAGTTTTATTAGATCTTAGTGCTGCATTCGACACTATTGATCATGACCTCCTATTAGATCGCTTACAAAATCTCATAGGCATTCAGGGATCAGCATTAAAATGGTTTAATTCATATTTGTCCGATCGTTACCAGTTTGTAGATTTAAATGGAGAACAATCTACTTTAAGGCAAGTAAAACATAGGGTTCCACAAGGCTCTGTCTTAGGACCCCTACTTTTCACATTATACATGCTTCCCATAGGTAATATTATTAGAAAGCATGGAATTAGCTTCCACTGCTACGCCGATGATACCCAGATGTACATCTCCTCAAAACCGGTAGAAGCCTCGCACTTGGCGAGGTTAACCGAGTGTGTTAAAGACTTAAAAGTTTGGATGACTCATAACTTTCTTCTGTTCAATCCCGATAAAACAGAGATCTTGCTCATCGGCGCCAAGAACAGCACACAGAACACCCAGCATTTAAATTTTAGTTTAGAGGGATGTACTGTAACCGCTAGTTCCCTTTCAATCGGTCCCGGAGACGTTAGTCGGGATTAGACCGACTGAATGCAAGCTGATCTCCATGGGAGTACGGACCAAACACTTTAACGGGCAAATTGATTTGCAGGCATGGGTGATTGATTAGCAATCAGCCGGGTATAAGACCGGGCGCGACCCACGCTTCAGTATGTGATTTTCCTTCGGAGCGGACTGAGTGTGACTCTCTTCTCCATACTTTGACGCGAGCTAAAAGTGATTAGAAGGTTGCTTACCTCGGCATTCCTGTGTAGTCCTCTGCTAGCCCAGTTAGCAAGATTAGTTTTAGTACTAATCCTGTCATCTTCACGACCCGAGGAGCAAACGTGCAATAATCCTGGCTGTGGTGGGTTTCTCGTCGAAAAGACGGTCACGAGAGAATGCGCGGAGTGTCTGGTTTCCAGCATGCCGATGCGGCTCTCGTGAAGCGTGAGTGTTTTCTCTGCTGAGTCGCACGCGGAAGTTTTGGGTAGAGCGGCATCAGGCGATCCCTCGCAACATCCCCAAACACCAAGCGTGCTTCCCGTCTGGTCTGCGGGTGAATCGGACAGCGCTTCGGCGTTGCCAGTACCTCGTATGATCCTGCAGATGATCTGCTCTCCCATGCAGCATCGAAAGGGGCGATTCGGTTCTTCCAGTTCAGCCAAAGCCGGAGGCGTTTGCGGTGCTCTCGCAAGCCGCAGCCTTGATCGGTTGGAGGTGGGCCCTCCCCCCGATTTGGCGCTGTCGCGACTGGATAATTTGTGGCTGGGCAGGCGCCAGGACATGTTCCCCGCATACAGTCAGTGCCTTTTTTCCCTGAGATGCACGAGGAGCTCACTAATTCTGGCGGGCTCCCCTGCTTGTCAGGGGATTGAGCTCCTCCTTCTTCACCACCCTGGTTAATGCAGCAGCTAGGGGGTACTCTTCGATTCCCCGAGTGGAGCAGGCTGTTGCGGTGCCTACCCCGACAGCGCTGCCGCTTGGCGGTCTCGTTCGAGTGTTCCAACCAAAGCTGGGAGGTTTTCATCAGCCTGATGGTGAGAGCTTGTTCAGCTGCGGGTTAAGCTGCTGCATCATTGCATGCTATGGCGACTTTACAGGTCTTTTTAGGCCAGGGTCCTCCGTGACATACACCAAGGTGTTGGCGACCTGCAGTCTCTCAGAGACTTGCTCTCAGCCGCCGATTTGCCGCCTCGTGCTACAAGATCAGCTGTGCTGAACATTGGTCGCGCGATGTCCACGCTTGTGGTCCAGGAACGCCATCTTTGGTCAGAGCAGGTTTTAATGCGTCCCGAGGACCGATTTCGGCTCCTGGACGCGCCTCTCTCCAGATGGCCTCTTTGGCGTTGCCGTGGAGATTTTGCGTCAAAGGTCTCCACAATCAGGAAGCAGGCGGAGGGTCTGGGTATAATTCCATGCCGAAAGCGGCGTGGCCGCTGCTTCTGTGCCGGAACCCTCTCCGCCTGTTTGCTGCCAAAGAGAATGCCTCTCGCACGGTCCACTCCTTCAACGTCTGGTCCAAGGAAGACCCCTGCATGGCGGAAGGTGCAGCCAACCCCGGAGGTTTTCGAAAGCAGATGAGAGTTTCTAGTAGAAGCTCCCCTGAGGTTGGCAACTCGGATGGATATGAGTTTTTTTCCGGGTCAAGACACCAACTCCCCTCGGAGGTGGGGGGGGGGTCCACCATACACACCTCGCTGCTGTTCTCCGGTATGGTGGCACCTACGTGTTGGTAAAAATTCCTTTCCTACCCGAGAATAGTGGAACCGCATGCCCCGCGGTCTGGGGTGTATCTTCCTCGGTCTCCGACGAAGACCCCAACTTGGGTGCCGTGTTCCACTGGCCATGGCAGAGAGCGGGGGGTTCAGCTCCCCCTCCCTCATCTGACCATTTCCCAGGGTCCATCCCTGGTGATTCCAGGCGTAGTGCACACTCCTGTCCCCCGGACAGGCGCCTCATTCCTGCGAGAGGAGGTCAACGCCCTTTTTGAGAAGAGGAGCAGTCGAGCCGGTCCCTCCAGCCGATGTGGAGAGTGGGGTTTTAAACCCATACTTCCTGGTCCCCAAAAAGACCAATCTTGGATCTGAGGCGTCTGAACCGAAACCTGGCCAAGTTTCGGTTTCGGATGCTGACGGTCCTCAGGGAATGGAGCAGGTGTAAAGCTTGCAGTACTCTCCTAGTGAGCAGTACAATATTTCGAGCTCCCCCCCATGGGCTGGCTCTCCTTCTCCGCTCCCCTTCGGTATCTGACTGAGCGGAGCAGTAAGCTCTCCTAGGTTCTGTTGTTCTGGGGCTTTGCTTTGGCCTGGCTCCAGCAGAACTAGGGTCCAGATCTGGGAGTCCCCCTTTCGGTGCTCCCTTTCTGTGTTTTTATCTACAGTTCCCCTTCCAGGTGGCTAGTAGGAACCCGTCCCGTTACCCCCCTGCCTTGGTGAGTAACGATGACTTACGTCTCTGCTAGGGGTGGGCGATATCTCGATATTTAAAATACACAGATATATTAAATAAATAAGTGAATGTAGTATGAAATGCTTAGGACAGGAGATATTGTCCAAAAGCAACAAGCAGCAAACCATTGTCCCATGTGTCATATCTAGTCTTCTGTGACCCAGATGTGATGTGAGCTCTGCCACAGGCCAAGCCCCACAAACTGCGCCCCCATCTCTTGTATTCCTAAGCTGTAACTCACCCTGGAGTATCTTGAAGATCCTGGTGAGTACTGGGCCCCCGAATGGAGCATTAGGAGCGAGAAATATATAGTCTCCTATTGTGAAGTTTGTTGCATATGCCATCCATTCAGCTTTATAATTCTTCAGGTCCTCAGCTGTGATAATTCCTCCTGTACCAGACACAAAACATTTGAAATTCGAACATTGATCAGATTTGCTCTGCAAGGCATCGGCTACTAAGCCCTAAACACAAAGTATCCACAGTGCAACAGTTCCTTCAGTGTATCTTTATGACGTTTTAACAGGTTAAATTGAACATTGTTTAGGACATTTTCAGTGTCTGTTTGCTTTAACTTATTTTAGGTTATTAGTTTTGATATTTTCTGTTTTAACAAATTGTGTTAAACAAATATTACAAGAGTTATGCCAAATTATTCATCATATTTAAATTCAATAAAATGCGTGCTCTGAAATGTGATCTGTTTCAGTTTTATTTTTAGACCAAAACAAAGCAAAATAGAACAAAAAGTGCATGGAACAGTGTACAAGAATGTGATAAACGTTTTGTCTTTATTTTTCGGGGAGGATTTATGAATTTTTATTTTGTCTCAACATAACAACTGTTCAGAGTACACAAAAAGTGAAAATGTACTCTTCAGAATTTTACTTTTTGTACAATTTCAGGGTTGTTGTGGAATTATTGTGTAATGCAATGTAAAAATATTTGTTACAGTAAAATGGGATAATTTAGATCATTTTCTATGTTCATTTTTAATGTGTGGGCCGCGGGACCTGAATGGCTCTTCCTAGTGCTTGGTGGCAGTGAGGCGTCAGTCAGGCGTTGTGTTATGCACCAATAGAGCCTCGGCCAAATAAGGATGTGGCTCTTCGCCTCATTTCATTTTAGTTTTTTTTTTTTTACCTTTTAAACCACACTCAAATCCATCAGAGGACAATAAAAACAAATAATAAATGATATTAATAATAAAATTAAATTGGAAGATTGGGTGTACTCCTTACGAGCGTCAATGATTGCTGACGCACCATGTCTCGCGCTGCTGCAGTTTTCCGGGGAAACGCAGAGAGATCTGATTGATGGTAAGATGTACCAATGTTCTCTCTGTTAATAACGTTAACTTTAAAATGATCTATTTTGGTCAAAACTTACGTTCCCTTTCAGTCGGTCCCGGAGACGTTAGTCGGGATTAGACCGACTGAATGGGAGCGAATCACCGTGAGAGCAACTGATGAACATATCAACGGGCAAATTAATTTTCAGGCGTAGGTGATTGATTAGCAATCAGCCGGGTATAAAGCCGGGCGTGCCTTAGCCTCCAGTATGCAATTTTCCTTCGGAGCTGACTGAGTGAGACTCTCTCTCCTGAACTTTGACGCTTCTAGCTCGAAAGATCAGCAGGTTGCTTACCTCTTGGCTCTTTTGGTGTAGTCCTCTGCTAGCTCAGATTAGCATGCCACCAACGCCAGCACCTTCTCAGGCAAGCCTGTCCAGTGATTCAGCCGTTTTCTCGTTTATCCTGTCCATTTTTCACGACACGATGAGAAAAACGTGCACTATTCCTGGCTGTTGTGGGCTTTCTCGTTGAAAAGACGGTCACGGGAGTTGCGCGATGTGTTTGGTTTCCAGCACACCGATGCGGCTCTCGTGAAGCGCGAGTGTTTGCATTGCAGCACTCTGCTGAGTCGCACGCGGAAGTTTTGGGTAGAGCGGCGTCAGGTGATTCCTCGCGTCATCCCCAAACACCGAGCGTGCTTCCCGTCTGGTCTGCGGGTGAATCGGATGGCGCTTCGGTGTCGCCCGGTACCTCGTATGATCCTGTAAACGATCTGCTCTCCCACGCAGCATCGGAAGGGGCGCGGTTTTCGGTTCTCCAGTTCAACTGCCTCCTTCAGGATTGCAGCCGAGCTGGAGCCGGAGGCGTTCGCGGTGCTCTCACAGCCGCAGCCTCGATCGGCGGGAGGTGACTCCCCCCCCCCGAGTCGATGCTGTCACGGCTGGAGAATTGGTGGCTAGGCAGGCGCCGGGACAGGTTCCCCGCATACCGCTAGTGCCTTTTCTCCCCGAGAAGCACGAGGAGCTCACTAATTCTGGCAGGCTCCCCTGCCCATCAGGGGATTGAGCTCCTCCCTCTTCACCACTCTGGTCAATGCAGCAGATACGGGCTACTCTTCGATTCCCTGAGTGGGCAGGCAGTCGGGTTGCTTACCTCGACAGCGCTGCTGCTTGGCGGTCTCGTTCGGGTGTTCCCGCCAAAGCTGGGAGGTTTTTCATCAGCCCTGATGATGAGAGCTTATTCAGCTGCGGGTAAATCTGCTGCATCATTGCATGCTATGGTGACCTTACAGGTCCTCCGTGTCATGCACCAGGGTGGTGGTGACCAGCAGTCTCTCTGAGACTCGCTTTCAGCCGCTGATTGTCGCCTCGTGCTACAAGATCAGCCGTGCTGAACATCGGTCATGCGATGTCCACGCTCGTGGTCCACGAACGCCATCTGTGGTTCTAGCAGGCTTCAATGCGTCCCGAAGACCGATTTCGGCTTCCGTACGCGCCTGTCTCCCCGGATGGCCTCTTTGGCGTCGCCGTGGAGATTTCGTCAAAGGTCTCCACGATCAGGAGGCAGGTCGAGGGTCTGAGTATAGTTCCACGCCAGAAGCAGCAGGCGTTGCTTCTGGGCAGGAACCCTCTCCGCCTGTTCGCTGCCAAAGAGTACGTGTCCCACCTTGGTTTACTCCTTCGACCTCTGGTCCGGGGAAAACCCCTGCATGCGGAAGACGGAGCCAACCTCGGATGTTTTCGAAAGCAGACAAGGGTTTCTAGTGAAGCTCCCCTGAGGTTGGCGACTCGGGTGGATATGAGATTGTCTTGGGGTCTGGTCATCGACCACCACACAGTCCACCACACACTCCTCGCCGCAGTCCTTCGGACGGCGGCACCCATTGTGTCAGATAGATCTCACTTCCTGCCTGAGAATAGTGGACTCGCATGCCCTGCGCTCTGGGGTTCCTCTTCCTCGGTCCGACGAAGATCCCGACTTGGGCGCGAGCTCCGCTGGCCATGGCAGATAGCGCGGGGGCACAACACCCCTGCCCTCATCTGACCATCTCCCAGGGTCAGCCCCTGGTGATTCCGCCCTTAAGTCCGCCTTCGGGCGGCCCCGCCATGGGGACCATCGGCACGTCCCGACCACACTCCCTGTCAGCTTACCTGGGAGCCTGGCCGAAGCTTCCCAGGGTCTCACAGTGGGTGGCCCGGACAATCCAGCAGGGCTACACGATTCAGTTCGTGTCCGCCCCAAGGTTCGAGGTGTGTTTCACACTCCTGTTCTCCGAACAGGCGCCTCATTCCTACGAGAGGAGATTGACGCCCTTTTAACAAAAGGTGCGATCGAGCCGGTACCCCCAGCCGAGATGGAACACAGGTTTTACAGCCCATACTTCCTGGTCCCCAAGAAATCAGGCGGGCTGCGACCAATCTTGGATCTGAAGCGTCTAAACCGGCACCTGGCCAAGTACCGGTTCTAGATGCTAACGGTCCGCTGCATTCTACCGTGCATCTGTCCTGGAGATTGGTTTGCAACAATTGACCTGAAGGACGCGTACTTTCAGGTAGAGGTGGTACCAAGACACAGACCCTTTCGAAGGTTCTGTTTCGAAGGCCATGCATACCAGTACAAGGTCCTACCCTTCGGTCTTGCCCTATCCCCTCGCACCTTCACAGGGTTGTCAGGGCCGCACTAGCCCCGCTTCGCCGGGCAGGCATTCGGATCCTGGACTACCTCGACGACTGGCTTCTACTAGCCTCGTCCAGAGACCAGTTGATCTGACACCAGGGCAAGGTGCTTTCGCACTTAAACCGTTTGGGTCTGAAGGTCAACTTGGAAAAGAGCCGCCTCACTCCGGTGAGGACCATCTCTTTTCTCGGGTTGGAGCTGAACTCCGAGAGCATGCTGGCGCAACTATCAGTAGAACGCGCCAGGGCCTTGCTGACCGCGCTCTCCTCGCGACCAGTGGTCAGACTGAAGTTATTTCAGAGGCTCCTGGGGCATATGGTAGCCGCAGCCCCAGTCATTTGGCTCGGGCTCCTGCGTATGCGACCACTGCAGCTATGGCTTCTCTCGCGAGTTCCGAGTTAGGCATGGTGTCGGGGAGCGCTACGTCTGCCTACGGCAGACATGCTTTCTTACCTGAAGGTCTGGAAGACGGAGTGCTTCTGAGGTCCGGGGTGCCTCTCTCGAGCCACCCCGACCGAGTGGTGGTCACCACCAACGCCTCCAAGACCGGTTGGGGCGCTATGTTCGGTTCCCACCGAGAGTCCGGTGCCTGGACCGGAAGACGCTCTCGCTGGCACATAAACCGTCTCGAGCTAGTTGCAGTCATTCTGGCGTTGCGGCGCTTCTGCCCGCTCCTCCGGACAGCGTACATCAACCGCCAGGGCGGTGTGCGCTCCCGTGCTCTGCACTACCTCACCCAACGACTGCTCCTCTGGAGTCAGAGCAGACTTTTGTCGCTCAAAGCCTGTTACATCCCCGGAGAGTGCAACCGGATTGCGGATTCGCTGTCCAGGTTCCACCCCACGGCAGGAGAATGGCGACTCCATCCTCGGGCTGTTCAGCAGATATGGGACATCTTCGGCGAGGCCCAGTTAGACCTGTTGCCTCCCGCCAGAACACCCATTGCCGGCTTTTCTACTCCCTGTCCCTGGCTCCTCTCGGGACAGATGCGCTGGCACACTGCTGGCCCAGTAACAAACGCTTATATGCGTTTCCCCCAGTGAGCCTTCTAGCACAGTTACTGTGCAAGGTCAGGGAGGACGAGCACGAACTGCTCCTGATCGCCCCTTTTTGGCCGAACAGAGCGTGGTTTCCAGACCTCGTCGCGCTCGTGACAGCCCCCCCCTGGTCAATCCCTCTGAGTCCAGACCTCCTCACTCAGGGGGAGGGGGGGGGTACAGGCACCCGCGGCCAGACCTCTGGGCCCTACACGTATGGCATATCTGTCCGCGGTGGACCCCGAGCCTCTACCACCCTCCGTGGTGAGAACTTGGGACCACGCGCTAGCACCCTCTACTCGAGCATGCTACGCTGGTAAATGGGGTCGGTTCGTCGAGTGGTGCTCCTCCCGCCAGGAAGACCCCAGGTCGTGCCCCATCAGAGTCGTGTTGACCTTTCTCCAGGAGAGGTTAGATCGGGGGCTGTCCCCTTCGTCCCTCAAGGTCTACCCCGCCGCTATTTCTGCCTTTCACCTTCGGGTCGAAGGGAAATCAGTGGGCAGCCACGAACTGCCAGTGAGATTTCTCAAGGGAGCTAGGCGTCTCAGGCCGCCTAGACCCCCCTCTGTTCCCTCTTGGGACCTCTCCGTCGCCCTATATGGGCTGCGGAAGTCTCCTTTTGAGCCGTTGCACTCTGCGGAGCTGCGCGTCCTCTCACTGAAGACCGCACTCCTGCTCGCTCTGGCCTCAATTAAGAGGGTGGGAGATCTACAGGCACTGTCCGCCGACGAATCCTGCCTGGAATTCGGCCCTGGCGATTCTCTGGTTACCATCAGACCCAGGCCCGGATTCATCCCCAAGGTCCCATCCATCCCCTTCCGGGACCAGGTGGTGACCCTGCAAGCTCTGCCCTGGAGGTACTTGGACAGAACCCGGGAGCTTCGTTGCTCCCAGCAGCTCTTTGTATGTTTCGGAGGCCAGTGTAAGGGTTCCGCGGTCTCCAAGCAACGGCTTGCCCACTGGCTAGTGGAGGCCATTCGCCTTGCTTATGAGGGGTGTGAGGTTCCCTGCCCTCTCCATCTGAGGGCCCACTCCACTCGCGGCATCGCTGCCTCGTGGGCGTTGGCTAGAGGGGCCTCACTCTCCGACATATGTAGAGCTGCGGGCTGGTCTACACCTAACACTTTCATCAGGTTCTACAACCTTGATGTCGGCTCTGTTCCCTCTGCGGTCCTGAGTGGTGGCAGTCACCCTTAGGGGACGGAGCAGGTGTAAGCTTGCAGTACTCTCCTCGTCATCAGGAGAAGTACACCTTCTAAGAGCTCCCCCTTCGGGCGGCTCTCCCATCCTCCCCCCTTCGGCATCTGACTGAGCGGAGCAGTCAGCGCTGCCAGGTTCCGTGTGGTGGCTTTGCTTCGGCCTGGCCCCCGCAGAACTAGGGTACAGATCTGGAAGTCCCTCCTTTGGCGCTCCCTTTCTATGTTCTTATACAGCTCCCCCTTCAGGTGGCTAGTATGAACCCGTTCCATTACTCCCCTTGCTTTGGCGCGTAACGATGACTGTCTCTGCCTCCTCTCTCTTGCAGAACGATGACCCGCTGGTAGCCCTTCGGGCCTCGACGCGATCTCCGCCACTCCTCCCTGCGGGTCGAGGGGTGCCTCCTTCTGGTCGCCAGCATCAACCAAGTACAGCAGAAGCTCTCAGTGTTGGACGACTTCCCCGTCAATGAGTATTCCGGGCAGGGGCAGCAGGAGTTCCCATTCAGGTACTACGGCCTTACTAACCCCTCTCTTGTGTTTAGTGCCGGCCTGTCTGGATGGACTTCGGGCATGGCCCTTTAAAGAGGCTCCTATTCAGTCGGTCTAATCCCGACTAACGTCTCCGGGGCCGACTGAAAGGGAACGTCTAGGTTACTTGCGTAACCCCACGTTCCCTGAATAGGGAACGGAGACGTTACCCTTCGCCATGCCCTGGAAGTCATGGATCTGAGGTAAGCTGGGAGGTAAGTGGGTCCAGCTCCTCGGAAAATTCCATACTGGAGGCTTAGGCACGCCCGGCTTTATACCCGGCTGATTGCTAATCAATCACCTACGCCTGCAAATTAATTTGCCCGTTGATATGTTCGTCAGTCGCTCTCACGGTGATTCGCTCCCATTCAGCCGGTCTAATCCCGACTAACGTCTCCGTTCCCTATTCAGGGAGCGTGGGGTTACGCAAGTAACCTAGACATTATGGGGATATTGTTGTTTTGGTTCAGTTGAGTTGAGCCGGCTTTGCCATTTCGTTCTTGCTGTACTCGCTCCAATGCGAAGTTTAATAAAAGAGCCGTTGGACAGCCGTTGTTTCTTGAACTCCAACTTATCTTGGAGTCTTACTGAGACCAAAGCTCGCAGCAGACTCAGAGCATCACTGGAGGCTACCCTAAGAGTGAGCCTTTCCCCCTACCATCCAGACTGGATTTGATCATGTCTAAGAGACAGGCCCAAGTCTCTCATTAAGAGGTGAACATGAAATGTGATTTGTAGCATGTTAAAAAACAGACTGTTGTTAATTTGTCACAGATTTGGAGAGAGACATATGGTACAAAAGTTAAGATTACTAATTAGTCAAGTACATCAGCAGGTTGCACTCTATTTAGGTGTCATTTACATTTTATTTCATTTGAAACTTATTTTAAGTGTGCTTGCCTTATTACCACACAATTTTATTTATTAAAATGCCTTATAAATATTTTTGGAATTTTATTTTGTTCTAAGTACGACAACTGTGGTTTAACTGTTCAGTGTGAAAATAAATATATTTGAGATTATCATATTTTAGCATTTTTCCCCCACAAGATTTTACTTTAATAAACCATAAAATGACTTGATTTAATTATTAAACACAAATCAAACAAGATGTGGATCAATTTACATTTACAAGTTATTTGAATGGGCCTTGAATCACGTTGTACGGGGAAAATTGGGCCCCAGTGTCAAAAAAGTTAAGAAACTCTGGCTTAAGGCATTCCCACACAAAACATATTCATATATAATCTGATCTGCATCAGGCTCCTGCCACACTTGATTCGAAAGCTATGGACATTATGTAGAAATTTGGGGATAATTTTTTTATCCATTTTTGTAGAGTCACCAGTCATTATAACTCTATAACATAGATGTGTGGAAAAACTGCAGCACTGTCATTAGTTTCCGGATGCACTGAAAGTATTAAATGACCTGCAGCCTGTATATCTGCAACTATTTTTCCAGAAAGATCTCCATTGTAAAAGACATCCACCCCTTCCTCCGCTATCCTTGCATAGGTGTCAGCGAGCACAGGAAATTTTACTGTTGCCTTTTCCTCCAAAGTATTATTGTAGGAGTCAAGAAACATTTTCCTGGAGAGAAGATAAAGAAACAGCAGAATACAAATCTGAGGATATGTCTGGATCTTACTGCACAGTTAAAAGTTTATAACAGTGTTATACTAGAACACAGGGAATAAAATCTGCTCAGGATGCTTTTCAGCTGAGCCCTTGGTGCTCTCAATTTTTACAGAATTCAATATTCATACCTCAATGTATCGTAATATAAAATTGAATCCTTCTCCTCTTTGATTGCATTGGCCAAAGCCCTGCTAACAGTGATGCCTTCTCGTGCCAGTTTAATACTGGGTTCAAAAAGCTTTTTCCATGGCAGTCGCCCGTGTCTTTGGTGTGCCATTTCATACCCCCGCAGTTCTCCAGGAACACCAATCAATAATCCTGGAGTTCATGCGGAACACAGAGTGATTTCAATTACACCTTTATGTTGCCATGCTTTCCTTGAGATTATTATGAATGCTTCTGTATGTTCTAATGATCTACCTGGTTTGGTTTTTATGTCGCACATAAGCATGGTCCTAGTTGCTTTCGATGGGGCTGTTTCTCTGGCGTTAATTATCTCCACATTTCCTGTAGCGGAAAACATGAAAATGTAATTACATTTCCAAACCAACTGGTGTAATATTGTACTATACAGGTCCTTCTAAAAAAATTGCATATTGTGATAAAGTTAACTATTTTCTGTAATGTACTGATAAACGTTAGACTTTCATATATATCAGATTCATTTACATACAACTGAAGTAGTTCAAACCACTTCATGCTTTCATCTGCTGAAAAGCTTTATAGAGATGAAGATTTCATTTTTCACCACAACCTGGCACCTGCTCAAAGCGCCAAAACCACTGGTAAATGGTTTATGGACAATGGTATTACTGTCCTCAATTGGCCCATGCCTTTATAATATCCTAAAAGTAGCTGTAACCACCACTTTGGAGAGGGAACTCTTGATAAAGAGAAAAAAAGGGTGTAGGCCAGCCTGCAGTCTCACATATGTAGGTGAGTAAGATGGTGATCCCCAAAGCCCAGTTCCATGAGGCAGCTGTGCCGCGTGTGAAGTGGGCAGGGCGTCATCACTCAGAGAAGCTAGCTAAAAACATCCACGCTCCAGTGGGCTTTCCTGCTGCTTGAGGACCATGATTCCCTCACAATGGTCCCAACACATGGAGAGCTGCTGAGAGTTCACGACCCCCAAGCTCATGAGAAATAGAATGCTGGACTGGTTCTGCATCCTTCCAAGGAAGGACTCAAATGGCTGCCACCAACTCCAGTTGATGAAGCCTTGGGGATGAATTCAGTCCTGATCCTGATCCGGACTGAATTTTTATGACACAATGAGCAAAACGTGCATTATTCCTGGCTGCAGTGAGTTTATCTCGTCGAAAGACGGGCACGAGAAATGCGTGGAGTGTTTGGGCTTCCAGCATGCCAGCGCGGCTCTCATGCGGCGAGAGTGTGTGCACTGTAATGCTCTCCCGGCACGCACACTGAGGTATATGCTGTCTTTGTTCGAGGAAGAGGACACCGGAGCTTGGGCTTCTGGTGAGCCTACGACTCTGAGAGGGCCTTCCTAAACCTCACCGGATGTTTTGGGTCGATTGGTGTGAGGTGATTCCTCGCACCATCCCCAAAAATCTAGAGTGCTCCCCGTCTGGTCCGCGGGAGACTCGGACAGTGCTTCGCCGTTGCCCGGGGCTTCTTGTGACCTTGCTGACAATCTGCTCTCCCTCGCAGCATCGAAAGGGGCGCAGTTTTCGGGCCCAGGTCCTCTTGGGGTGGGTGGAGTCCACCACACACTCCTCGCTGCCGTCCCTCGGGATGGCAGCACTTACTGTGTTAAAGAAAGATCTTGTTTCCTTCCCGAGAATAGTGGACCTGCATGTCCTGCGGTCTGGGGTTTACCTTCTTCGGTCTACGATGAAGACCCCGACTTGGGCGCGAGTTCCACTGGCCATGGCAGAGGGTGCGGGGGCCTAGCTCCCCCTCCCTCATCTGACCATTCTCCAGAGTCCGTCCCTGGTGATTCCGCCCTCACAGTGGCCCCGCCTTGGTGACCATCGGAACATCCCGGGGTCTCACAGTGGGTGGTCCGGACAATCAAGGCATTTCAAGGCGTGGTACACACTCCTGTCCCTTGGACAGGCGCCTCATTCCTGCGAGAGGAGATTGACGCCCTTTTGAGAAAAGGAGCAGTCGAGCCGGTCCCTCCAGCCGATGTGGAGCATAGGTTTTACAGCCCATACTTCCTGGTCCCCAAAAAGACAGGCGAGCTGCGACCAATCTTGGACCTGAGGCGTCTGAATCGAAACCTGACCAAGTTTTGGTTTCAGATGCTTACGGCCCGCTGCATTCTACCGTAGATCCGTCCTGGAGATTGGTTTGCAACTACTTTCAGGTAGAAGTGGTACCGAGACACAGACCCTTTCTAAGGTTCTGTTTTGAGGGCCATGCATACCAGTACAGGGTCCTACCCTATGGTCTTGCCCTCTCCCCTCGCACCTTCACAAAGGTTGCTCGGGCTGCTCTAGCCCCCTTTCGCCATACCTCGACGACTGGCTGCTCATAGCCTTGTCCAGGAACCAGTTGATCCGACACCGAGGCAAGGTGCTCAGGCACTTAAACCCACTGGGTCTGAAGGTCAACTGGGAAAAGAGCCACCTCACTCCAGTGAGAGTCATCTCTTTTCTCGTGATGGAGCTGAACTCCGAGAGCATGCGGGCGCGGCTGTCGGTAGATCGCACACAGGCCTTGCTGGCCGCCTTGTCGGCGGTGTCCTCTCGACAAGTCAGACTGAAGTTACTTCAGAGGCTCCTGGGGCATATTGCAGCGGCAGCCTCAGTGATTCCGCTTGGGCTCCTGCATATCCGACCACTTCAGCTATGGCTTCTCTTGCGAGTTCCAACTTGGGCATGGTGTCGGGAAGCTCTTTGTCTGTCTGTGACTGGCGCGCTCCCTCACCTGAAGGTCTGGAAGTCGGTGCTCTTCCTACGATCTGGAGTGCCCCTAGTGAGCATCTTCAGTCGCCTGGTGGTCACCACCGACGCCTCCAAGACTGGTTGGGGCGCCAAGTCCGGTTCCTGGAACGCACGGTTATCTCGCTGGCACAATCCAGATCTCCTCACTCATTGGGGGGGGGGGGCGCACAGGCACCCATGGCCGTAACTCTGGGCCCTACACGTATGGCATATCTGTCCGCAGTGGACCCCAAGCCCTGGTGACTAGTTTAGACCATGCGTTAGCCCCCTCTACTAGAGCATGCTACGCTGTTAAGTGGGGTCGGTTCGTCGAATGGTGCTCTTCCCATCAGGAAGGCCCCCGGGACATGCCCCATCAGAGTCGTGTTGACCTTCCTCCAGGAGAGGTTCGATCGGGGGCTGTCCCTTTAGTCCCTCAAGGTCTACACTGCCGATATTTTTGCCTTCCACCTCCGGGTTGAAGGGAAATCAGTGGGCAGCCACAAATTGACGGTGAGATTTTTCTAGGGGGCTAGGCGCATCAGGCCTCCTAGACCACCCTCTGTTCCATTTTGGGACCTCTCCATTGCCCTTTCTTTGCTGCGGAAGCCCTTGGACTCAGCGGAGCTGCGTGTCCTCTCATAGAAGACCGTACTCCTGCTTACTTTAGCGTCAATCAAGAGGGTGAGAGATCTCCAGACACTGTCCGCCCGACGAATCCTGCCTGGAATTCGGCCCTGGCAATTACCTGGTCACGATCAGGCCCAGATTCATCCCCAAGGTCCCATCCGTCCCCTACCGGGACCAAGTGGTGACCCTGCAAGCTCCGGAAGGAGGCAGACCCAACCCAGGGTTTATTGTGTCCTGTCAGAGCCCTTCGGGTCTACCTGGACAGAACCTGGGAGCTACGTAGCTCCCAACAGCTCTTCATTTGTTTCGGAGGTCAGCATCGGGGTTCCGCTGTTTCCAAGCAACAAATTTTCGGGCAGGGGCAGAAGGAGTTCCCACTCAGGTGACCACGGCTTAATCAGCTAACCTATTCAGTTTAGTGCCGGCCTGTTTGGATGGACTTCGGGCATGGCCCTTTATAGAGGCTCCCATTCAGTCGGTCTTATCCCGACTAACATCTCCAAAACCGACTGAAAGGGAACGTCCAGGTTACTTGTGAAACCCCACGTTCCCTGAATAGTGAATGAAGACGTTACCCTTTTGCCATGCCCTGGAAGTTGGGAATCTGAGGTACCGGATGTAAGTAGGTCGGCTCCTCGGAAAATCCCATACTGAAGCATTGGTCACGCCCGGTTTTATACCCGGCTGATTGCTAATCAATCACCCACACCTGCAAATTAATTTGCCTGTAAAAGTGTTTGGTCCGTTGTCCCATGGGGATCAGCTCCCAATCAGTTGGTCTTATCCCGACTAACGTCTCCGTTCCCTATTCAAGGAACGCAAGTAACCCGGACGTTCCTCTCTGGCTGTGAGTGAAGAAAAGCGATGTCCCGCCCTCCTCTAACTTTAGCGCTCTCTGATTTAAATTTTTACACAAAGGAGCTGGTCATTGATTGGATCTTTCCTCACAGACATGCATTTTGTCTGTTTTTTAAAAGTGAAACTAATAAAAATACAAACAGGAGCTATTTAAATGAGGTACCAAAAAACAAGGGCATACCGAAACGAGGAGGGCGTACCAAACGGTTCGGAATACGTTAGAGTATTGTGGCATCCTTACTGACTATGTGTCTTAGGGTTCTCTCAGGGAGGGAACCATCGGTGAACCCACCCCATAGTCTTTACCAGGGTAATAGACACTAGTGGTCATTCATGGGCGAACGTATCATACATGTAGGACCCAAATGTCCAGCTGTAAGTGCCTGAACCCCTCCTTCTGAGTGAGAAGATCTCGTCTTAGAGGGATCTACCAAGGAGGGTACAAGAGTTTGGGTAACCATGGTTTGTTGAACAAAAGAGATGCAACAAGAAGTAGCTTGTGCTGATCCTCCCTGGCCTTGCACAGAACCTGTGTCAGAAGGCTCACTTAGGGAAAGGCATTTCTTCATGGGTCAGCGCATCTATCCCGAGAGAAGCCAAAGAAAGAACACAATAGAGCTGGCAATGGGTATTGTCGGGCAAAGCAGGTCTACCTGAGCCTCCCCAAAAACGTCCCATATCTGCTGGAGTGACAGGGGATGAAGGCTCCATTTGCCTGTGGTAGGATTGAACCTGGACGATGAACCGTGATCCAGTTGCTCACACCAGGGATACTACAGCTATGCTATCCATCTTGACAAGCACATGATATTCTTTGAGAAGCGGGTGAGAGCATTGCAATGCTAGGATCACTATAGCTAACTCGACACAGTCGATGTGCCAACAGGACACGTGTCTGCATTATGACAGGGAGATCTGGGGAATGATTGTTAACACATTCCTACCAGTTGTTTTGTTGTATATGGTGAAGACTCCTCCTCCTCCAATGCCCATACTGTGAATGTTATAGAGACCCACACACAGCATGGTAGCGATTGCAGCATCCACAGCTGAACCACCCTGATGTAGTATGTCCCTGAAAGACAAGTAGCTAACTGTCAACCATCTGGCTTTAAGTCAATTTACCCAACCAACATATATTCCTCTTATAGACATATTTTTAAACAGGAACTTTGATTGCACCCACCTACAGGCACAACCAGTGCACCAACGTTTTCTAATCGCATCAATGGAGACTGAGGAAATGCTAGACAACTATACATCAGTAATTGTTTTTGGGGCTGTCAGGTGGCTTTGCTTCTCTTTAAACTCGGATTACTTGCTGAAGCTGGTTAGACTGGTATAGGCTAATGAAAAGCTTTTCTAGACCTTGCTTAACCTTCAGGAGACTATGGTGCTTACATAAGCCCAATGTTGTTTAAGATTCCTTTGGCGGGATTTGAGCAATAGATACTATACAAGAGGCCTGGGAAGCTGCATTGGCACCTAGCTGTGTATTAACAGCTGCATGAGAGGCAACCAGGGCTCATAAGAGGTCTGCTGGTATACTAAGATCGTGGAGCCGGATTATTGATACACGGAGCTTGATACTCAAGATGAAAGGCCTGACCAAAAGTGAGTTTTATTCACATTTTAAGCTGTTTTATTCTTGAGGTCAGCTATTACTGAATGATTGTAATATAATGATTGTAATTGTAGGTGAAGCACATTTTATACAAGGCTGGTTATAAGCTTCTAGACTGGCAGTTATCTTTCTCTATTTTAGGAAAACGTTAAAATCTTTTCCTCTGTACTGTATATTATTAAAAACCTGGATCAAAAGGTGCAAAACTTGTTCAAATAGCCTTAAAAATATGCTTACCTCCCGATCTCAGAGCAGGTGCTGGAGTCTGATGCTACTACAGCATTAAAAAAGCAGTCAGCAAGGGTGTGATGGGTCCTGTTTTCAGGGCAATGCTGAGCAGTATTTTTAGAGCAAGATATGTTTATGGTTATTATAAACAGCAGTAAAATGAGCCCTGCAATCCCTGCGACCAGCAGACATCTGCAAGTAAAGAATCACAGCTTTTTAATCATTATTTTATTTTAATCATCAACATTTTATAGTAATCAAACCTTTCCTGGTGCATTGTCAATTAATACAATTAGAGATTGGTAAGAGCTATCCTAACTATTGGGGAAGGCAAAGTTTAAATGATTGATTGATTGATTGATAACCAAGAGCAGGATTTGAATCTCTTAAGCAATAACTGTTCTTCACTTTGAGCAAGGTCTCAGTACTCTCTGCTGACCATTCTCTACCATGGCTTGGGTGAATGAAATGTAGATAACAAATTTGGATGAAATGCGTGGTTGCGCTCTGTCTGGGTTCAATATGATCTTTTCAATATGGAATCAATGATTAAATGAACACAATGTTCTGTACAAAAATACCCTTGAATACAAAATGGCATAAACTGGCCAAAAAGGTTTGATATTTAACTCACCTATTTTTGTTTTTTCTGCAAAAAGATCTTAGAGTATCTGCCTGTGGAACTGTGATCAAGCATAATAAAAGAGAACTCAATAAATTATTGCTAATAATTTATGTGATAAAAAGTGTGACGTTACGAACCCGAAATCAGTTCCTCTCGACTCACACTGAACATATACATCTTCGGTAGAGAATCTTACTTCACTCTGAAACCCTGTGATTGAATAAACAAAGCTTTAATACAGCAATGCAGGGTTTCATTAAAATTTAAAGAAATGCTGCAATCCCAATTACTTCAAACTTGATACAGTAATAGAAATCAAATCAATGATTTATTCCCTAGGTAAGGCTGTTTCACCAAACATTACGTTCCCACAGTGCCTTGGGATTTGGCCCTGATGCACATAGTTTCCTACCTCCATTTGAACCTCTTACTGTGTAACTTTCAAAAAATGTAAATATTCTCTTACATTTCTGTTTCTATTTTTAATGTAAGCCATTGCCTTGTATGATCATTGTTACCTCTTAACTGTTGTTATGTATTTAACAGTATTGGTTTGCTTTTCACATTTGTATTGCTACCAAAAATTATTTGTGCCATTTATTGATATTTAGCAAGCAATTAAAAAAAAGATAATATAGATGGATTCATCACATTTTTAGAACACTGATATAGTTTCAAAAACATAGCCCACATGAACAAAATTGAAGATTATTTACTGACATACATCTATCTGATTGAAACTACTGAAATAACAATTTGTGCAAGATCTATTTCTACTTACTTCTTCCCTGATGGAAGCTGTTGTAGCAATCCAGATGGCAATGGAAAAGCTTCCACACTCTTGTTGATCTGTGTTTTTCTGCGTCATTGATATGTTTCAGGCTGTTTTTATGCACTTTGGTCATGAATCAAACTCCCCAAACTGGTTTGTTATGTTTGATCAAGTACAAACACTTACTTTATTAACAAACACGCAATAGAAAGTTTGAAATATTTAATTCCATTTGTGGTTTGTGTTGATTCAACATAAAACTTACACCTATGTTAACATCCACATTTTCAAATATCCATTTTAGACGAATAGTTTTAATGGATATAATCACAAAACACTTTCATTTGCCTTATCTGTACTTTACATCACCCTCGAAATGTATACCTTTGCATTTTTTGAATGCTTCAGCTTATTTAGTCAGCTGGTATTAACAATTACAAAGATAAAGATGTGGATTTTTTTATGAAGACAGGAGTTGAAAAGATGTTAGTGGAATATTTTGTTAAATATATATATATTTTTTTAATTCTATCGAGGCCCCAACACTTTTGCTTGCTTTGGCCATAACATGTTGGGTTTAAAGGAAGCATGAGGATCCAATAGCAAGTTCACAGATTTAGAACGATGGTGTTTCCTTTCGAAGAGGGACGACCCACATCAATGTCGACTTCTATGTAAGATCAGGGGTGACAGGGGACCTCCAAAGGGTGTAACAGACCCGGTGTAGGTGCAGTCTGTCTTGTCCTGTGCGGATGTCCTCTCAACCACCAGGTGATGGACTCCTGGATGGACTTGATGTTTATACAGCCAAGTCTGTAGGACACAGCAAAATTGAATCTATTAAAAAACAGGGATCAGCGAGACTAAAGCACATTCACCGTATTAGTGGAATGGAAGTAACTAAGGTTTTGATGGTATAAAACCTTAATGTAAAATTAGCACCCTCATGCCACTCCATCGGCCAGTCAGATGTCATAGTTCCAGTTGCCCATAGTTGTAGTTCTGCCCAACAGGGGAAAGACAATGTGATTAGAAAGCTTAGGGGTGCACCTTCCCATCGTCTTCCGAGCATCGGGGCAAGACAGCTCCTATTATCGTGGCGGAGACATCGACTTCCACAATGATTTGATTCTCTGGATAGGGGTAACAGAGGATAGGAGTGATGGTGAAGAGCATCTTCAGATGGTCAAAGAACTTTTGGGCTTCCATATACCACCTGAATTGAGGCTTCACAGGTGGGCTATTTGTCTATAGTTCCTAATAAACCGCCTGTTGAAGTTCAATAAAATGAGGATCATCCAGGACATCATTGACAAAAGTTTGGAAAACAGTGGGGGTGTTACTGAGTCCGAATGGGACGACCTTTATTCAAAATGGCAGAAAGGCATAAATGCTATCTTCCATTCATCGCCTTTTCGAATGCGGATCAAATTATAACCATTGTGACTTTCGAGTTTGGTGAAAGCCCCATGGAGGATGTCAGAGACGGAACTCATAAGATGTATAAAGTAGGGATTCTTTACAGTAATTTTGATAAAGTCCCTGGTTATCAAAATATGGTCAGAGCGAGCCATCCTTCTTTTTGACAAATGACTGGATGACTGGACAATGATGTAAATGTACAGCTCTTGTTCTGGCTGAAATTGGGAGTTTGGGCACCCCCTGGTGGGAGAATGACCTGGCAGGAAATCAATACAACAATCTCAATCTCTGGGAAGAAAGCAACTGGATGTATGCTTGGAACTCCTCTATCTTCCCCACTGTGCTGAGTGGGCATTCTAATCCTGGACTTTCTTGATGACTGGCTTTATTTGCCTTGTCTCGAGACCACGTAATACTGTTCGGTCTGAAGGTCAACTGGGTAAATGAGCCACTTCCTTCCGGTGCAGTTTATCATTTTTTAGCGTCCAGTTTACGTATCCGATTTGCCCCCGGTTTAAGTACCCAGCTAATTGTTAATCACCTACGCTCGCAAATCAATTTGCCCGTTATATATTCAGTCTGTTCACTCCCAAGGTAAGTCGTTCCCAATCAGTCGAATTCCCAACATACATCTCAGTTCCCTCCTTTAGGGACGTTCATTCAGGTATGGCAGCGAAAACTCAATAAAGATTGGATTATTAATGGTCAGACAAGAGGGGATAGGAGAGAGGGGAGGAGAGTCAGACTGAGAGGGGAGAGGACTATAAGAAGGGAGCTTTGTAAATCAGCATGCAACACCTGATCTCCAATCAAGCAACAGCGGCTAAATAAATGATGAGGGGAGTCATAAGGGTAGGAATACCATAACAAAATAACAAACATGGAACAGAGCACAACTGACACCAGTCAATTTTATGGAAAATTTCTATTTTATAATTTATAATAGATAATTAGTTTGATCTATCCTTTACTAGAAAAATCAGTTGTAATCTTGCTGCCTCTAGGGGGAGTCTCAAGTGAAAGGAAACACCACGACACACCTGCAGGTGAAAGTAAAAGAGAAACAAGAGAATGCAAGAGACGCCATCTCAAGACTGCCTATAACTGTGAATGTTTAAACAATTCTCGTTTCTGCTAAGCATTAAAAGATTGTGTAATGCTATATAAACTGATAATCTATTCTGCATTCTATTTAAGTTAACTTTAGAACATTTGTGAGGATAAAGGGATAATCTAAATATTTACATTCTCATAATACTATACTGTTTTTATCAAAAGAAGACAACTCAGAAAAGGTAAAGTTGAAAGATGCAGAGCGAGAGTCCTCTGAGGATCTCAGGTGAGACGCTGAATTTTTGCTTGGAAAATTTTGGATAAAAATCACATCATTTATTACAGCCCTTTTATATCAGAAAAGTTTTATCTCTTCAGATCTAAATTATTTTAATTCACTTAACACTGATCCTAATATAAAAAAATACAAAAAACATGGTTTTGTGTTTTTTTTATTTCCATTTCAAAGTAAACAAGGTAAAAATTTGCCAAACTTAAAAAAAAACCACACACTGCTGCATTGAAAGATTTTGAATGGGGTTGATATTTGTAGACTGGCCAGGCACCTCCAACACATTGAAATTCTAGCAAAACACTCCTTCTTTGCAGGTATGGTGTGTTTGGGATCATTGTCATGCATGATCAAGAGCAAGCTCCATGCCAAGCAAGATCCTCATCTTAGTTTCTAATAATTTCTCCCACAGTCTTGGTCATAGTTGAGTTTGGAGTGTGATCTGGCAGTGACATCACCAAAAGTTCACACGTAGCGATGCGAACGGGGATCCGGATTCTGCTCCGACAGAAAGTTCACATGGGACGAGCTTTGACCTGCGATATCGGGTCACGTGTTGCGTCCTGAGTCACCAAATTAGAGAGGTCAGGTCTGTAAGCTTTTTCGATCACTTAATATAAAGCATTTGAACATTTTTAGGACGTCAGTATTACTAAGAGATCAGAAAGCACAACTGCAGCTAGCTCAAGACGGTTGATGTTCCATCGAGCGAGATTCCGGGTCCAGGAGCCGGACACTCGATGGAAACCCAACACGGCACAATAACCTGTTAGGGAAAATCAAGGTTCGTGGGAGGCCTTTAAACACGCGTGTCTATGGGCTTTTCGTGGGAGGACTCACGATCTGTACACCCACTCCGCATTGGAGTGCATGAGCAAAAGGGATGCTTGGGGGGAAGGAGGGGGGCACTGGATTTTTGACCACTGGGGACACCGGCTCACCAAACAAGGGGTGTCCACGAACCATGACTCTCCCACGTGCAATTACTTTGAATGGGTTTCTGGGGTCAGAGCTTCCCCATTGGCTGTCGGGTCGGACTGACCACTGGGTGGGCGGGGCTGTCCACGAACCATGACTGCATCCCACGTACAATGACTTTGAATGGGTTTCTGGGGTCAGAGCTTCCCCATTGGCTGTCGGGTCGGACTGACCACTGGGTGGGCAGGGCTGTCCACGAACCATGACTGCATCCCACGTACAATGACTTTGAATGGGTTTTGAGGTTAGTGCTTGCCCCATTGGCTGTCAGGTCTGACTGACCACTCGGGGTGGGCGGGGCTGTCCACGAACCATGACTGCATCCCACGTACAATGACTTTGAATGGGTTTTCGTGTCGATGGTCCCTGAATGGTCGGCGATGGGTCAGGTGACCCCCCGGGGCTGTGCACAGACCATGACTCCATCCCATGTACAATAGGTGCGTTCGAGCCCATGCAGCGATGCGCAGACCGATCGTCGAGATTAGCCGAAAGTAGCTGGGGAGGAGCTGAAAACTGAGCCGTCAAGTCGGACACGTTGGGAATCTCGTTGCTTCCTGAAACATGACGTTTGCCTACTTTGTCGCAGATGAACTGGAAGTTATAGAAATACCTTTTCTGTTGGAAGAAATGCAGCAGAATGAACATATATGTGCGCTTAACAGATTAACACTTAACAGATTTCAATTTGTCTGATTTAAGTGGTTGTCTGTTTGTAATTTTTGTGGCTTAGAATGTATGTGATATTTATGGCATAAACAAGTTTTAATAAACTAAAAACATTGAACATGAATGACCTGCACATTATAAGGAATTAGGCTGTGTTTTTTTGTAGTTTGATTCAGATTGTAGTTATGTAGTATAATTTTGTAGTTATGTTGTGTTCTGTGGTATGTATTTTTTTTACATTTAACTCTTACCTTCAGTTAGCTAAATGCAGGTTAGAAAAACCACCAAAAAAAATCATAGATGCACAAGCACAATGTATATGTCTTTATTATAATTTATACCAGTGTATAAAAGTGATCTGAATGTTGTATTTTTCAATTGACAATGCACATTAGCACAATGCAGCACATGCAAGTGAAGCAGATTACTACAGATTTCAGCATCAATGTTGACCACATTACATTAAATTACTGACATTTTAGTTATTCCATAAAAAAATATTACTCAAATATGCAGCTGAATACTATAGGTGGTCTGTATGAAAAAAGGACAATAATAAACTTATGCACAAATCCAATAACAATAATTCAAGGGATAAAATGTACTGCAGTCAAAACTATTTACAAAATGGCATGCAAATTGATTTTTTATGCAATTGTATGGATTGATGCACGAAACACGCGTGATCATCGTCATGTGGTGAATTTGGCCAATCATGAGAAGCTGTGACGTCATCATATCCTGGCGCAGTCGCTCCTAAAACGCTGCTCTGGCTGAGCAAGCCGGCTGTTATCGAAACGCTCTCGCGTTACTTTGATGCCACACGTAAACGTCACGTGACGTCAGCGGCGGTTCAAGTCGGACAGAATTTCTAACCGGCATGCACTACTTCAAGTCAGCCGCCGATCGGTCTGCGCAGCGCCGCATGAAGTCGAACGCACCTAATGACTTTGAATGGGTTTTCGGGTCGATGGTCCCTGAATGGTCGACGATGGGTCAGGTGACCCCCGGGGGGCGTGGCTGTCCACGAACCATGACTTCATCCCACGTACAATGACTTTGAATGGGTTTTCGGGTTGATGATCCCCAATGGCTCGGTGGGTGGGCGGGGCTTGTCCACGAACCATGATTCCTCCCATGTACAATGACTTTGAATGCTATTTTCGTCGGACGACCAGATGGGGGGGTGGAACCTTCAGGGCCGTCCTCAGGCATGCCCACGGTGGGGGCTGTGCGCTCGTAGGCGGGGCTTGTTGCTAGGGTAAGGAGTTTCGCCCAGGAAGGTCCGATCGTCTTGAAATCGCCAGGGGGGCACCGGGGGGACCCCTAGCGGACGTGGGTGAAGTTTCGTGTCGTTTCGACAATGTCCACGAACCATGACTATTGGAAATCAACACACGTGGGAGGCGAAAACGGGCCCCTGTAGGGGGGAGGGTAAGCGGCACCGCCCTGAAAACGCTAGGGGGGGGTCAGGGAGCCCCCTAGAGTGTGCCCACAGAGCGGCGGTATTTTTACACGACGTCCACCAACCCGGACTTTTTTTTGTACACGAGGTATCACAGGTGGGATTTTGGGCTACGGTTCGGGGTCAAAAGGTCAGAGGGCGGCCAAACTCTGTAGGTTGGTGCTCCCCGGCACCAGGTACCCGCCTTCCGAGTTTCGTGCCGATACCTGGCTCCTACGCCGCACAGCTTGCGTTTAACCACCTTCCCCATGTTAGTTCTGAATGAAAATGCACAGAGGGTCTCAGAGCATTACAGAGACAGAGGGCTTTTTCAGAGAGAGCCAGAAAAAGGCCAATTATTGGCCCCGAAGGGTCCCGGGGCCCGTCCTTTCGGTATGTTGTAGAGGGCCCACCTATGGGCCAGCGAGACGAATTTGGGGCCCCTCGGACCTTCGGTGGCTGATCCGCAGCCATGTACGCGCACCATAGACTCCCATTCATTTCGGTCATGGTTCGTGGACAAGGCCGGAAGAGGGGGTTAAAAAGGTCCTAGCGCTTCGAAATTGATGCCGAGGTATCGCCACTGTGCCTCGAGTGCGTGTGAAAAGTTTCGGGACGATCGGACATCGTTTAGTATTTTTAAGGAATAAAAAGATTGAAAAAAGCGCTCTAAAATGGAGTCATTGAGTGTAGGGTGCTCGTGGTGTGTGTTGCGCTGCTCACAGCTATGCAAAACCTAGTATCTAAAGTTGCAGGACCTCCTTACGAAAAAAAAGGGTGAGGTTTGGTGGAGTTTGGGGAAGCTTGTGGGAAACGGGGAGTAAAACTGTGTTTCGGGCCTAGTGAAGCCTAAACCAGGAAGTATGAGAGGTTCGATGGGTTCAGAGGGTCGCAGATACCTCAATGAGACCTCGAATTTTCGCGCCAATCCCACGAGGTTGTGTGTGAGGTTTTGTAAAGATTCGTTGAGGTTTTCATCCTAATTTGCATAAAAACGCTTAAAAACGAGACAAACGTGGTCTAGAAGAGGTTACGAACGTCGCAGCCTCATCAATGAGAGCTTAAAAGAATCGTCTCTTCCCAGAGAAGAAGACTATGAGGATTCGTCGAAATTTACCATTCGATTTTCATAAAAACGTTGAAAAATAAGGCCGAATAGGGCCCTAGGAAGGGTTCTGAATGTCACAGCTAGGTCAATGAGGGCTCTATTTGTTCATTAGGACCGGTAGAACATCAATCTAGAATTTGGTTTTGTTTGGTACAGGTTCCAGGCTGTTACAGCACAAGCACGGTCGTTAGCATCAACGTAGTGTGCATAGGGGCCTAGTAAGGGTTCTGAATGTCACAGCTAGGTCAATGAGGGCTCTATTTGTTCATTAGGACCTGTAGAACATGAATATAGAATTTGGTGTCGTTTGGTAAAGGTTCCAGGCTGTTACAGCACAAGCACGGTCGTTAGCATCAACGTGGTGTGCATAGGGGCCTAAGAAGGGTTCTGAATGTCACAGCTAGGTCAATGAGGGCTCTATTTGTTCATTAGGACCTTTAGAACATGAATCTAGAATTTGGTGTTGTTTGGTAAGGTTCCAGGATGTTACAGCACAAGCACGGCCGTTAGCATAAACGTGGTGTGCATAGGGGCCTAGTAAGGGTTCTGAATGTCACAGCTAGGTCAATGAGGGCTCTATTTGTTCATTAGGACCTGTAGAACATGAATCTAGAATTTAGTGTCGTTTGGTAAAGGTTCCAGGCTGTTAGAGACCTAAACTCTGTATCATACTATGAAAACCTGTTGAAATACGGTATGAGATGGGTCCCCGTATCCCCTCTGAAGGTCCCAGCTGGGTCATTGATGGCTTAGAATGACCTTCTTAGAGCCCTGATACTATATCCAGAGTTTGGTGATGATCCATTGAAGCACTGATTTTTTATGAATTTTTGAAGGTGTAAAACTGACTTAGGAAAAAAGGCCGAAGTGAGTTTTTAAGAGTTCAAGGGGCTCTAACTTAGGCTAGGAAGGTGCCAGAGAGGTCATTCAAAGCTCTGTATTCTCAATAGGACCTAGGAAATCTGAATCTTGAGTATTGAGTTGTTTGCACAAAGTGTCAGACCGTGACGGCCTGTACGATACGATATTTCAATGAAAACGCATTGAAATACGTATGAGATGGGCTCTTGTGACCCCTAGGAAGGTCCCAGTTAGGCCATTGTTGGCTTAGAATGACTTTCTTAGAGCCTTGATACTATATCCAGAGTTTGGTGATGATCCATCGAAGCATTGATTTTATATGAATTTTTAAAGGTGTAAAACTGACAGGAAAAAAGGCCGAAGTGAGTTTTTAAGAGTTCAAGGGGCTCTAATTGAGGCTAGGAAGGTGCCAGAGAGGTCTTTCAAAGCTCTATATTCTCAATAGGACCTAGGGAATCTGAATCTATAGTATTGAGTTGTTTGCACAAAGTGTCAGACCGTGACGGCCTGTACGATACGATATTTCAATGAAAACGCATTGAAATACGTATGAGACGGGCTCTTGTGACCCCTAGGAAGGTCCCAGCTAGGTCATTGATGGCTTAACATGAGCCCCCTAGCACCCTGATAATACATGTGGAGTATGGTTTTGATCCAATGAAGCGTTGATTTTATATGAATTTTTCAAGGTGTAAAACTGACTTAGGAAAAAAGGCTGAAGTGAGTTTTTAAGAGTTCAAGGGGCTCTAACTTAGGCTAGGAAGGTGCTAGAAAAGTCATTCAAGGCTCTATTTTTTCGGAAGGACCTAAGGAACATGAATCCAGAGTCTTGGGGTGTTTGCATAAGGTTTTAGGCCGATAGGAACCTAAATATTGCATCGTTTTATGAAAATGCGAAAAATAACGGTCTGAAACGGGCCCTTGTGCACCCTTTGAAAGTCCCAGCTGCCTCAATGAGGGCCTAAAATGTGTAGTCCTATGCCCTGATGCTACATCCTGAGTTTAGTGAGGATCCTTCAAAGCGTTGATTTTTAATGAATTTTTTTAAAGGATTAAAACTCAATTAGGTCAAAAGGTCAATTGTAGTTTTTATGAAATAGAGGGGGTCCAGGAGAGGTTCTGATGGTCACAGCTGCCTCATGGAGGTACCTTCTCTTCCTCATGACCCTCTGATACAGAATCTGCTGTTTTAAGCTGTTTGGTGAAACTTTGAGGCATGTACAAGCCAAACCAATGAATAGGCCTATACGAATGCATTGAGACAAAGTGAGCGGGGTATCGCGTGAGGTTGCGGTTCTCCGATCAGCCTCAATGAGAACTCGTTCTTCTCGTCTTGACCCCCTGATACGGAATCTAGAGTTTTGAGCCGTTTGGTTGGCGTTTGAGGCACGTACAGCCGTTTCAGTGCAGCTAAGCACAGGGGGCACAACAGTCATGTTGAGCTGGGAGTAGTGAGCTGTTTAATACAGTAAGGCTACAATATGATTACACACAGCAGTGCCTGCCACACATGAGCACTTGCTGTGTACAAGAACAACAGGAGAGGAATCACGAAGTCCAACCTATAAACAAAATACAGTTACTAACCAATAAAGCACCCAAACAATTGAATTGAACAACTGACAAGTTAGTAGAAGTTAGTAGATGTTAGTAGTAATATTAGTAGATGTTTGTAGTAATGTTAGTAGAACAATAACCAAGAAGGCTTTAAAGGAGCAGCCTAAACTACAACAACCTGGACTTAGGAGATTATCTTACCAGTTGAAGATTTCATATTTTTCTGCAAAGCCTCCTTATCTTTTCTGTGCTTAAACTGGAAACAATACTTGAACATAGGAACACTTGAACATAGGAAGACTTGAACCGTTTATTTAGAACAGTTAACCTTAACCCTAAATCTAGCATAACGTTACTATCAAACTGTGTGGTGGTTCACTCTTCCTCATCGATCGGTGACACCATGCTCTAATGTGGATTTCGCCTGAAACCCTGTCTTTATTTGATAGGAATATCAAATAAATGGAACACAGTAGAGACATGGGGGTTGCTTTTTATTATTCTAAACGGAAAGTAGATTACAACATGATGTCACTGACTCCTCCATAGCAACCAAATTGTTTACCATAGCAACTAAATTAGCATATCTCTATCTTCGGTTAGGAAAATATTAGAGACTTGGGGGTTGGTAAGCTTCACCCATAGTGACAGCTGAAACATTATATTATGTCAATGACACCTCCATAGCAACCAGACTGGTTACCATAGCAACCAATATGCCAAGTCTTTATCTCAGCTTTGGAAAACCATAGAGACATGGGGGTTGCTGTATTTTACCCGTATTCATATGGAGAACAATATAATAGGTCAGCAACCCCTCCATAGCAACCAGACTGTTTACCATAGCAACCATGATGGCGAATCTCTATCTCAGCTTAGGAAAGTCATAGAGACATGGGGGTTGATGTATTTGACTCGTATTGACATGGGGACCAAAATGTTATGACACCGACCCCTCCAGAGGAACCAGACTGGTTACCATAGCAACCAATATGGCGAATCTCTATCTCAGCTTAGGAATGTCATAGAGACATGGGGTTTGGATTATGTTATTGTTGCGGGGTTGACAACATAAAAAAATAGGTATTAACGGCACCAACGCAAGCCACCATCGAAGATTGCGTGCAAACTTTAAAATCTAGTTATGTTGGCTTGCTTGCAAAGCCAACATATTGTTATTGCACCTAAACTTATTATTATGTTGGCTTGCTTGCAAAGCCAACATATTGTTATCTCACTTAAACTTATTATTATGTTGGCTTGCTTGCAAAGCCAACATATTGTTA